>VXBO01004505.1:109135-211887 GCA_013400135.1 Rhinoptilus africanus | reverse complement strand
CACGTGGCGGGACCACGCGGCCGCGCGCGGCGGCCGGGGGCGGGGCCTTTGCGGCGGCCGTTAGGTGCCGTTACCGCCGGTATCCTGCCCCCCGGTCACCCGCCCCCCTCCCTTGGGGTCCACCTGACCGCGGCCCGGCGCCCTCCCCGGGGCCGGCCGGTGGCTCGGGCGGCAGCCGCCCCGCCGCCGCTCTCCCCGCGTCGCGTTGGTGAAGGTTTGAGCCTCTGGACGTTCCAAACCTCCCTGTAAGCGTTCAGGCGGCTGCCCGGGGGGGGCTCTGCCAGCCGGGCCTGTGCCCACGGCAGCCGTTCACCGACTCCTGCTTCCTCGGGAGCCGCAGGCCTCGGCCTGGTGCCTCTGGGGCCCCGCAGGCGCAGCGGCTGGTGGGGGGGGGGCAACCGCTGTGACTGGAACCGGGGCCACGCTGCGGGGCTCGGGTGCCCGTGTCGGTAGTTTTTGTTTCCTGAGTAAATCCTGAAGCAGGTTTGAGCCGGCGGCCGCCTCGGTGACCCCGAGCCGCCCTGGGGCGCTGCATCCAGCCGGCCTGCGGTGCCCGGGGCAGCCGGAGCTCCCGGCCCTCCCCACACGCCAGGGTGGATCCCCTTCCGCCGGCTCCACTCTCGCACCTCGGGCCTCTTGGCAAGGCCTTGTTTGCAGATCGTCACACGCACAATTATTTTTTAAAGAATTTGTTGTGACTACTTGCAGCTGCGTGCATTTAAAAGGTTTGCTCCTCCCACGGAGAAGCTAAATTACATGCACTTAAAACATAAATTCTAAAGGCTGCTTATTCCCACGCGCTGCTGCCGTGTCCCCAGGATACGGGCATTTCGGCCGGGGGAAGGCAGAGGCCGGAGGCGGCTACAGCCATCCATTTGTGCCACCTACTGGTTTCTGCCCTGGCAAAGAGCGTCTTTGTGTGCGCTGTTGCGGCTGACCTACTTCTGTGCCGGGGTCTGGGCCCTACTGCGGAATTGAAAAGCTGCTCCTGGAGTGCAGGCAAAAAGCGTCAGTCCTTACCCTTATAAATTCCCACTTATTTCACGTTAAGGATTACCTGCACTGAAAATAGAGGCAGAGTTTTTCCTGCCCGCAGGAAGGGAGGCTCCAAGCAATGCTTGGGCTTGATTAATATCAGACATTCGTTGCTGCATTTTATGCAACCACCCGTATGAGTCAGCACGCCTTCGTTTCCTCTCCTGCTTCTCATGTAAGGAATACGCTGGAAAGCCAATAGACAGAGAAATGTGGGGTTTCACATAATTCTTAAGCAAAAATTTTTAAAGGAAAGACTTTGGTGCTTTAGGTAACGTAAGCATTTTTTTTTTAAGTCTCACAACTGGTAATATTGCCAAAGAAATTACATGCAACTAGAAACTCCAGGTTCCCCCTAGTTTTAAAGTACTGTTGCTGGTGCTGATGGCTCAAGGGGAGTGAAGAGCAAGTAAACATTACTCAGTTGTCTGACTTAAAATGCTATGTTCGTCCTGTTTGCCAGTAATAACCACTCTCAAGCAAACCTGTTGGCATTATGAGATTACAGACTGGTTTTAGGTTAAAGTCCCATTTTATAAGAAATTTGTTTCTGACAGACTGAAGAGGCTTTGTGCAGACTACACGGACCAATAGTTTTGAGAAAACCACTAACAGCTTTTGACTCCTAAACCACATACACAGCTTTGGAGAAGTTAGCAGCAATTTGAAGGAGCAGAGGTGAACTTTATTGACTTCAGGTGGTTGAGATTAGTAGCAGATAGGGAAATTAGAGAAGTTATAAAACACCTGAGAATTAAGTGAGGTTATTAGGGCAAGTAGCCTTGGTGGCAGCAGCAGCGAGGATGACTTTGGGCTTTGTGGGAAGAAGCTTGCATAGGTATATTTAGTCTTTTTAAAGCAGGGTTATTTTTGTTGTGTTTCAATTTTAAGTGCTATGTGTTGAGTTTGGGCTGTCAAAAAAAGTGTGAATTTTGCTGAGGTACCTTTATAGTTCTCATGGGTTGAACAGAGACTATTTTTGCGGATGCTGTACAAATGTAGTTTGTATCTTGAAGGGACACAACCACAACCAGTTGAGTAAGAAGGGAGTAAAAAGAGGTGGTGTTACTGTTACTTAGTGCATACGCAGATGTGCGCATTTCAACATTATGCCTTTATTGCTATGTGTGGGGATAGGTAACTGCACATAACTCTGCAGGTGAGTGTCAGCTTTTATTACAAAATTGCACAGAAAATTTGGTAAAATGAAGAATTACACTCAGGTTTCATGTCTGAAACTTTAGTCTGATCATTTTAAGGCTGCTCTTCCTCCTCTTAAACTGCTTTCATTTGTGGATAGAAGTGATGTTTAGGACAGAGTATTTGTTACTTTCTATTCTGTTAGTATCATGTGTTGCTGTGAAGCCAGTGAATGGCTTCTTTTGGTGCTTTGTGTAGTGTTATTAAGCTCGTAATGAGCTCTTACTGTGAGCCTGGCATAGTATGAACATATTTGGCTTTCCTACCTACTAGGCCTTGCCTAAGAAAGATCATCTTAATTCTGTGGCTCTTGTTAATTCTGAATTGTTTTAATAGTTGTTATTAGAAGTAATTCCCGTGAGTCTAGATGCTATGTAGTTTCTCTGGCTCGTGAAAGTGCATCCATTGGTATAGGTGTGTTTGTAATGCGCCATTCAGTTAATGATGCACAGAGCGCAGCTGCTTTGGCATTACTACAGAGGAATATGGCACGTTAGAGATGCTGCGTTGATGGATGTGCCCAGCCAGGAAAGATTTCTTACCCTTCCCCAAAGGTAGCTGGTAGAGTTAAAAACCTTATCTAGTAGCATCCAGATAAGGATCTCCTGTTTCGGTGGAGCTGACTTCTGTTGATCCATTTATTTTACAGTAATGTTGTTATTTTTGGGTACTTACATGGGGGTTTTTTTTCTACTTACTGGCCACTTAGAGCCAAGCATGCTCTTACTCCAGCAGCGATGCCAGAGCTGCTGTAGTTGTTGTAGAGGGATGTTAGTACTACCTGCTGTGGTCCCAACAGCTTGCAGTCTAAATGTAATCTTTTTGAAGTGTAGGTGTTGCTTCTTGTGCAAACCTCTAAATACGCGTGCTGTGCTGATGCAGAGCAGGACATCCGTTCTGTGCTAGCACGGCCTGCCGCTAGAAGTCTGTGCAAATGCAACTGCCTCAGTGCAAATTCGCTTAATAAACACAGATCCTATTACTTGCATGGTTGCAACGATTTTTAAAAAAGCAAACATGCGTAAATAGAGAAGTGTGTTTTGGTTTTAAGTATGTATTATTATATATTCCAGCTATATATTAAGTACGTATTATATATATTTTACCTTGAGGGTGGCAGAGCTGCCCAGGCAGGTGGAGTCTCCGTCTCTGGAGACATTCAAAACCCGCCTGGATGGTTCCTGTGCCCCCTGCTCTGGGTGACCCTGCTCTGGCAGGGGGTTGGACTGGATGATCTCCAGAGGTCCCTGCCAACCCCTACCATTCTGTGATTCTATATATGTATTCCAGCTTTGGCTGTAGACTTGGCCTGTCTCCTCTGGGGCAGGACAAAGCGGCTGCGCAGACCTATACAGTCATTAGGTTGCCCGTCGCTGGCGGAGGTTATACAAACGCCTATTGTTTTTCCTCCTCGGGGCAGGCCCGTCGGGGCCTTTCCGCAGCCGGGCCTTGGGAGGCCTGGGGAGAGCCGCCCTCCCCGCCTCTGCCCGGGGCCGGCTCGGTGCGGGCGGGCCCGGGGAAGCGACACCTCCGCGTTTCGGTTGCGGGGGCGCCGAAGGCGGTGCCGGTGCGGGCTGGGAGGAGCCGCCGTNTAGCCCCGGCCCCTCCGTGCGGGGCGGCCCGGGGCGAGCGGAGCGGCGGCCGCCCGGGTGGCGCTGGGAGGGATGTTTCCCTCGGGGAGGGTGTGCGGGGGTGCCGATCTCCGACCTCAGCCAAACTCTGTCCGCCTTCCTCCCACCCCCGGCATTTTAATCCCTCTTTCACTTTCGCTCGGGGTATTTCGCGAGGAAGGCGGGGGTTAATCGGGGGCCGGGGCTGGGGTCCGGCCGGAGCGGGGGCGGCTCCGCGGGGCCCGGGGCCGGGATCGCCGCCGGGGCAGCCCCGGCCCTGGAAACCCAGGAGTGCAGCGAGGGGTGAGCCGTGTTGCACAACAGTTGTTTCCTTTCGTTTTCCATTTCCCTGGTGTGCGGTAGGATGCTCTTCCCCAAACAGGCTTTGCGCGGGTCAGATTAGGCCTGCTAGTCCTCTGTGTGCCCTAGGAATGCGAAAGGGGGGAGGGGGGAAAATCCCCAGACTTTTTTAGCTGAGTGTTGCTTGCCTGTATTAAACAACCCGTCCTTCACCTCGACTCTGTCCTGCCTTCACTCCTTGTACTTGGTTATGTTCCTGTCAATTCCGACTTCTCAACCCGGGACTTAGTTACTTGTACTGCAAGTTCCTGGCTTGCTCGGCAGCGTGTGTGCAGTCCTTTGCTCCCAACTATTGCTTTGGGCTATGTGACCTGCTGGTGGAAAGTTAAAACAGCATTCCGGGTTTAATTTGTGTTCTGTTTTGCTTTATTTTTTATATTGCCTTCATATGGCAGTGTTTTCTAACTTTGCCATAACGATTCGACTTTGGAAAAATCAGTGTCTGTATATACAAATGTTTCTTGCAGTGCTGTGAAGTCGAGAACAGTACTAGTGCCAGCCAGGAAATTAGAAGTGCCCAGAGACAAGGCTAAGCTTAGCATCTGCTGCGTCTGCTATGAGGAGTAGCCTTGATACGTTGTGACCCGTGAATAGGAACGGTTGCGCTGGTGGTCTTCCTCCCGCCTCCTCCCCTTCCAAACACAATGCAGCTCTAGTGGCAGGCACGGTGCTGCTGCCCATCTCCGCCTGTGAGCGCAGCTGGGACATGAGGACGTGTTTCCAGTGAAGCAAAATACGGGAAAGTGGCTGCAAAAAAAAAAAAGGCAGATTCTGAACTAGATTTTGTAGACTGATCTTCACGTGACCTGCTCTGTAGCTCCCTGCGTTTGTGAACTAAGGCATGTTTTAACACATAACAGCTTTCACTAGGTGATTCCTTCTCCAGACAAGTTCTGCTAAAAGGCATGCATGTTTGTTCTTTGGTGCTGCTTGAAGTATGCAAAATTCGTTGTATGTGATTTTTGGATTCATCTCTTGTAGGTCTTTGAATAAAGACCCCAATATTTTAATTTTTTTAATACGTAAGCTAAACACTGTTATAGGTTGTGTCATTCACTTTGGGGGGACTGTGCAACAAGACCTGAACAGATGCTTAAGTAACAGTTTAACATATGGTAACGCAGCACTGTAAATCTCATTCTTCAGTTTATCAAGCCTACAGGAATAATTGTATTGCCCAAAATGTGAATTTCTTACAGTATCTTTCTTTTTTTGGCCCTGGAATTAAGTTAAGAGACATCATTTGTCACCAGTTATGATAATTTTGGCTTGTCTTTTTAGTGTAAATAAAGAAGCATACTTGATGTAGTTAGTTTATTTCCAATAGGAAATTAACTTTTATGATCAATAAAAACTACTTGCAAGAAGGGCGGACAACAACAAACACATGACTGCTTGGTGGGATCTAAGCAGAAACAAAAAGAATAATTTTTCCCCTCCCTTCAAGGGTCTTGGGCTGGTTTTGCTTTAGTTGAATCTAGATGCTGGCATTTTATCTGTTCGTGTACTACTAATAAAGAATGCTTTAGTTTGCATGCATTTTTCCACTCCTATAACACATGTAAGAGTTGATTTACTGTGTTAGGAAGTGTGTTGTAGTCTTATTCCTCTACTAATTTTGGTTTTGTTTGGGTTTTTTTTTTTTAACATCACGAAAGTGTGCTGAATATAGGGTGGATTGTTTTGGGCTTGAACACTGAAGTTAGAGCACTCAGGAACTTGGAGGAAACTTGCAATGTGTTGCATTACTGTGTTTGTGTTGTGGTTTCATTAGTTGCAATAGCAATACCAGTGTATTTAATCCAAGGAACTTTGGGTGCTTTTTAAGGTCATTAATTTAGTGTTGATACATAATTGTGTGACAGTACTAGGAGTCTCATTTAATGCAATTTAGGGAAATTGTGGAATGAAGCCTTTAGAGCTAGGTATCTAATGAGAAGTTAGAACTTGGAGTGTTGTGATATTCCTGTTCTGTTTGTATGGCAGTCTTTTTTTTTTTTTTTGTCCTTTTTTTAATGTTCTGTTTCATGAGATACCCTAAACACCATTTCTTTTCACAGTACAAGTAAAAGTCTGGAGGCTTGCTTGCGGATTGCTGATCCAGGAATTTTTCAGTGAATGCTTGTAGTTTAGTAACTTTGAAATCTCCTTGCTTGCTTTGTTCTTAAATGTTTTTGTGTGGCTTTACAATTTGGTGTTGAATGGCAGTATAGTTCACTGACAAAACACAGGGTGCTGTTTCAGGCTTGCTGGATCTTGTTGTGTTCTGATTCTAAATATTTTGCTCGTATTTTTAAGCTTCAGTTACTGGCAGCGTCAACATTGATTTGATCTTATTTCTCTTTTCCTGAAATTACCGCTCTGTTTGCTCTTATTTGGTGGGTGAGAGGTTGCTGGGGCTTTAAATGTGCATCTTTATGGTATGGTGTTTCAAGACTCAAAGTCCCTCTGCTTTTTCTTCTGTTTGCTGCTTCCTCTATTCATGTTTAGTACTAGAGCCCTCTTTCCCTGAGGGTAGGAGTCAAACATCTTATGAATCATTGCTTTCCGCTCATGTTGGCCAGAGGCACTGTCATAGTAGCAATGATGATTTGTCATACCTTGTATAGGATGATATGTTTTGGAAAGCTAAGTAGGTAGATCTGTCACAATGCACAGAACTATATAAACTGCTACAAATGCCTCTGCTGCTGGGATAATATGCCGCAGTGCAATTTCGTTCCTATGCGAAGTAAGCTAAGACAGTGACTGACCTGAAAAGTCATGTAAAGGGACAGGATGTTCTTACAAATTCTTTCAGTGATAGCAAAACAGGAGATAGTTTTGAAGTTACAGACTTCAGATTTGTAGAGATCTGAATCTCTTTCTGATTCCTAGAGGTTAGTAATCCTGCATATGGACAACAAAAATTCTGTTTGTGCAAGTTATCGGAACAAGTCGCAGGTTCTTGTTTTTCTTTCTTTTTAGTCAGGAGTGGAAACTGGTGTATTTTTATTCCTGCAGATAGTCTCATGTGGTTGGGGTTCAGATATGTTGGAAAGGGAAAACTTTGGTGGGAAGCACAGTTGCTGTGACTGTGTTACCAGTAAAGACTCCTTTCACGCTTTAGAAGTGACTTGCTTGGTGACCTGAGGGTAAGCATCTAGTTTCTTGAAAGCTTGGGGTCAGTTCTTGAATTTGAGCTTGAAGGGTAGTGAAACAGTCCCCGCAGGCCAGGTTGTGCCCAGGTGGGTATTAAAAAAAAAAAAGTATTGAAACCAGGTGCAGTCTCTGCCTCATACTTCTTTTGTCATCACAGAAGCTGAATGGATCTGGCTTGAGGCAGTGAGTCAAACTGATACAAAGAGCACTTCCTTGCTCTTTCTTTCCTCCAGACTGACACTGGTACAGATAGAGAAGGTGTTTGCAGACTTCCAACCCAGCCCATCCCTGAACTTTTAATATTCAAAGAAATCATGCACATTTAACCTATTTAAGGAAAAAAAAAATTGTTTTAAAAGGGTTGTCTGCTATTTTAATCTGGAGATAGAGACCTATCTGGATGGACTTAATACTGAAGGTCAGTATGTGGTTTTGGTGCTTTATCCTGAAGTTCAAGTCCAACCATACAAAGCATATTTTTGTGTACGCAGCAAAAAGTCCCTTTAGGGCTGGGAAAATGTCTTTGGTAGGCACTTGTACATATTCTGCTTGTTTTGTCTACAGTGTTAAGCAATAAAGTATAAAAGGAGGGTTTGAAACATCATCAACAGTGTATCCTTGTTTCTCACTGCTTAGGAAGATTTCTTCACCGAGCACCATCTGAACCTGAGGCAGTGTCTGTGTAAAATCCCTTTGTGCTGCGGTGGAACATAATTAAAGGCCTGATCCAGAATATGTAGTGACAGGCAAGGGATGGGGGGTTAATAGTACCTGATCTCTCACTCGTCTTATCTATCAGCAGCTGACGTGAAAACTTTGATGTCCTTAATTCATGTCTTCTAGAACATAACACTTAAACCCTTTTGATAAGCTTTAGTCCTCAAGTTGTTGAATCAAAACTATCTGTTCAATTAATTTTTGTCCTGGAAAGATATCAAAACACTATAGTTCCTTAGAACCGAAATTTTTAAGAACTTTTAAGAATTGTGGTCTTAAAACAAACATGGTAGAAAGAAGCTATTACTTGATGTTGTTTTGTTGTCATATAAAAGAAGGTGGCTGACCATCCTTTTGAAAGTAGTGACTACTGTTGATGCAACAGATTGAACCATGCAAACATTTTTCATTCTTTTTACACTGATGGGGTGTCACAAGTGCTTTCTGTTTCCTGTCCTGATGATGTTCTTTTATTCTGTCAAATATCTGAGCCTCTTAGTACACTTCCTGTATTTCTTTTTTGCAGTCTGTTTGTTGACTAGGAGTTAGTGGTATAAAATCATACTTCACATTTTTGCATCTGTCATCTATTTCCAAATGACCCTTCTCTCATCTCGCATTATTCACAGTGTTTCTCTTCTGTCATTAATTAAACTTTTCACAGGCAGACATCCTTTCATAGTTCTATGTTGCCATTATTTTTGCATGCAGAAAGGAAGAAATAAGGTGCCTTGAATAGTCTGATTTCATGTAATAAGGAGGATGACAGCTGTCGCACTGTCCAGTGAATGTAACAAAGTATTGAACTGATCAGACTTTTTTAATGTTGTTCTTGCAGGAAGCAAAACCTTCAGCTGAGGACTTAGGAGATAAGAAAGAAGGGGAATATATTAAACTCAAAGTCATTGGGCAGGTGAGTTTTTGCATAATTACTTATTGACATTTGATGTGAGTTTTTTGTATTGTAAAAAGGAACAAATGTAAGTTGATACTTTCAGTTCTTTGCTGTGGATCCTCTCCTGCTGTAAACTACGTACCAATTGCCAGTAATGTGTGTCAGTATACTCTGATGTGATTTGCATTGTTTTGGTGTGTTGTTTTGTTTTTAGAGCTTGAGTAATTTATCTTTATGACTTGGGATTTGGTCAGTGTGATCCCTGTCTTACAAGTAGGGGACCTGATGTGGGATTAATTTATCCAAGAATATGAATGAAATGCCTGGCAAAATCAATAAATTCAGGTCTTCAGAGTTCATGCAGTACGCTAGCATGAGGTCAGCTTTCTTGGACAGGGATAGGTAGAGGATTCTGTTGGCTGGCCTGTTGGTAGATGTGAATGGTGGGTTGTAAGTCTGAATTCAAGTTGTGTTGGAATATCAACGTTGAGATTTTTCTTGAAGAGAAGTCCTTCTATGCAAAGAACCCCTAGCTCATATGGCTTAACTCAGTATTGTTTGTTGAGTATTAGTGTGATTGCTGTGCTGTTGACTGGAGATGGATGACGTAAAGTAGGACTAACACAAACTAGCTTACCTCTTGCTGGTTTGATCGCAATGATGAGAACACGTTCAAAAGCTAAATGTGACCCAAATGCTTTTTGCACAGAATCTCTTGCGGTCTGTTTTATCTATAGCCATTTTAACAGTTGTAGTTACTCATGGCTGGTAGAAAGGACTACAGAATAACGAGACTTAAGATTTCTCCTTACGTTAGTGTTGTGTTGCCAAGTCTGCCTGTATCCTAACTTCTAGGTAATTACTGTAATGGAACAAAGCCTTGTATATATTTTGAAGTGCAAGCTTTAACTTGTCTCTTATGGAATCTTAAAGGAGCAGAAGTCCTCTGCATATGTATGTTTGTATTTCAGAAGTACATCATCTGGGTAAAGATGGAAGCACAGACTGAACCATGTATGGTTTTTAGTACTTTTAAATCCAAAACCTCCATAGTGAGCCTAAGGCTATACTATGCCATCTGTTTTAAAATAGCGCTTCCCGTGGAAGTGCATGATGAATTCAGTGACTGATAAATCATCCTGGAGGTTCATGTTATGATGCACCAAGATTTGTACGGTGATAGTTAAATTGCGTTCTATGTTAGTTTTACATAATCTTTTCTTAATGAAAGTCTTAAAATTAGCATAGGTAAAGTAAGGAGTTACTACAAAGAATGTAACTTTTTCCTTTTCTGTTCTTAGGACAGCAGTGAAATTCACTTCAAGGTGAAAATGACAACACACCTCAAGAAACTCAAAGAATCATACTGTCAAAGACAGGTTTGTGAAACAATTACACACCCTCGAAGAAGAAAATCAAAAAGCTAAACGTGTTAGCTTTGCTTTTCTCACTGTTCTTTCAAATAAAGACATTTGTTGAGACAGTCAAGCTGCTGTCTAGTTACCAATGGGACAGCTATCCTACAATGCAAATATCTCCTCACTTCTTTTGACAAGTACAGGTATTTCTATTTAAGGCAGTCGTGAATTTTGTAGCAAGTTAAAATTACTGTTTGAAAATATATAGTGGCTGCTCAGAAGACCTAGAAGTTACCTTTTTAAATGCACAGGCATGCATTTATAGTTACTGTAAAATCTTCCGTCTCCAAGTAAAATTCCCTTAAAGCTGTGTAATACTGCAGCTTAGGATGAGAGCAGCCTTAGGCACTGTTACAACCATTAATATGGTAATTGATTAACAGTAGCTATTTTTCCCTAAGTTAAAGAAATCTGCAACATTAATTGTGGATGTAGGTAAATAATAACTACTGTTACAGAACAAAAATTCATCTTCGCTTCCAGATTCTGTGGCAGGTGTGGATTCACTGCTGCTATTTGCGGAAGCCCTGGCCTAGTTTACCCCCAGCTTTGGGGATAGGTGCCTTGTGTGGCCTTTCCTTGACTAACTATGTTGGAGTTCACTTCAGGAGATGTAATCATAAGAAATAATACTTTGTTTTTTCTAAATACCTTGAGACAAGTTGAACTTGTCAATTGAAGTGGGGTTTTTGTAGAATGTGTTCTTTTTTGCTGTCCTTCTGGAGTAGGAGGAAAGAAAAGATCAAACACCAGATATGTTTGTAGCCAAATCCACATGATTAAAATTGTGATTCATTTGAAAAACTTCAAATTTTAAAATAAGATCTTGGAAATAATTCATGCAGCAATCTTGACTGATGAAAATGCATGTGTGTGGAATTCTTTTATTTTTTTAAGACAGAAATAATTGTTTGAATGAACACAGCTATATCTATGTCCTGGGCTGAATTCTGGAGAGTCTTTGATTTCCTTCATCAGCAGTCAATACAGTTTTTGGTGTCAAGTAGCCTTTTTCTGGTAAAGGGACCATGAAGATTTCTTCCAAGTTGGCCAGAAGGCTTGTTGGAACAGTGTGAAAAGCTGTTTTTTTCCTGTGAATTTTTCTGCCTGGTTATTTGCAAGCAATATTTCTGAGATCTAATCGATGTGCAAAACAGGTCATATTTCACTTGTGTTTGTTTTGCTCATAACTTGAAAGAGAAGAAAAAGATGCCTCGTCTATTGAGGTGAATATGATACTCTGCTGTAACACAGTAGACATACTGCAACTTAACTGTATTTACCATTGGGATGCTTCTTTCTCCCTGTTTAAATGGTGTTCCTTTTTCTTGCCCTTAGCTTTACTCTTTCTTGTCCCCAGTGCAGAGCTTTTGCAGAACTGATAATGGTAAAGGTTGGTGTTCCTTCCTATGATGATATAAGCTTGGGAAAGCAAGGGTAGGAGTTCATGAAGTGAACGTCATCTTCTTACTGTTGTCTTGGGATCTTTAATAAGGCTCATACACAGCTGAGAAAAAGACAGGACCTTCATGTATAGTGTTGTCTTGGGAGGGAGGGTGTAGTCAGTACTGTATTTATAAATGAAAAAAGACAAGAAAAAATATGCTAAGGAAACTTCCAAGTTGTTAAGTTAGAACTTCAGTGAGACTTTGGAATAAACACACATTTCAGCAGTATCATGCTTATTGACTCATTCCTTTTTAGTCTATGATTGCAACAGAAGAGCTGAGCTCCATGTGTAACAGGAACTAATACTTTCCTTTTTGACTTTCACATGTGTTGTTTTTATTAAACATGTTTTTCTTGTAAATCCATACAAGTTTCAGTAAGTTTTTTTTCTTGTACATCTGTTTCTTTTTTTAGGGTGTTCCAATGAATTCACTCAGGTTCCTCTTCGAGGGTCAGAGAATTACTGATAATCATACCCCCAAGGAGGTGAGTTTCTTTCTAGAAAAAAGGTGTTGCCATAGTTCACTAGAGAAACTAAATGCCAAATTGGTTAGTTCTTCTCTGTTCTGCCAGACTGTTAACTGTAAAGAAGGTGTTTCTTTAAATATAGTTAACTTTTTGGATATTTAGTCAGTTATAGTCTGACAGTATTTTTCTAACTAGAGTCTTTAATAAGGCTGAAATGCCGTTCAGAAAGAGACTGATTGGACCGTCATGTGTAATGTTGTTTCACAAGGGAGGATGTACCGGAGAGAAAAAAAAACTAAGAACTTTTCAGTTGTCAAGCTAGAACTTCAGTGTGACTTTGGAATAAATATGTATTTAGTTCCCATTTATTAGATGAAAGCTTAAATAAACAAAAAACAGGTTACTTCTGCTGTCCAGTGACTTCCACCAATTGTTATAACAAAGCAGGAAGAAACACTGTTATTAATAATGACCTTCTGAAAAATTAGAGACACTTGTATCCTGTGAAATTGAACAAGTTACCCTCTTTAAGAGATTGAGTTGCAAGCTGTAGATCTTAGCTGTATTGTGAGTTATTAGTGTGTTACGTATAATTCACGTGGCTGTACAGCTGGTGCATTCGCTATGATGTTGGTTACATTCCTGTGCATCTGTTGCCCAAGATGGGATTTAGAAAAAGGTAAAACTAGCAATATCCAGGCTGATGTGTACTGCTCCACAAGCAGATTCAGACTTCACTGATAAGGCTTTTGCTTTGAATGAGATGTGTACGACTGAAGGAAAAGGACTAAAGGTCATGAGTGTTGGCTAGTGAGGTGGTGACTGAAATTTTTTCCCATCTTTGATGAATTATGATGGGACAGAGGAACAAACCATTGTATAACTTGTCTAGGACCTGCTCTGAATTCAGTACACCGGATTTATAACAATTATATGCTGTTTTTCTCTGTTCTCACAGCTGGGGATGGAGGAGGAAGATGTGATTGAAGTTTATCAGGAACAGACGGGGGGTCACTCAACAGTTTAGATCCTTCTGTTTGTTTTCTTCCCCCTTAATCCTTTTTTATTTTTAAATAATAGTTCTTTTGTAATGTGGTGTTCAACACTGAATTGAAACTGGCACCCCATCTCTGGGAATTTATTTTCAAGCGTCTGGTATTTTGAATTCTCGTGCTCATTATACACTATTGTTTCTGTTTTCATTGTGCTGAACTTTTGTGATCCAGCTGCAGCCTTGCTCCCCTCTTCCCTTCTGCCCTCCCCTTTAGAAACACACGTACACACATGCATTTGTATGTTCACTAGGTTCGTGCATTTCAGGCACGAAGGCTGTAAGATCTGCCAGGCGGGCGAGTGTTCTTAATGACTTCCGTATCTGCCCTGAAGTTTTGATGTGTGACTGTTTCACTCCTGGACTATAACTTTCAGTGCGAGATGAAGTTTTTCAGAGAACTAAACTGTGGAGAAATTGTGTATCCATAACTCAGAGCTATTTTGCTTAAATTGTGCTGATGGCCCAACAAAGAAGATTACCAAGTTGGAAGTGGAAAAGCTAGAACTGTTGTCATCTGTACCTTGCTCCAGAGATGGCTTTGCTGAAGACATAAAATTGAAAACCCTAATGATTCTTAAATCTTGCCAGAAGAGCCCAGAAGCATTTTAACTTCATATAGCAATTAGTACATGCAGGTATTCATGCAAGAATGTTCACAGCAGACAACTGGTGTTACTTTGACACTCTTGTTTGTACCTTTTGGCCTGGGACGTGGGTTTTGAATGGACATTGTCTGTACCAGCTTCATTTAAAATAAACAAGAAAAACAATTTTATAAACAACTTGCATTTTCTTTTCAAATGTTTGGAAACGAGCAAAACCATAAAAAGTTATAATTAGGGCGTGCTTTTCCAGTAACTATGTACTGAAGCCAGAAAAAAAAGTGCTCTGTAAGTATACCTCATATAAAAAAAACCCCCTACTTATTTCTATTTGCCCTAGTAAAATACTTGATCTGTTTGGTTTGCTGGTGACTATTTGAGACTACTAGCTGTTTCTTTACTTGTTAGAGAATGTTCACATGCAGTTACATAGTTTCACTTCATGTGCTAAAGGTAAACTGAAAATGCAACTTGGAAGGAAATAGGAAGATGGTTTTTAATGTCTACATCTCATATGATCATGGCTACCATTAAATAATTGCTCTATGATGGGTGACATGGAACTGTCATGATAGCTCATCAGGCATCATTATGAGGGTCCACTTCATGTTCCAGCTAGGTGCAGGTTCTAAATGGTCAGTTTGAGAAAATGTTACTGGATATGAAAGCTCAGATGGGAGGTTATGGGCAGGGTAGTGTGGAGAGAAGGTTTCTGCACTTTTCCCTGCTTCAGTCTTTCTGCAGATAGATAGGACTTGTTTCTGATTTGGTCTGGTAAATCAAGTTCACTACGAATGCCAACTTAATTTTAAGACATATTTTAGTGCTGGCATAGTTGGAAGAAATTGCAGATTTTGAATGATTAATTTTTATGGCACGTGCTGTAAAGTTAGAAATTAATTTTCTTTCATGCTTGTGGTTTCTTTCCTGTACAACTTTTTTACACATACTTGCACTAAGCAATTTTTTAAAGATTAAAACTTTTATTTACAAATGTCAGAATATGTTTTTTTCTGAAGTATTCTATGTGATTCAATTCTTAGGGAGAAGAGGAATTGCTACTGTGATGTAGAACAACATGGCTTCTTTGCACTTCTCTCCAATTGCTTTTTTTAAGAATACTAAATATATCTGCTTCACAATACCAGAAATAAAACAGCCCTGTGATTATTATCAGAACATCTTCTAACTTCAATTTGTATTATGTATAATTAGTAGACAAATTCCCATTATCTCTCTTCTGCAAATTAGGAACTGAGGCGCAGGGGATGGTAGTTTACCCAGGTAGCTCTGGAAGCTGAAAGTGGACATGAGAACAGAATCCAGATGCCCTGGGTTTGATGCTCGTACTCTAGCTGCTGCATCAACTTTCTTTGCTTCTTACTGTTCACTCTTCTCTTCCAAATCTGCTTTATATGTTCATTTGTGTCAGCTTTCTAGTTGAAGCACTGCATTTAGTTCTCTCGGGACTACGGAGGAGGGTTTCTTGCAGAATGCAGCTTCAGTGTGATGAAGCTCAAGGCGAAGATTTCTTTCTATTGTGTAACCTTGTCCTAAGTACATCTCTATAAAGAGTGAATATGGCACCTGTGACAAATTAATTTGACCTCTTTCTCAGACTTGTTGTGAACCCTCAAAAAGCCAGTGCCTCAGTGGAGCTGCTGGTCTAAAGCAATGTCTGTACTGTTATAACTTGATGGAACAGTAATAACAGGAAAACTGTGCTCGGCCTCAAAGATTTAGCATTGAGAGCTTCATGTAAAATGAGAAGACACATGTGCTACCCAGATTTTAAGGAAGTTCATTCTTGGAAGTTGTACATTGAAATAAAACCTGAATTTTGAAGTCAAGGAGTAGCAGACTTGAATTTTCTTCATTTCTTTGGAAGAACTAATACTTCTCAAAGAATTTCTGAAAAGCTGGTCTGGAGTGGAATTCCTAAACCACTCATAGCTTTGAAGCATGTGACTGGAAGTCAGACTGGCCTTCATATGTTGGAGAAAAACAGAGAAAAGAATCTTTTTTTCCTCCTGTGGTGTTTCTTTGTTTACATGCTTACCTGTATATTAGAAGAACTGAATTCAGCTGTTGATGGCTGCTTTTGTCAAGTGTTTAACAAAAAAAAAAAAAATTGGTGGTGGGAGAATGAAGCTATCTTCACTGAGTCAGTTATCCAGTGGAAGGTGGAAGCTAATATTTGCTTTATTTCTAATTGTGAAATTAATATATTTAATATTCACTGTGGTGGTGTGTAAAACTGTATTGATAAGTGCTTTACAAAACTATCAGCCTCAACAGATTTTCTTAAAGCTGGTATGTTTAAAGGATTTGTATTTAAGTATAAATATATCTACATGATCATCATTTTGACAAAATGAGATTTTTTTTTAAAGTTAGATGTGTAAACATTGGTAGGATTTCAATTTCAGTTAGTTGAAGTCTGCCACAAATTTTGACTAACCATGTATTGTTTTAGAAGAGCTACAACTGTATACTAGTTTTTAACTTTTCCTACTTTAAATGGAAATTATTTTTAAGATTACTAAAATATCTGCTGATCTGCACATCTTCTGTATGCACTTTTGAATTATTGCTGTTCAGGTAAATTTTCTTAAAATGAGAAGACCAGTTTCTGAGACAACATACCGAGAACTGTAGGAATTGTGCAAGTTGGAAGTAGTGTAAACTGATTTTGTTTTGCTTTTAGAACCAGTACTTAATGCATATTTAATTTAGTGAAGTTCAGCTTCAATTTAGAGACTGCAAAAATTGATTACTCTTCTCCACAGGAGACTCTACAGGAACTGCAATACAAATTGAATCTGCAAATGTTGTATTTTCTTATGTTAGATAGCATTAGAGAAGCAGAAAATAAGTAAATCCAATTTACAAGGAAGAAAAGTTCTTATCTTGCTATAGTTTCTCTGTTGCTGTCTTATTGTTGATAATGAAATCAAGCCTTTTCTTAAATTTTCTCCAAGAGTCAGCACTGAGGTTTTCATACCTTTTGTAAACCGACAGTTCCATTGTTTTCTCTCTTAACATAAAATGGTCCAAAGAAGAATCTGGAATGAAGCAGCGAAGGATAAACTGTGTTCTGGCATCTCAGGAGGCCTGTCTGGATTCATTTCTACTGCCTGATAAAACATGAATGCTTTTACTTGCTATCAATAGGATGTATACACAGACTGCTGTTGCAGTCTGGGAAAATAATTTGTGAATGAGAGTACCATCACGAAAGGGAATGTTGTTCCTCTTTTTTGAATCAGGTTGGAACCTTGAATAAGACCGGAACTGAAAGAGCTCACTGCAATGATCTGTTCCTGGCACCAAGCATTTATTTACTCTTTTGTATGGTTTTCAGGCCTAGTTTTTCAAGCAGCTGAAAATAAGAAAACACCCGTGGACAAGGAACATATTGAATGTGTTCTAGTCTAGGAACTTCTGTTAGTAGTGCTCGTTGGAACTGCAGATGTTGTTCCAGATGTGCTCTTTGCCTGCGAACATTGTTAATAAAGTGAGTTACAGATAAAGGACAGAATTCCTCCTTGGGTTAGAGAGCTGGTGCTTTGACTTGAAAACTCCATGCTCAGTTAACGCGTTGCTGGTTCACTGGCGGTTTCTTAGACTTTGTGACAGTGCATACAGTACCTCCTGAGGCACCGAGCCTGGATGAAGACTGGACTTTCCCCAGTGCAGGGGGGAATGCGCTGGGGAAGAAAATGTTGGCTTATGCTAATACCTTCTTGTGGGCTAGTATGTTCTCCTCTTACAATGATATGAATAGAGCAAGCCAGAGATAGCTGTAGTTCCCATGTATCCTCTTATCCCTGGTACTGCTTTGTGCCTGACAAATTGATCTAGGCTTCCCTTAAGAAGGCCTGTTATGCTATTTGCAGTGTTTTAATACGTGGCATTCAGACTCTCAGTTCCTGTGTTCTGAGGTGCTGTTAGAAATGAGCTTTGGAAGCACGCTATGCTGCAGTCTGCTCCAATGGACCGCATAAAGGTAATCATAGTTTCAGATGTGTGAGGAAATCTACTTGGGCTTCTTTCTGTGGTGTAAATGGATGTTAAAAACTCTAAAACAGTTGAAGAAAGCAGATAAGATGTATGTGAATTGCTGATGGAATTTGGGGAAACATTGGAAAACTTGTTAAACAGCAAAAGATCTGCACTGTGTCTTGGAGTTTGAATTGAAGGCAGCTTAACTAACTCCTGAGGTACCGATGCTGCTTTTCAGTGTTAACTGATACAACTCATGACTACAGAAATATTTTTTAGTCTGGCACTAGGTGTAAAGATGTATTATTATTGCTGAGGAAAAAAAAAAAACACTCTCTGATTAATAGCTACATACCTGATTAAAAGTTGTGCTTGTATTTTGGCTTCCTCTAGAGCTGGTCTAGCATCTTCCTCTTCATCTGCTCCTGAGCCTCGTATCTTATCTTCTTCCAGTTTCTTCTTTCATCCTCTGGGCATTCTTCTGCCATCTCTACTAGTTGCTGATGTTCCTCTTCTAACCACATTGCTCCTTCTTTCTGTCTATGTTTTTCTGCCTCTTAGATCACCAGCAACTATTAGTTGTTCACATACTTCCTATTTAGGAAATGTTCTTTGCATCAATTACAGATAGAAAGGAAAATACTGTTATAATACTGACATTGCAAGTATTTAATATTGTCTCAAACATGTGGAGTTGTCTTAAATTGTAATTGGATTCTTTTTTTACTCTGCTTGGCATTTAGGTTTTCAAGCCTTCCTCTGCAACTATTTGTTAGGGTTTTGTTTTGTTTTTAAACTGTAGCTACTGAGACTCAGACTTTCAGAGAAGATACATAATGAAAACACCAATAAATAAACAGATGTAGCACAATGTTGTTATTGCTAGTATCTTACACAGTGGCATCATAGCTAGGCTGTGGAATTTCTCTTCTTCAGGCTGCAGGGACTGTGGAAGAGAGGACTATTGTTACCAATCTATTTAGTAGAGGAGGAGTAGCTGATGTACTGTTAAGTTTGGGACTTAGTGTCACAGGAATTCCATGACAGATGCACATGCTAAGTCCCTGTCTTTACCAGAAATCATCCATTCAGATCAATTACCTGCAGCTAGAATAATCATTAGTCTTTCTATAGACCACCTGCTCCTTCTTGTTCTTCTAGGTGTCTCTTCTGGAATTGTAGAAGCTTTCTGTGATAATCCTCCTCCTCCTGCTGCTGCCAAATAAGTTCTTGTGCTGCTTTCTCTAACTGTGACTTCTTTGCTGCCACCTCCACTCTTCTTCTAGTCTCTGTAAACTAAAACGTAAATGATTATTAATTGCTATAGCAACCTTGGCTTTGCTAAACATTCTTGCTAGAAGAAGAGCAGATTCTAGCCCAAAGAGCTAAGCAGATTGCCAAAGTGAAGGGAGAGAAATGAAAATGAAGAGAGAACAGGTGCTGATTAGTGATACTTAGCATATGTCTGGTTGGTTCTGCAAATTAGTATTAAAAAAAAAAAATACTGACTACTTTCCTTTATACTGTCTGTAAAGGGGGCAAAAACCTGAATTATAATTTTTACACATGTGCTTTTGAGGAGGACATGAAGACAATAGGATACAGGTACATGGTTTGCATGAAACAAAGATGTGGAGACAAGGGATGGAGGAGAACACAGGAACAGCTAGGAAAGCTTAAAGAACATCACCTGGAAGAAAAGATTGGAATGCACCTTTGTGGAACAAGAGTGCAAACCCAAACCAAGAGCTTAGGCCATGCAACAAACAAGGAGGCAATGGAAAACCTTGGCTGAGATTTAGATGTAAACAGAATGGTGATCAAAATGGGCTATTTTTGCAGCAGGATTCACACAGTAAGGAGCATGAAAGAAAGTCAAGGATGCTCACGAAGCGAAGGAATAGTCGCCTTATTTTGGGAATGGAAAGTTAAGGACTATCAAGCTAAAGATCTTCTGCTTCGCTGAGTGCTATTTAAGATAACTTCCAAACTAAATCAGGTTTCTTAGTCCAACAGTTTGATTGAATGTCTGCTTGCTTTTCCTGAAATAAAGTTAAGCAAGGCATGGCACTAATATAGAAAAATGCTTTATATGTCAGATTTGCCTTTTCTTTTAAACCATTCGGTTAAAAGATGCTACTCTACAAATCTGGTTCTTGGAAATGCCGGAGAGCAGGGGATACCCTCCAGTGTTCAATCATTAGGTAGCCTGCAGCTCTTCGAAATTACCCAAGGAGGTCGCTGTTCTCCCCAGTAAAGACCATTCTTCATGAAAAAATAACTAGAGGACGAAAACAGAAGCAAAGCAGTAAGATGGTGTCAGAATGTGCTGGTTTACGTAAGCAGAACACTTCAAGAAATTAATAGAAATGTGATAATTATATTACACGGGAAGTTGTTTCTGATACTGATGGTGTTAGAGGAGGAGCTGCTGCCTGAGCATTCACGCACCACCCAAGTCTTTAACTGCTAGGACCAGGGGTCCTTTTGCCGTGGGCGACCCCAGTGGGCTGACGGGTGCCCCTTTTGACTCCTCACATACACACTTACTCTTGGGTGTGCTTTCTCCTTCTTCAGGCTCAACCTGGGTTTCCCACAGCAGAGTCTCAGGTGTCAGATTTTATAAAAATAAATAATTTAATTGAAAAGTACAGCAGCAGGGTCAGCCCAGGCAGGGTGCATCCGAAAAGGGAGGGACCTTGAACAAAGAAATCCCTGGGCAATCATACCCCTGCGATCTATACACTTGCCCCTCACACGCTGTTCATATGTCTTTTAGGCCAATGGTGATTTTTGGTCTGGGATCTTCTAACACTGTATTGGGTACTTTTTCTGTGTCCAGACAGGCAGGCCATTGACTGCAAATTGTAACCTCCTTATATTCTGGTTTATGCTTCTTGTGCATTTCCACTCACTGTCAGAACACGGGGAAATGAAAAGTCCCAGATTGAGGGAAAACATTACCAAAACATCAGTGTGTTACCAACATTTTTCTTATACTAAAAAACTAAACACAGCACTGTACCAGCTGCTAGGACAATTACTAAGAAAATTAGCTCTATTGCGGTCTGAAGGCTTCAACAAATCCAGATAGTCATGCTAAGTAAAGCTAAGCTAACAGCGTAAATCACACCATATTATAACCCTAAGTGATTTATTCTAATTAAAGCTTACTTATTTAACCTAAACAACTAATATTTCTCAATGGTGGGTTTCCCAGAGTTTTGCCCTAAGTATTTGTTGTGGGGTTTTGGTGGGTTTTTTTCCCCCTGAAGCTATGTCAGGAGAGGTAAACAGCGAAAGTGCTCTTACTGCATTGTTCTGTAATGTAAAATTCTTGTATCATTAAGGGTTAACCTACGTTGCTATGAAATGTCTTTATAACCATGCAGTTGTGACCATGCTGAGGTTTTTGTCAGGAAAAAGGCTCAGTAGTGGTTATGGTGATGTATGGAAAGCGTGGAATACCATCTTCATGAACTCACTGTAAGCTAGGTACAATTGGTTGAAAAACTGAATTTGTTTAATGACTTTAATTCACTGTCGATACTGATTTTTCATTAATGAGTTGGAAAATTGTAATTTTAGGACAGACTCAGAAATCAGAGTAATGATAAATGGATGAAAGTATTTTTTAAAAAAATAAATTAAATTAGTAGACATACACACAGTATTAAACTTAGGAAAAAATCTAACATGCTGGTAAAAGATGTAACTTTATGTATGCACATGTTCCAGATGAAAAGGTCTGTGATATTATCTTCTAGTTTGGAATTTGCCTGAGGGTATTGGATCAGTTTGCTGGCTCCTTTACACCCTTATGTGTTATTAGTCTTCATTATATTAGAAGATGCTTTGTTATAGATATGTTGGAACATTGATGGGTTTGGATACATACGCCTTGCTGACAAAAAGCAAAGCAAAGCAAGGACTGCTGTAGTTCTGTGCCATCATTCAGATGTTCCCTTCTCAAATGAGAACATTATCGTCACTAACCACATCTCCTCCATGCTCCTCTGTTTTTCCTTTTCCAGATCTGCCTTCACTTTTTCCATTTGTTCCTGCTGCTCTTTTTCCATTTTTGTTGTTCTTGTTCCTTCTTCTGCTCCACTTTTAGCTGCTGCCTTTTTCCCTTTTCTGCTCTTAGTTTTTCCCATGCAGATTTCTCTTCTTGCTATTTTCCAGGAGGAATGTGAACAGGTATATTAATGCACTTAAAGCTGACATTCCGTGAATGATGATTTATCTGTTATCGAGATGTAAAATTCTTGAAAGAGATATGCTTTATGTACTTATTAAAGTGATTCAACTTACGTGGGACTCTTCCTGTCACTGTGGCCAGTGAACGTTTCACTATTTTTTTTTTCTTCCAGTAGGTACTCGCCTTTGTGGTATCTGATGACTCTTATGTTAATTTCCTAATATTTAGTGTCCCGATATGTTGGTACTTAAGCTATATTCTCTGATCCTTTGCCAACTTCATATTTTCCCCTCTATTTTTTGTAAAAATTTTGAAGCTGTAATACATAAGGGAGCAGGCACAGGGGTTTCATGTAGTCCCAGGCAAGAGGACACTCTGAGGAAAGGGGTGAAGTCTAAAAAAGCCAACAAGTCTGGTAGCTGATCTATCAGCTAGAGGATCACTGTGGTGAAATGGGAAGGCTGCAAACAGTTCGTATTTTTCTGGTTCTAAACTAGGACTGAGGAAAACATTTCCAGGAGCTGCAGGGGATTTAAGATGCAGCTTTGGAGCGTACCCGACCAGCTTTTTTATCTTGGTCTGTGCTGTTGCTTTACAGCAAGGCATCGGGGAGCGCTTCTGTGCCTCCGTGTTTTCTTGGAGACTGGTCTGAAGAGGTCTACGGCCTGGGAATGGCGGGTTTTGCTGGCCCCGCCGCCTCCCTCGGCGCCCGCTCCCCCGTGCCTCCTCACGGGCGCCTCCGGGGCCTTTCGGTTGGCGGGATCCGCGGGGAGCCGTGGCTGCGCGAAAGCCAAAGAGCTGTGAAGGGCCACGTTGAGAGAGTGTGAACAGGAGCCCGCCTGGGCAAGGGGCTGCATGTCTGCCAGGGCTTCCTGAGAGGAAGCTCCATTCAGTGGTAGGAAGGACAACTTGGGCCCTGCTTGGCCGGAGGAGGAGGAGGTCGGCTGGGTGAGGTGCGGGACCGGCATGTCTTACCTGCCCTTGGGGAGGATCTGAGGGAGCGGGCTGGTTGTGCGTTGGTGTGGGGGCCTGCTCGGGCTCACCCACTGCTCCTGTCACCCTCAGCCAGGGCGTCATGGGGTACTCGCTGCCTTGGCCTGCTGCGCCATGGCAGGTGGGACCTGCTCCTTTCCTTTCTTATCAAGTTAACCTGCCGGAAGGCCTCCAGGAGTGATGGCTTCATCCCATACTGGCCTCTGTGGATGATGCTCAGGCAAATAAAAAAACCCAAACCAATGCCTGTTGCTAATGAGGATAAATGAGTGTGGGAGTGACCTGAGCTTAGCTGCACCTGTGCATGGGATGCAAAACGAGCTGGGGCAGCCCAAGGGCCCTGGCCTTGCGAGGGGAGGTGCTGCCCTGTGAGGTCTGCGGGAGCCGGGGTAGGAGCCCCCTGTGCCATGTCCTGGAAGGGAGCCTCTCGTGCTGCCCCTCTGGGGGGAAGCCTCTGGACAGGGTGGTAACCGGGGTGTGCTGAGGGGGTTGTGGGGCTAGGAAAGCACCTGTGAGAAGGGGGGGCCTGGCTCTCCCTCAGTGCGGGGGTGCAGACCCCCTGAGGAGGCAGCCATCTTGTGGTGGTGGAGGCTGGTGGCAGAGCTGCCCTCCTGCAGTAGCAGGTAAGGACACACCGGGTATGACTTCTTCTTTTTGTACCCCTGTTGCACAGGAGATGCTTCAGTGCAGGTCCCTGCCTGCACTCGCAAGCACCATTTCTCACCTCCACAGCCTCACTGCTGCTGGCTGGGGTGACCGCTGCAGGCAAGCAGCCTGAGCCAGGGGGAAGGCCACAACCATGTGTGTGGGGCTGGTTGTCAGGGAAGACTTCATCCTCCTCAGGAGGAGAGCAGGTGGGCTGGCCACTGCCACCTGCCTCGCCAGGCCCCCTCTCCCTGTCAGCCTGTGGTCGCCTTGCTCTGCCTTGCGTCTTCTCTGCATGGGTCCTTTTCTTCCCTGTGGCTCTCTTGTTTGGTTTTCCTGGAAAAACACAAACCTTTCCAAACCTAATATGGACAAATCGCTGTTGAAGTAGTATGTTGTTGATCTGGGTGATATTTTGGATGCTGTGGATACTGTGGTGATTGTTCAGAGTACAAATGTTTCAGTCTAGAGGTAAATCTTTCTGTTAATATGTTTATTTTTGGATTTATGTAATACTTCTGTGGTTAGGCAAAGTGTCAGAACAAATCATAAACAGGATGAAAGTGTTGTGTTTTCATCTAAATCTCATTCTAGGTAAGAGAATTTTCTCTGTGACATAACTTGGTGACTTAAATATTCTTGGTCTTTCTGACTCTGTTCTGTTCCCTGCTCCGCTTGAATTAATCAAATAAACCAAGAATCTTATTTTGAATCTTCATTGTTAAGGTCAAAAAGGTGCGACAAATGCATCATCAGGACTGTAGTGAACTTCAGACAGAAAAACTTGGTGGAAAATGGTAATACTTTAGTGCAGACAACTATTAACCTATAATAAATTATCTTGTCCTAATCAACGGTACTACTGCTCTGAATGTTCTTCTGAAGGCTTAGGCTCTCATCCATCTGTCTAGATTAAATGCCCATACTTAACTTAGTCTCTTCTGTGGACAAGTGGTAGAAAGCCACGATATCCAGCAAAGGGAAGGTGCAATATGAAACACATGAGTTGTGAGCCTTGTGCTGCCGCTGGCCTGCTGGTTAACTTCACACAAGTTTTCTCTGTCTCTGAAAGTCTGCCTACAGCGTAAGGCCCAACAAAATCCAACTTTCTGTTTCAATGTACCACCCTAATGCAAAAAGGCATGCCTAAATAACCTCAAACAATGTTTATTGTAAGTGCATGCTCTAGTAGACATACTCTGGGATTTTCAGCTTTGCAGGCACAGTCTAGAGAGAAAAAAACCCTAGCTACTGTGTCTGCTTGTTAATACAATTTGTAATCCTTGACTTTTGATACAAAATAAGATTAAAAAACTGCTTACGCTTACTCTAAGTGTAGTTAAAATATTTCTGACTGTCAATGATGTTTGATAAATCTTGTTTGAGGTTTAATAACAATGAGATTAGTTTTAATAACAGTTGATTATTACCACTCTCAAAGATTATAAAATAATCCCTAAATACAGGAATTTTCCCTGGTCTCTGATCTTGCAAGCAACTGCCAAGCAAAAGCACAAAAATAAAGTTGGCTAGACCCTCTCTGTTGTTCTGTTTTGAAGAAATTTACTATAACATGCTAATCTTTTATATACCTTTGCAATATGTCCCATTGAAACAACTATAAAGGTGCATACAATGATGTTCAGCAAGGTGCTAAACGATGTGCTTTTTGTTCATTAACCTTACCTATAACAAATTCTGCCTTGTGGTATTGTCAGTCTTTATTATTGTTCTTTTTCTGCATATTGGATGCTGGGTTCACCTATGTCAACTTCTTGCTGATGTTCTTCATGACTTTAGTCTCTGCAGCTCCCACATCCTAGACAAAAAGTGTCGACGTGTATGCCGAGGGGCTTACGATATGGAGTGGTAAGGAGTATTGATTCATCTCCTGGCAAACATCAAATGCTGAAATTGTTGTACCAATTTGTTAGGTACCTCACAAGAGATGCTGATAAGAGAATATTTGTATCTCTTCAGGATTTGCACACTAGGAATTCATCACAACTGCTGCAGTCCACTGTTGTATGAGCACTCCAAATGAAATGTATTCCTGTGCTATCAGGTCTAAAATTTCTGCATGAAAACCTATCTGAGACATGAATATAAATTCAGATTCCTCTGTGTACTCACTGATGAAGAGCTGAGGAAAAGATAAAGGGAAATATTTTCCCCTATAAATTATGATTTAGGATTTATGCTAAAAGCTAGGACAATGTCTGTTGATTGTGTAAAGAATTGTTTTTGTTTAATGTGGGTTGTTGGGTTTTGTTTTTGTCTGTTACCTGCTGTTGATATAACTGCTCCTACAGTTCCTTCTAATACCAGATTGGCTGTTTACTCTGCACTGGCACCCTCCTATTTCACTTTATCCTAAAACCAATTGTCGGAGCAGTGAGGGAAGATGAGATCTCAGAACATTGAGCCAGAACTTGTCCTTTGCTAGTCCAGCTCTATTTTTCAGTGCTGCTGGCCTATGGAAGGGTTATAAGGAAGAATGGTGTTCTACCATTAATCAGTAGTGTCTGTACTTATATGTGCATGTATGTCACTTAGCAGTTTACTATACACAATTTCATCTGCAAATGAATGACTGTTTTGCCACCTTAACTTTAGCCTGATGGTACGGAAGTAGACAGAATCTGTACCACGAGCCAGACAGCACTTACTGCATTGCATTCAGTGTCTGAACCATGATTGAAACCAGTCTCTAATATAAATATGTAGTCAAAGACATTCCAGGAGGAGGGTCAGGAAGTTTTGCTGCCATAGGACCTTATAATATCAAAGCTGCTGCCAACTGTTTCTTTCCTGTTCTCTGTTCATTGAGGAGTCTCTTCTCTTGTATACTGCTTTTCAGAGTTACTCTTTTTACTCCAGAAGTCTCCTCCTGCGTTTCCTGCTGACTGGGAGACCTCTCTTGATCCAGATTCAGGCTCTGTATCTTGCCTTTTAAAAACGGGGAGATGGGAGAGAGCAGCAATAAAACTAAGCATCAAAATTTAGACTTGATTCCAGTTTTTAAAAAACAACAAACTAAAAAACCCCCACCACACTACCTTGGGAAGGTGTAGAAAAATCTTGAGGTTTGGTTTCACTCCTGCCCTAACCTCTCACCGTGTTTTGCACATCTGTAAGCCCTGAAACTCTTTGGAATAATTTGTCTGTACTATATAATGAACAACTCATGTAATTGTAATGGCCCTAGCAGGTAGCTGCTACTCTCCTTGGAGATCACTTGTCTCCTCATTACTGAGGAAAGCGAGTCCCGTTCTTTCTTATGCTGCAGTGAAGATCCAAAGACTCATTTGCAGATGCCTTGCATATTTAATAATGGTGAATATTTTAATAATTACAGTTTCATTTCTGTAACAGTTACTATCCAAAGATCTTGAAGTATTTTAGAAGTTTGTGGTCTCATTTTTATTTTAGGAGTGATGTGAATCCATAGCTTCCAGTGACTTAAGCAGCAGCAGTAAGTGCTCAGTTTCCCTGAAGATCAAGCTACAAATAATGATATTTCACATTTTAATTAAGAACTTTGGTATGAATGTTCTGTAAAGTCCTGTTTGGAATGTATTTTCTGAATATGGCTAAAAGAGGTGTGTTTGTAAGTCAATAGCGTAATTAAAAGAAAAATGAGAGGCTTTATTTTGCTTCTTGTCTTAGGGTAAATTGGTCTACAGCAGGCAGTTGATTCTGAGAGGTGTGACCTGAATATAAGGGGTTTGTATAAAGAAATTAGTACTATCATGGCTCATTCTTTTTCTTGCCACATTATCAGTGTAGTGGGGGGGAAAAAAAAGGATAAATGTTCATTTTGAGCATGGAATGTAATAACTATTACATTCAGCTTAATGTTATTTCTGTATAAAAAAAATCTTGTTTTACCTACTGGGTTGAGAGAGAAGGCAAAATATTTCTTAATGCTAGGTGGATATTTTAGTTTTATTTTCACTTTGGTTTAAAAACTGATTCTGCTTTGAGGTCACTTGGTATAAATTCCACTGAAGACCACCTCCTTCAGCAGCTACTGTAAATAAATGCTGAGACTTGTCTAGACCAATATAGAGGCTCATAGAGAGCAATCTGTGTCAAGTGTATGTCTTCTCCCTGTATGTCCGGAGTCCCTGGTACTTAGCATCACATCACTACACAGAAGAGTCATAAACCTGGCCCAACTGGCTGATTTATAGTTGTCTTGTATCATCCAAGTAGCACAAAGCCTGCGGAACTCAACTACCTACTTAAGTTTTCTGCGGTGTCACCATGCATCTTGTTTCTGGTATACATTTTCTGTGTAACTCTTTAGTTTTCCTCTAGAGTCTGTCCAGACTGGAGTGTATGGTTATCAGTTTAACTTGAATGAATTGATTTACACCTGAGCAGTAAACTTCACGTAGCCTTTTATTTTTTTCTCAGTCCTAGTTTTAAGAGGTCTTATAAAGCATCCATCCTAAAAGTGCTTAGATGCTGTAGAAGTCAAACATATTAATCTGAGGACTCTGACAGGGTCTCTGGTCTCTGACACAGACACATGTCTCTGGCTGTATAAATAGGAGGCAATGACTGTCCTGTCTCGCTATGAATATGGGCCTTGGAGGCATCTATTGTTGGGGTATGATTGCTGAGAAATTCCACTCTGATGCTTCACTGTGTTAGACAATGTGATAGACAATAATGTAATTAAGATGCCTAACTAGAATAGAAACAAAGGAAATGGAAACCTAGTCAGAGTCTTGTTTTCAGGAATGAAAGTTAAAATTTAAAAACCTGCTGTTTTTTTGTAAACTTACATCTCTATTAAAGTTCGTTGTATGTTCAATGCAGGTTTCCTTCAGTGTATTTGGGTTTTCTGTCCATTTGCTTGTCTGAATCTCTAAAAGTGAAGGTCAACTGCTGGTCAGGTTAGTCTCGGCTCAGATTTGTGCTGAACAGTTTTCCTCACTGAACATCTGTGCTGCAGCTGTGGTTCAGTGCTATTGGTCTCAGTAAATAAGTAGCCAAACCATAAGATGAGAGAATGGCTTTAGTTCTAAATTTGACATTGGGGAAAAAAAAAGTTATGTTTAACTCCCTCACCTCAAGAGAAATTTGGAACTTGATGTTGCAGTCTCTTCTGGCTAGAGTTATGGATTACTGGTAGTTCTATCCAGTGTGTTCTTTCTCAATGCATAGGGTGGTATAAATAATGAATTAATAAGCCTTAATAAGGATTAAATATGTACTAGCGGTTGCATGCTCAAATTAGTTGAGAATTGAGGGACAAAGTAAAAATAGCAAAATAATTCTCCAAACAAGTTTAGGGTTAAAGACTTTCTAGAGGCAAAAATGGTTATGGTATGGCAGGAGAGAGGAGGGGAGGGGAGTTCTCCCCTTTTTGAGTGTATTTAGGTAGTATTTTAGAATTGAAGGTTTGACGTTCAGATGTTCTTCCAAATCTTTAAACCAGTAGTGAGCCTCCAAATGGTAAGATGGGTAAAAGGTTTCCTGAAACCTTATATCAGGCAGCTGTAGTAAAGGGCTTGTTTTTTAAATTATAATAAAAGTTTATAGGTGACCCGTGAGCCATACTGAAGCTGCTCAATCAACGCTGTGGTGCTGTCAATTATCAGAGATCAATATTTGGGTAACTTAATAATTAAATAATAAAAAAAGGCAAGAGGATCTGTAAACAGCGATCTATCTCTCTTTCTGACAAAGCCCCAGGAGACAGTTTTCTAGCATCAGCTGAAAGCGCAAGAGATTGAACTGTAGAACTAAGCAACTCTTTTGCAGTAGAAGACTGTCTTTCCAATATATATTTAAGGACAGTACTTGGGAACACCTACTGAAAGAATGAACCTCAGGCCTAGAGAGGAAGGAGCAGGATTTTCCCTGAAAAAAAGTAAGCCGCTCTGCTGAGGGTATTCAGTGCTTTTCTCTGCAGAGCTGGCCTGTGGTATAGGCTGTTAAGGCACCAGTAGAGAGAGCCATTGTTTCAAGGATGTGTGAAAAGCCGTATAGATGGTACAACTTGCTGTCAGGGCACAACACTGAAGTGTGTTACTGTAAAAGCTCACATAAATTTTTAGGCAGCTAAAAGAACTCTTGTAGAGAAGGATATTTCCCCCCTAAACAGCACCCTCCTCCCGAATATCTGGACAAAGTTGCACAAGGATCACCAAACAATTAAAGGCTTAAATCCATGCTTCTGCTTTTTTATGCTTCCTGCAATGTGTGTAGCCTTTAATGACTTTTCTAGGATATGTGCAGAGGCTGGACCCATAAACTCTTTCAAGACAATCTCATGTGCCATGGGATGTTGGTCAGGAAAGAGGTAAGGGAGATGCAAATTTGAACTAAATACGTAGTTATGAGTCTTGGAACCTATGTCAAATATGGTGGGGACCAAATTCAGTGTAACAGCATGAACTGTTCTTCCTGAAGTCGTCAGTTGCTGTTGAGGCTTACAGCATTTTCAGCAGTGTTAAAAACTAAATCTTTAGTGTGGGGAGTTGCAATCATCCTGTTCTGAGCTTCCTTCTGAGAGTGTGCACCAGTCTTATTCTGGCTCTAGGGCTGATATTGCAAGCCCAGGGAGAGGTACAGCATTCCCAGCTGTTCTGTTACCCATGGCAGTTTGCAAAGCTCAAATGGATCTATTTACTTTTGTTGGGGCATGTGTAGTTGCTTGTCAGCTTCTTGGCCCATGAGCAAAACCCTGTAGGACTTCAGAGCTTGAACAACTCTCGACAGAAGACTTGACTGAAATTTCTCTCCTTGCTGCATGCTGGAAACTTCCTGGATTCTTGATATGTCTCCTTAATTGGCAGAGGATCTCTTACCTTGCCAAGCCTTTCTAGTGTGGGGGTAATGAAATCTGAAACCAGGCAAGTTTGCATGGATCTGAATTTCATTGCAAATCACATCTCACACTTCGCATTTCTCGCCTGGGGGAGAAAAACTCCAGTATCTTTCTGTCTCCAGAGAGGAGGCAACGCCTGCATAGTTCCTCTGTGCTGGCTGATTATACTGACTTATTCATAATTGAGGAAGGAGCCAGATATCAGCTTGTATGTGATACTGGCATGTACAGCCCTGTACAACTGAAGGCCAGCCCTGATGAGGCAGCAAGAAGGAAGCAGTGATGGCAGCAGGAAAAATTTTTGATGACATATCTTGCAACTGTCACTAAAAGTTGAAGTGCAGATGGAAGAGCAAGGAAACCACCTTTTCCTAAACAGAGTTTCTTCTTTAAATTGGAAATACTGACTTCAGGAGATCTACTTCAGGTATCCAGAATCAGTAGTATATGCTAAGAAAAGCCAAACCTACATGATGAAGGCTAAGTAATAAAACTATCAAAATAGAGAGAACTCTTCAAATGTGAATCTCTTTTTCCCAATGACAACCACAATATAAAAAAGGAAACTTCCTGAGATTGTTATATTTTTTTCTCTTTTGTTTGATCCTTCAGCAGCTCTTAAGCCTTGCATGAATTCTCACTCTATGTTTGCAGGCTTATTTCTTATTATTTTATATTGTAGTAAGTTTAAATGATTTTATGTCACAGAGCTGACCAGCTGCAGAAAGAATCAGAAACACAATCAAAGCATGCATGCTTACTGATCTGGATGTTAAGCTCTTGCTGGTCTTAGTGGCTATGTTACTACTTCTGCCTTGCTGCCCCCTTCTCCCGCACTAGAAAAATGCAATTAAAAGTCTTTTTTTCACCACAAAGCAATCACATCGTAGCATGTACTGTCAGTTGTACCAGCTCACGCTGCTGCTTGTGTGGTTTCATGCTATTGTCCACAGTGTCTTCCTACGGTGCAGAGCAGATTGTGGTAATGCTTGGCATAATTCTAACACCAACCCTAAATTTGCCTTAAGTGGGAGGTATATACTATAGATTTAACTAAAGCCTTCATTTTTCTCCTCCCCAGCAGCTGCACTAGTGTCAAGAGTGCTAGTACTGAGAAAGTTACCAATGCTCAGCTGACAAAAGTGTAGTTGGATGGGAAAAAGACTCTGCAGTTATCTTGCACTGTTATATGCAACATCGAATGATAGTGGGAAACTCTCATGGATTTACAATAATGGGAGACTTCTCTCAGGTTACCTCAGATCAGTGGGTTTCTGAAGCATCCCACAAATACACTATGGCCTATAATGAGAACAGTTTATTTACGTTACTTGAATCCTGCAATATTTTTGGTACGTTAGGATGCATCTTATCTTTCTCACCTCTTTTCCAGTCCTTTAAATGCTTTTCACCTTTGTATGACCGTAGTGATTTGAGATTTCAAACCTTCAGCAAATTCAGCTCCTTACCGCAGTACCTGCACTGCAGGAAGTAGTACTTTGCCTTGAAAGATCTAGGGTCTTTTTGGAAGGTTGTTGTAAGGAGAAGAAAAGGAAAAGAAACTAACATAAAAATGAGTTCTGTGGAAACAGCTCTAGAGGGAGTTTTCAGAGCTGGGATGTACAGTTGTTACGGGCTTACTAACAAGAAATTCCGTATGTGTGGAGTTCAGAAAAGAGAAATCAACTATGAGATGAAACCCATGCTGTGTGAAAAGGTGTGCTTTAGGAACTTCCCTGGTGTGAGCAATGGGTAGCCGGGAGAGTTAAGAGGTTTAGCTAACAAATGCTGGAGAATAACAGATAAGAGAATGAAACTCCCTCACTAATGCACTGCACTGTTTTCTTTAGTGTTAAAAACAGCAGGAGAGAACTGATATTGCTCAGTGTTAGCAGTTCTGGCCTGATACATACATGAAGGTTTTGTGCACGTAAAGAACAAAAGGGAACATATGGCTGTCTTCCATCAGTTTCCTTTGTTGAACTTCGCTCTAATCTGCTCCGTCCCTCTTCACTTGGACTTCCATAAACCTGAAGCTAGGCCTAAGTTCCTGAATGCTGCATCACTGCTAGCAGGGCTTTCTGTGCGTGATCTGGGGTAATGGTATGTAGAGACTCAGCCTGCAGTGACTGAGCACCAGCAACTGGCCAGCAAGGAAGCTATGTTTTACCCCATGTCTTCACCTAAATGAATTGTGTGACAAGGCTGATGGGAACCTCAGTGTGACATGAAGGTCACTGTTTCATAAGCTTAAGCATCAGAGCTGCATTTCCTTGTGATCCAAGTGGTGCTGAGCTTCTACTAAGTCAACTGTTGGAATAGTAAGCACAGCAGTAAAAGCTGGGGTGACTGGTCTGCTGTTCAGAAAAGTCAAGGTACATCTAGATCATTTTTTAAAATATCTGGTTTTCAGCTTTTAAGGTGTTTCTGTAAAAAAAAATAATGTAGTGGTTTTCCTCAGAAATTGCTGAACTGAAAAAGTAATGGGAAAAAAAAAGGGAGGGGTAAACCTGTTCTAACTCAAGTCTTGGGGAACTAAATTGAGCATTAAAATAGATTTGTACCATCAGTCTCCTTAGACTTGAACATTGCTAGGCTTAATGAGAAAGTACTGAAGCAGAATGACAGTTTCTTATTAACTCAACAAGACTTGTCTAGCTATTTCCACGCTGCTTTCACTTGCTCATTAATGACCTTCTGCACTATAAAAAGAACAACCCAAACACTCTAAGCCCCTGGGAAGACCTTTTTATATGGTCTATCAGATGTTAAATGGCCTGCTTGCAGTGAAGAAACAACCCTGTGAAATGCGGATCAGCATTTTTGTCTTGTTCTTGTGCCTAGACAAAAAAGTATAATTGATTAAATTGTCTACTGCAAGATAACAAATGCAGGTGACACAGTAAGCCCAGTCACTGATGTCTGCACTTCATTCCAACCAAATCCAAGTTGACTTCAAAGTAATGGAGTCACAGCTGTAAGTAGCTGAGAAAGAAGATAAAGCTGTCAAACTTTCCATGAACACCACTATAAGTGAGCGAACTGCCTAGAAGGAAAATGTTTGTCATTGACCCAACATTCTAAAAAAGCAGAAAGTGTAGCAGGAAGGAAGTTAAAATAGCATGGATGTAAGTGATTATTTCCTTCATGTGCTGGATGAGTACCTCAAGGGGGGAAAATGGATTCTTGTGTCAGAATCTGAGCCGCTTCTTGCAGAAAGAGCTAACAAGCAAATGCTGCCCAGGTCTGCTTTGTTAGCCTCGGGCTCGCCTCTGCGGTCACTTCCTCCAGGCGCCACAGAATTGCAAATAGTTCCTAGTAGTGCCTGGCTATGAGTAGTCAGGCTCCCTGAAACAGGCCTGTTCACTGTGATTGGGGAATTGATAAATTGGATTGTGAACTCTTGGCAGCGTGTTAACTTCATCTCTAGCGGTGTTTCACTGAGTTCAGTGGATTCTGCTCCATCCTTGTCTGTCAGTGTGGGAGATCACCGCAGTGGTTGCGAGGAGCAGCTCAAAATAACTTGACGATCAGAGCTATATGAACTCAGTGCAGTGGAGCCTTCAAACATACACCATTTTCTTGAATTTTGATTTTTGTTTGTTTGAGTTTATCTGAGTTGGGAATTGGTAGACATGAGGGGAGTTAACTTCACTAGGCATCAGTGCAAGTCTATTGAATCAAGCACTATCTAGGTACATATAAAATAAAAATAAATGCCCGCACAGTCTCCTTTGGACTGAGATTAGTGATTTGGCTTGATATGAAATCCCTATCCTCTAACCTGGAAAGCTTGCAGCTGTAAAAGAAATGGTATTTAATAATAGACCAAGATTTTATTTCAATGGAAGCATTGTCTAAGTAGGGACATCAGAGCTTGGTTCCAGAGCACCAATAAAAAAAAATAAAATAGCCTTTTTATTTATTGGGCACTCAGGCTTGAAGACTCCCAGGTGCCTATTAGTCTAAGGGCTTGTCTGTACAGGAAAGTTAGTGTGCAATATGTTGGAATATGAATTTACAGTGCACCAACTCCTCTGTGTTCCCCCTGTGTTTGAATATTTTTAGCACACTGTAATGGTGGCTTTCTCTGTGGCAGTTCATTTAGCTTTGAAAGTAAAGTAATTACATTCTGCTTAATGCCTGTGTGGTGAGTGAATGCCAAATAGACAGTGCCCTCTAAACTTGTACCCAAACTTCCTCCTCTCAACTAGTGCTAAGGGGGGGTTTTAGTAGGATTCTGCCTTTGTCCACAAAGATGACAAGTATGATTCTGCATACTTTTTTAGAAGGGAGGAAAATAGTATGTTTTTTAAAATCCCTGTGTTTTAGTTCTCAATATGGCTTTGGGTACGTAGGAGTTTAGATCAGGGAGTTTCAGTACAGCTCTGCTTTGACAGTTATTTTCATTAATATTTTACAGCTGACACTAAAATACTACATACTTGAGCATGGCCAAAAGGTCTGTATGGTTTTTTAGTGGATTGGATTGAGGTTTACTAACCTTATCTTTTTTTTACTTGGTTAGTTTTAAGCTCAAGTCCATTCAAACAAACGCTTTTGCTGGCATATATGGAAGAGGCAATGTAGCATCAATGTGAGAACATGGAGAAAGAATAAGGGAGGGAGGCCATGAGGTACTGCTCTGTGTGGGTTTTTTGTGGGAGTGCTGATGTTTGCCATGTTTTGAAACTGAATTGAAGGTGTAAGGTACCTGGACAACCCTGTTTGCTCAGAATTCTTGTCATGAAAATTTGGACAAAGAAACCTGACTGTTGGAGAAGCTTTGAAAGATGTGTTGTTTGTATTTTCTCTGAACTTGGAAAGGAAAGTGCAGCAACGACTCTCAAGCTAATATCTGTTTTGGGGGGGAGAAGAGAACAGGGAACAAAAGTCTTGCTAATTCGGTCTAATCCATACTTGAGCTATTCACCTCGCTAAGAAAATTCCTTCACTCTCATTTCTCTGAAAATGTACCAGCTTGCATACAAATGATAGGAACTGACTGTGAATCTTGCACCTTTCACAGAATTGATGTTACCTTGCTGTTCTGCTTCAGGTATCCATGGTATGTTATAGGAATGCAGCAGAGAACCAAAGTCCGACTTAGTCTGTTTATCCTGCATTAATCTGAAGCTTACAGAGAGACAATCCTGACTTTGTGGCTCTTCGAATTCAGCAACAGTTCTATTTCCTAGAGGAAAAATGAAGGAGAAGTTAGCTATAGGTCCATGCACCCAACAAATGGTGCCACAGGAATAAGACTAAATTTCAACTAACTTACTTTTAGCTAGCTCATTTCCTGAGAAGGATCTGCTTTGTCTGGTTCTGGTCTTCTGTGTGGTAAAAAGAAACAGAAACACAAATTAATGCTAAAGTGAGTTATTGGTGTTTTTCCCGACTCTGTTGTTAAGCAAGTGAGAATTATTCTATCCAGTTGGACAACCAAAGCAGGCTGAAAGAAGCATGGCTGCTCTCTATCATATGTGTGTGCAGAGAAAAATTAGCAACCTGATGGGAAGTCTGTGATACTCATGGAGGACTGCACCTGGAGTCCACACACCCTGTCCATTGCAGAGTCCTGTTCTGTGGGCATGTCTCCTTAATCCCAATGCCATGAGACTTGAAGGAGACAAAAGGTGACTGGATATCAACCACAGTGAGTTGTCTTCATGGGATGACTGTGGTGAACCAGTGAGTGCTAGTTATTGCTGGGGACTGGTTTGTGTGATGCTTGCAAACACACAAGTTTGCAGCTAGAGCAGATCAGAAAAAAATATGTGTTTATTTCAGTCATGCTGGGAGAAGGCTCTCATCCAAGTCAAATTTGCCTTGACCAGCTGATGTAGTGTACACAGCTTGTCCCTGCCTGTGGTGTTTGTAAAGCCATGCTATGCATTGACGTGATCACCCAGTATTTGAGCTTATGATCGCTTGTGTTTTAACTGTGGTGAGGATAAGCCTAAAGGAAGCGTTAGCCCTTCACAGAAGGGCAGGGTAGCTACATTACAAGTTGGAGCATCAGTGTTAGTGGGGTAACCCTTTATTCTGTCCAAAGGAATTGACCCCCTATTGAACTTTTCACTGTGGGAAGGGAAGAGTATTTGACCTTAAATGACTTGCATAATGACCAAGAGGGAGACTGTCAGGCTAGGTCTTGCAAGCAGCCTGGCTCCTGATCCTCTGCTTAAGTCACCAGACCATATGTCTCTCTCCATTCATGCTGAATGAATTCTCAGACTGTGCTGCATTTCCTCCCTTGAATAATAATCTTTAATGAAAAGGAAAATGAGAAAACAAGGTAATGACAGATAGCACAGAGAAAACATTGGAAAGTGAAGAAAGAAATGTCTGAGAGTAATAGCAATGCTGATATTCCCATGTTAATGATTCAAGAGCTTTCTGACTGCCATGGAAGCAAAAATGATAGTTGCTGCAGTCTACAGAGATTTGGGCAATGTGGGGAAAATTTCAAAATTGAACAGTAATGGTCCACATGTTTGTTCTCAAACTGCAAGGTGTGAGGTGATCTCTGAGATGCAAAATGCCCCTTTGCAGGCTTAAGCATGTAGTTATTTAATCTGAAATCCTTCCTATCTGGACTGATTTGTTAAGGGAATTTAATAAATTACTGGGACACTGATTTCAAAGAAAATAGGCAAAACTCCCAATTATATCATCAGTTTTATCTGTGCCAGGATTGCATGAATGTGCCTTTAGTATCTCCTTTAGCTCCGCAGCTGCTGTTCTTTTCACTAAAGCACAAATACCAGTGATTCTAATAGCTCTTAAATCACTTTTTCCTTCAGACTGTGTGTTTTGTTGTAACTACATTCACCTCCCCTGCTCCCTCCTCTGTTTTGAGGTCAGTCGCCTGTGACAGATACTATGTTCTATCTGGTATGTGCAACTAACCACTTCTGATTTTAGAGAACATGGTTTTAATTAGCTCTCTTCCTCTCCTCTGGTTGCTGAACAGAGCTGGCCTCAGGTGGAATTTTTTAATTGTGCTATTGCTGTCTCTGTTACACAAGCTGGAATTCTGTTTCATAGAGTAAATTTGAGACAAAAATGAGACTTTTTGTAACTTTTTAAAGTCATGTGAACAGTTGTTTTCACATGTATGTAGTAATGTGCACAGAAAATCAGGGAGATACTGCCCTTCCTCTATAGGCTTGTCTGATTTCTCTTCTTTTTTTTTTTTTTTTACCAAGTTATTTCCTGACATGTTTGCATGTGGCTGTGCGGTGGTGGTGCTGGAGTTGCCTATTTCTGCTGCCTCTTTAGGAACTGGTTTCCTGAGATGTTCAGGGGGAGCTGTCAGACTTTCCCTTCTCCCTTTTCTTACTGGCATCAGTTCTCATGTTATACTCACCTTTGACTAAGTGATCCAGTTTGATACTTTGTCAGAGGATTTTTTAAATTATTATTACTACTTTTTTTAAAGTCTCTTTTTTGTTTGTTTTTTTAATTATTATTACAACTTTTTTTAAGTCTCTCTTTTGTTTGTTTTTTGCTGTGCTAGTTTGCTGCTGAGTGAGCAAGCTGATGGAGACTTGTGGAGAAGTTAGGCCAATGTCTGGCATAAGGGGAAACAGGAGTGTGTGGTGGGTTGGGGAAAGATGGCAGCATGGGATAGCTTCTTTATCTTGGCTCACTGAACTCCACTTGAGTAAGCTGTCTCCCTCCTTTTTAGGACAGGGACAAACTACTAGGGCACAGAAGAATTATTCTTACCTGAGAAGTAAAGTGAGGAGGACGACTCAAAACAATGCTGGGCCATGAGGCAGCAGTGACTGGAAGACCTGACTGCTGGTTTTCTTTACTGTGACAGGCTTGGGAAAACACCAGCCTCTTGGCCAGTGCAGGAGAGAGCAACTCTCCACAACTTCATGGGCATTTTCCTGAATATATTACATTGGTGGGTTTGGGGTTTTTTTGTTTGTTTGTTTTTAACCAAGACCTTGCTCTAATCCATTTAAATACACTCTGGTAAAAGCTATCTCTAGGTTGAATATACCAGCCTCTTATCTATACAACCCCCAGAATCGCCTATCTCTGAGGCAGTGGTTTCCAAGATTTGGGTGGGTTCCTGTGAAGATAAATCACATCAGAGGCATGACCTTTATCCTTGGTGCTATTTAAATAGCTTAAATATCTATTGACTTCATGCCTTGTGATTTCAGTTGCTGAAAAGTGAACACTAAAGAAAGGAAGAGTTGACCTACAGTGTATCAGATTGGTGATACCTTCGTTTATAGAGCTCTGCAAATACAGATGGCATTTTTCCAACAGTTTCTTTCCCCGCCTTCCCCACCCCACCCCCAGCACTACTGTATTGTGTCTGGATACTTTTGAGAAGGAATCTATGCATCCAAATGGAACCCAGTAGAAGAAAAGAGACTAATGTCTATTGTAAATCCTAAAGTTGTGCAAGGAAAGCCAAAGATATAAGTGAAACAACTGGGAACCTTCTTTGTCTGCAAATAAATGTTCCCTAGTGGTTCTTAAGAACACTCTTTAAATCATTTGCCTCTGTAATTCTACATCTTCATGGGGATTTTCAGTTGGAAGAGAGGATGGAGCCATAACTGATCAAGTCAGGAAGGTGTAATCCAGAGCACCATAGTCAGTATGTTTAATAAAGTAACGTACTTGCATTTGCCCCTTAAAGAGCAGTAGATTCAACACAGTACAGAAAACTACACCAAAGCATATGGGATTCCATGTCTTCTGTATTTACAAAATGGATACACTCCCTTGGAACTCTGCTCTGGAATAATCTAATCAAAACAAAGCCCTGGTTTTAGGCTTTGAAGAGCTGTGGAAAAAATATTTAAAATAAGCCAGTGTGATGCAATGCCTACTTGAGTTTGGAGGCAGTGTGAAACTATAACCAAAGAACTGATTAACTCACTCACCGACACTTATGTGTTAACTCTAGCCTATTTACTAGACTGTTCAAAGATCAGAAACACCAAGAACAGCTCTAAACTGGGGTTTGTGGGTCAATGCAAGGAACTTAAGAGATGTATTCATTTCTTTGAACTTTATTTCCCCATAGGAATATTAACCATGTGTTTAGACTACATAAACTGGATTTTGTATTGTTCTTTGCATTCTGAAAGTGCTAAATATTATTGTTCTGGTGGCAGATGCAATTCTGAAGTTGTGTGATAGTGTTATGTGATTGTGGGAGGATACAGAGAGCAGAAAGAGCACTTAATCTTCTTTCCCATTCCTCTAAACTTATATCAAATTGTGTCTGAAATGTCTCACTATCATCTCAGAGGCTGCTTCTGCAATAAGATCTATGAGACCAGATTTCTGTTTATGGAAGATTTGTTGTGTCCTCTGACTATGAGATCCCTTGCGTAAGGTCTTTAGCTATGTTCCTCTCAGCACAGGGTAGACTGTTGATTATTAAACAAATAAACAAAAGGTAAAGTATAACCTGGCCTTTCTAACCTGCCTCAAGCTAGCAAAAGTTTAGTTTGAAAATGAAGTAGTGGGGTATTACCTGTTCTCAACTTTGATACGTTTATCTATCATCAGCCTACATCTTTATCTGAGCATTCAAATAAAGCTGATAAAGAACAGCTGTCTGTGAAGGAACTGATTTCTGCCTGGCTGCAAACACCACTCCCTGGTCAGGACACAAGCAGCAAACAGATTTGCCCCGTTCCTTAAGTATAATCTCTTATGTTATAAGAGCTGGTTTATGCTAGTTGCTCTGCTATTTATCCAGCTCACTAGTTACTGAAAAACTCAAATCATCTGTGGGGTGTGTGTATTGGTTTTGCTCTTTTGTTTTTTACAACTGAAAGCTTTCCTTTTCTTGAGTTGGCAAGTTAAGTTTGCCATAAAGGTATATGACATGGTAACATGTTACACAACACACATAAAAACATGCAAACCCCAAACATATTAAAAGCCAACTCCTGAATGTGGCCTGATAGGCAGTCTTTTTCCTGTCTTTGGATGGGGGTGTAATGTCGCTGTGAACCATTATCTGCAATTTTGCAGGGCAGAGGCAGCTGCATTTCACTTGTGAGATGATCCCATATATAATTTGCTTTTATAGCTCGGGGATTGTTTTTGTTAATGTTTGTAAAGTGCTTTAAATTAAATGGCACAGAAATTTGTACTATTGTGACATCTGTTCCTCCCTGAGAGCTTGTGTAACCTAGAGGAGCTGTACAACTGTAAATCATCAACATAGCCCCTATCCTTATGAAACAATAAAGAACTTAGAAGTAGGTCGGTTGTTTCTGTGGTTCCACGCTACTGTTTGCGTTATGTCTCCACTTTCACATCAGCAGGGAAGGTTCTCCACAAATTGTGGCAGTCTTTGGAAGGAGTAGGTTTTGGATGGTGGTCTAGTGGGTGACTATGGAGATACAGTTGCAGGTGGAAGAAAGCGTTCAGCTGGCACGCTAAGCCTCTGTCATGCTGGCAAGGACATGAAAAAAGTTTCAGGCTTTCTGCCATGTCTTACCATATGCATAGCCAATCCTTTTGGTATTTGTCCATAGTATTGCTTCTTGATGCTGCTTTACCTTACAAAACTTTTCCAAGGTGTTTCTTCTTACCACAATTATTTCTATAAATTCACTTTCCAAAGCCATTATCTTGGGTTAATGTAAACCCTCTCAACTTGAAAAGATAATGTCTCTGTTTTGTATTTTTAAAAGTACTGTGTACATTTGTGGTACTATAAAATAATTAGCATGAATAACATAGGAGCTCATTTGGGTTATAGATTTTAAGTGTTATGATCAGATTGTGACTGGATGGGTAGCAGCTTGCAGATTGTAGAGAAGTACCTATCTGCTAGCTGTTGCTTACATATAGCAGTCCTCATTATTTATCATGATGGCTTGAAAGAAGCTTAATTGTAAATCACTGCACAGTTCGGATGTATAGTTTGTTCAGATTGACTGGCAGCCTTTGCCTAAAACAGGCCCGGGGTGGGTGGAACAGCAGAACTGTTGCAGATCAGGACTGAGCGGGATTGGCACAGAGGTGTGGGAAGCTCATTTAGTGCAAGTTGTAGCTGGTGGTATCAGTGCTTCGCTTTCATGAGCACAGAGCTTAACTTTGCTGCCAGCCTGGCAACTTCCCACTGCGATAATGTAATGCAGCTGCAAGATTGTTTTGGCTCTGTGCTGACGCCTTTCTATACCTTTTTTAATAGTATCTCCTGCCTTTCCCCATCCAGTCATAAAATCTTTCCTAACATTTGCTCTACTTTTAAGAGCTAGTAAGGGCATGGCAGCTGATAACAGAGCCAACACCCTTCCATAAAAATGCACTTTTCAGCAATGAAATATGCTGCCTATTTGGGAATTTCAAGAGTTGATTCTGGGGGGTTGAGCTTTGTTTTGGTTTCTTCTCTTTTTCAGCTAGCTATCCCTCGTATCACAAGGCTAGCTAAGGTCCAGTTTGTGTATTTTTGTGACTATTTAAAAACAGGTCTGTCACTTTTGGAATGGAATAACCATCTAGCTTGCTTGAGCTTTGACCCATTTAAAGGGATATAAAAAGGCCTGAGACCAACTCTTCAAGACAAGTCGTCTTCAGATTCTTGGTCCTACATTGTTCACAAAATCAAGGCTAAGTTTGGCTCTCTAGAGACTAGGTGCATAGTCCTGGGTACTCAGTTTGACCTGGTTGTCACAATTATTTTGTAACAGAACTAATTACTGATGTTGTAATTCATGCATCAGTTATGGTAGAATGAGATTTGTTGTTTTAATCTTAACTAAAAGAGTCTCAATTTCTGTTTATTGCCCAGCTTTCCAGTTCTTGACTATCGATAATGCAAAGAATTTGAGGATATTATAGTAAGCTTCTTCCTTCTTTGATAGCTTCAAATCTAGAATGACTAATACAGCTTTTAAAATAAGGATAAAGCCTTCATCCAAGGCAGCGAGGTAATCATCAGAATAAGGGTAAGGCAAAGGCAGCTGACTATACTCTGCCTTTGACTGCAATCTTCCTGCTCGCAACCTGCAACAAAAAGCCTCCCAATCCATTCTTCCTCGTGTGTTTATTTGCTTCTGGAATTTGCCCTTTTAATGAAAATTTAAATAGTTTCGATGTCTTGTGGGGAAACCACAAATGTGGAGGAGTACGAACTGTAGCGGTGACACCCGTTAGTGTCTGCAGGGGATGAAACAATACACCACGGTGGCGAAAACTTCGCTCTCCTCTTGCTTCATTAATTCCTTACTTTTGCATGGCACATAGGCCAAGGTACAAATTTCTAAGAACCCAAACTGACCTCAGAGGGAAGGGAGAAAGACTGCATTTGTGTGTTTAATTACCCTCTTTCTTAGTAAGTCGGTGATGATTTCAGCTGTAGTTAGTAAGATCCATTCCCCTCTACAGCCAGCGTGGTGAATCGTTCCTGCTTCTCTTCTAATGTTATTTCTCAGTCCTTGCTCTGACAAACCGTTCTGGTTCAGGGAGATCTCTTTCTGCCGCTTTTGTTGGTGCCATTGTGTTACAGATTGGCTGGGGAGCCTGTTCAAGACCTGCGATTAAGATCTGCAAAAGATCTGGTAGAACTGTCTTTGTCTAGGTTTTTCCGAAGTCCTCCCCGGGGCTGGCAGGCGGGCCCTGTTCTCTGCTTTGTGCCCCCCGGCTCTACCCAGCGGGGGGGTTGGAAGGAGGCAGGGGTCAGACGTGGAGGCCCGGGATAAGAGTTAAATAAACCCTTAGGAGACAGAAATTACGTTTCTAAATAATTGTTCTGGTTTTCAGAAAATGCAGGTGGCCTGCTGCTAGTGGCAAGCTCGATGCCCCGGTGTCCTTAGGACTGACTGAATATTGGGAAATTCAGCTTTTGGGTTGTATTTTTTCAAAAAGAGTTTGCCGCTGTTGTCTTGACAGCGCAGGGTAGGAAAGCAGCAAAAGGTTATCAAATAATGTGTATTGGAAATAACGGGTTAGCGTCTGGAGGGTGCCAGGGTGCAGTCACCAGCATGTAAAGGCAGACATCTGTAGGATGCTTTGGGTTCCTGAGATATTTTTATGAATGAAAGGTGCTTATGGCAGGAATGCATGCTGAAATAGACAGTGCTAATGGAAAGTCTCTACAATCCCCTTATCTTCTCCAGTAAATCTGCCCCTGAAGATAAATGTTTAATAACATTCCTACTCGGTTGTACTTGTTAAAAGTGGTTGAACTAATGACCCATAATCCAATAGATCCATTTGTAGTGAATGGCACTAAGGGTTCAATCCTGTGTTGCTGATTTAGCAAGATGTCGGCTTAATTTACTGCACTTCGCTGTTGCAGCTCTTGCTCACTGCTCAAACCAAATGATTTACCTGGTGCTGAATGTAGCCCACCTTTCAGTTGCTAAAGGACAACGATTTCTTTGTATGTATAAAAAGTAACGAAAATCTCACGTGCTCTCAGGAATCAATAAATATATGTGTGAGAGACAGAAATTTGAGTTGTTGCTTCGTTATGATTTGGTCGGATTAACTAATGCGTGTGGTGCTAGCTGCATACACAAACTTCTGGTGCAAATACCTGTGAATATGAGTCTGAAATTTGCTTTGGTCAGTATACGCGTGCACTCAAATAGCTTTTTCCCGCAAACATTAAAGAAAGGTGGAAATGCGGACAAAGTAAATTTGTATCACACTTCAAACAAATACCTGTGGAATTCTTTCTACTTGACAAATGAAGCACTCCTAATCACTTCAATGGGAATCTGTCTGGTTTAAGGAATGCAGTATCCTGACCTAAGACCCCCTGCTAACACTTACGTAATGAGACCCACTGAACCATGTGTGACTACTTAGGCACATGAGTAATTTTATGGACAACTTTGTGCAATATGCAGGTCCAGGACAGTGGTTATGTCTACAGTCACTGATTTTTGACGGCAAAGTACCAGACTTATGTATTAGGCTGGAGTGACAATGACCCCAGTCATGTTTTCCTGATGCTGCATTGGGGATGGTCCCCTCTTCATTGTAATCTAACTCTTGTAGAGGACAGTTGCTTTCATAAATACTGAAAAGTCTTCCAGTAGCTATTTACTCAGCATTTTTTTTGTTAGCTTGAAATGACTGTCTGGCCTGCATTACAGGAACTTCCAGTAATAAAAAATAAATGCATAAATAAATAAGCCCCCCACCCATCTGCTGTCACTTAATTATTTACTTTGTTAGAAAGTTCTGCAGTTCAGAGTACTGGTAATTGAAGTGGGTGGAACTGTGTGAGGAGAGAAATACTGACTTTTATGAGATAATTCTCTTAAAACTTTTTTCTTTTTCAAGCACTTCTCCCCAGTTTGAAGTCTTTTATTGCCAGCTCAGATATGCAGCTTTCTTGTTTGCATTGCTTTATACAAAAAATGTGTTAAGGCAGCTGGATCCTGAAACCCCAGCTTGTGCTCTTAGGTTTTGCAGCCTTGCTAGTAACACTTTATTGCGGACCTGGACTCAACAGTGTCTGATAGGAATAATCTCCTCACTGTTGCTAAATAGCCTTTAATTTAGTAAATCGGGGGACTAAGTGAGGCCCCAGGGAAGGACACAGCAAAACAGTGAAAGCAAAAAGATTCCCTTCAAAGTCTGAGAATTCATGCTTAATATGATAATGGATGATGTATCAGAAAGTTTGTAGCAAAACTGAGGCATTTCATGTGCTTGATTTCAAAAGCTTCGTTATATTTATCTTTTTAAAATTGCAAGTGTGTAAAGCAAGCCCAAGGCAAGGAAGGGAAGTAGTCTAAATAGAGACTATTGATGCCCTTTTTTATCCTCCACAGTAAATTAGTTTCCATCTTCTAACCTGTATGTAAGATCATGCACATATTCCAGTGTAGGCATTCCTGTTTAAACTTCTACCTTAACCTGCGTTTCCTTGCCTGATATTCTGCATTTCTCCCTCTGTTTAATCTGGCGAGATGCTGATCCACAAGTTTCATTAGAAAAAACCTGCTTCCTTAGATGAGACTCGGTGGCTGTTGCATTCTTTGTCTTTGAGACTGCCTATTACTGCAAGTTCATGGAAAATTTCATTCTCTCCTGAACGTGACGGGGTGGGGCTTAGTCTGGATATCTGTACAAACCACAAAGGGATGTATTTGGAGGGAATGACGAGAGCATTCTAGAAAAAAATAGGTCCAAGTTTCTGCAAGGGAAAATTTGTAGGGAGAATTGGTTTCTTTTATTAGACTTACTGACAACTGGGAGGAGGGGGACTAGATAAGTTTTTGGGTGTGCAAGTCCTCCTACAGGTTTGCTAATTGCCTACGCAGTTAATGCAACATGTGCTTATGCTTTCCTATAAATGTTTTGTTTATTACTTCATACTGAATTTTATTAGAAGATATGGCTTGTAGCTTATTTCTTCAGTCAGAGGTTTCATGTGAATGTCTGTAAAGATCGGCTTCAGTTTCAAAAGGTAATTCAGAGTCTCCTGCAATGAAATTAAGAGCATCTTGATCAGGGTTTATATAGTTTTCTTTACCTCTGCTTATAGAGTGAGTTTTAGTAGGGTTATTGCTTAAAACAAATAAACCAAACTCACAAACAGAAAAAGCAAATGAGACTGACAGCCCTGGAAACATAAAGTTAATCTGTTTTCTCCCTTTTGGAAAAGGGGCAGTGCCAGTTCCCAGGTACACAAACTTACTAATATGCAAATAATCCCCAAAGTCAGGGTAGTTCCATGTAGATATTAAACTGCTTTAATGAAGTAGAGGCAGTAGTGTGGTGGTAGGCTCAAGGATGAGACTGGCCAGGGTCTGGCTAACTTCACATTGCTGAAATAAAAATTGCATATCGGAACTCTGTGGATGGTCTGCCCCCTTTGTCCTGTGTATGCAGGCAATGTGGGGGGTAGAATTCATCTCCTGTGTTTCTCCTTGGGGAGACTGAACTGGAACATGGGGTTATCAGCTGAGGGAAAGCAGCTATCTGCATCTGACCCCTGTTAGTGGCTGCCTGAGTGTACTTAGACAGGTAGACTCCATAGTTAAGATACTGGCTGCACCAAGAGCAGGGTCACAGTCACAAACTCCTGTAGTAATGACTCAAAACTCTAGAGAGTCAATTTTAATGTGACATTCCACGGTCCAGAGCTTGCCCTTACCCCCTGCCACCTGAGGCATCGCCACTTCTCAAATTCTTGCATAACCTCATTTGCTGCATCTTGTGTGATAATCATAGAATCATAGAATTCTAGGATTGGAAGGGACCTTAGTAGATCATCTAGTCCAACCCCCCTGCCAGAGCAGGGCCATCTTAAAGCAGGTTACACAGGAACCTATCCAGGCGGGTTTTGAATCTTCAAGTGCTGCTGTGAAACTCAGGAATAACTTGTGAACTTTGTGTGTGGTTTTACCTACTTACTAATTAATAGTTCCCCATAGCCACTCAGACTTTCAAGAAGGAGGCAGTGTAGCTTTTTAGTTCTAAACAGGATGATGTAGGTTGTTTCTTTAAATTACAGAATTAAAATAACATCAATTACAGTTTTGTGTCTTTTTAAGTATCTATACCTTTTCTGCAATCTACTAACATGAATAAGAAATGCAAAATGAGCATATAAGAAGCCTGTTCTAATTATAAGCATATCTTTATCCATATAAAGGACTGTTCTAGTCACCTTGAAATTTCCCTCCAGAGAATGGCTGCTAAAAATTTATGTGCTTTTGCTCTAAAATACTAGAGGGCCTTGTAGCTGATTGTCCTATAAGAATAAATATAAAGACTTTGCCTTATATGTGGTACAATGAGGAAATTCTTGATATTCTTGTAGACCAGTAGCATTTACATTTTTGCAGCAAGAGGGCAACTTGGCATCTGTGACCTGATGACTCTTACTTGTTTTTGAAAAAACCTTCATAAATCCCTTATGAATCTCTTGGCTAGAATGGGGGAAATAAAAGCCCTTCACTGTTCTCAGTAGAGTCTGTTCCTGAGTACTTAAAAAACTGTAAATAAAATTGGAAAGGCTTTCTTATTCCAACTTGGAAGAAAATCTTTGCTTAGACTGTGACTAACCTGGATGCCAGTCATTTTAAACTGCTGACTCTAGCTTAGTCTGTTATTCCTTGACAAATGTGTTAGGATTTTTTTAACCTCAGTTGAAATATATTTATATAAGTTAATAGTCACCATCACTGTTTTTGATGCAGTTTGACATAAAAATAAGATTGCTTTCCGTCTTCACTTCTATAAAATTACTAAACTGCAAGAATATCATTACAAGCATAACATTATTGTCTTAGGGATGGGTGTCATCCTAAGAAGTTAACGGACGTAGTTTCTGAAGGCAGAAAGTACTATCTGTCCACTCTCCTTAACTTCTAAGATGTGGCATTGAAGACCCATCCATGTTGGGACCATTGCAGGAAAGGCCCTTTCATTGCTAAGGAGCTTTTCACTAATGGAAACATTCTTGCTTTTGCAGGTGTCTTTGAATCCTGCAGCAACTGAGTGGCTTCTTGCTGTAGAATAGATTGTGGAAAGCCCCCCACTGCAGACTTGCCTTCTATTCAGCACTGAACAGCTGACCATGGTCCAACGTGGCTGAGATCTGCAGACAAAAACACGGGAAGGTAAACTGAGATGACAGGAATGTCTCACCTCAGGGGACTGGGGAAAGTATGGTGATAAATGAACAGTGAAAGAACCCACTTCAGTTGGACTCTCCTCTGAAGTGCAGGTAAAAGAGGAGACAGACAGCACAAGAGTGGGCACTTGTTTGCAGGGAAAATCTTCTGAGATGAAGCAAGAACTCTGAATGACAGATGTGTGTCACTGAGGTGTGCGGTGTCATCCCCGGGGTGCCTGGGTGCTAGACACTAGTATGGCCATCAGTGTAGTCTAAAGGGAACCTGTGTGAATGGATTGTTAACGCATGCATTGATAAGAGGACTAACTCGCCAGCAACAGCTTTAACAGCTAAACTATTTTGCTCCCACAAAGAGGTGAGTGTTGGCTGGGGCAAATGTTAAGAAAAGAGCATTTCAAAGAGGAGCTGGTGCAGAGGTAACTAGCTTCAAAACGTCTCCTGTGGGCTACTCGGAGAACTCCTTGCCTTCCTGCACTCGTGGCAGTTTTGCCATTGAAGCCAGGATTTTGCCCTGGTAGTTGAGATTAGCGAAAGCTACATTCTCAAGAATGATCTCAAAGTGGAGCTTGGAGATTTTTTATGGTCTTTGGTTGCAGTGCCCATGGTAACTTAGAATGAAAGATTTGTGTTGAGTTAGTGATAACTGCTGCAAGGAAAACCATTTTTAGCCTTTTCTTGCTCTCCAAAAATAGTCACTATCACTTGGATTTAAAGATAATTTGCCTGATGAGAAAATAAGTATTTAAATGCTGCCTTATGTATTTTAGTTGTTCCTGAGCTTGTAATGTTTAACTTCTTTGGTTTTGGAGAAAATATTTGTGGGTTTTTTATAATTGCGCTTAAAAGGATTGAAGGAGTGAGACAATTTGAACAGCATGTTAGATTGGGAAGCTGGGAACAAACATTTGTGGAAATAAAAAATGTAATTAATGTTAACTGTTGATTGTAGAGTTCAAGTTTAGATGCAATGGAGACTATCCATTCTTATTTTTCATTAATTACTGGGTTTTAAGATATTACTTAATTAACAAATAGTATAGTAAGTGTTAATTTTCTCTCTCAGAACAAAGACTGCTTTCTAGAAAAATCTGATAATGCACAAGCAAATGTGAATTCTACACAACTCTTAGAGTATTCCAGTCAGTTATTTGTATATTTTCACATTTTACCATATGAAATATTCACCTTAAAGTTCTTAATTTTAAACAATTATAGGAATGCTGATTTCCATCTTTGTTATTTATTGATCTACCTCTGGTAGTTTTGGGGAAAGATCTGAAGTGTAACTTTTAACATTTTAAAATACAAGTTAGCAAATAAAAAGCATTCCAAAATTATTTCCTTATTGGAATTCTGGGTTCTTGAAAGCTTGGTATACCTTGAGTGGTTTTTTGGCTGTTATAGAACTTAAAGGAATAATGCTTGTAACTGGAAATTAGTAGAACCTTGTTTTTAGTGGCTTGTAATTTTTTCAATACCTAAAACTGATTCTGTTGTCTCTGACAGTAAACACAGAGAAAGTTTAGAATAATTTCTTGCAAAGCTGAAATGTATTTGTGCTTTGGAGTAGATATCTGATGTCTTTTGATGAAGAAGGGGCAATTTTTTTTATTAGTAGTATGTCTCATGCTATTCCTGTGAAAAGTCCCTCAAATTTAGCCAGGTTATAAGCCTTTGAGAAATTTCTGTTTGCATAGTACAGTGACATTTGTAAAGGACAGATAGAGAAAATCCATTAATATTGCTTTCCTTTCCCTTTTGTCTCACTGTTCTCCTCAGGATTGCTTCTTCTGGAAGGATACTTTACCTTGCCCACTGTCACTATTCATGTGCACATAATACTTGAAAATGCATAAGTTACAGTTTAATGTAATTGTTAAAGATGTCTCTTAACAAGTGATCAGAGTAAATGTTTTGCCTTTTTATTCTTGCCTTTCAGAGCATCAAGGGTCAAATCCAATTCCCACTGCAGTCCAGAGTAGGTTTTCTACTTGGGATTACATCTCAGTAGCTTAATGAGATACACCCTGTATTAGTTTATTGCTATGACTTAAAAATATTTTAGTAGTTGTAGGAAATCTTAACTTCTGTGACTAGATATCTGACAAAGATCTGCCTGTTTTTTTGAGGGTCTCAATCAACATCCTGCAACACTAATGCCGTCTGCAAAATAACGTTCACCCTTAATAATTTCAACAGAGGTCAGACACCTTTACCTTTAATAATGGTTGAAAATGGTTTAAGTGCTAGCAGAGGTGTTACTGTGTCATACTTGGGTATTACTTGAAGCTTTATTTTTAGAAGAAATAGCTAATGCACTTTCCATTCATGTGTTTTTAAAGTGTCATGCATGTGACGTTTCTTACTGAAGGGGACACCTTTAACACTGTGCTAGAATTGTTTTCCCTGTTTGCTTAAGAGAATTGTTTGAAACCTTACATAGTCTCTTCCTAAAATAAATGTTTTTTGCTGGTGTTCTGATAAATAAATCTTGCTAGGAGGTTTCTTGGGTTTTTCTTGCTGTTTTGAGGCTACCTTATAAAGCTTGGTCTCTTTTTGTAAAAGTTTTAACTTGAAACATAACATTTCATAACAAAATGTGTATCACAGAATCATAGAATTGTTTGGGTTGGAAGGGACCTTAAAGATTATCTAGTTTCTTCCCCCTGCCATGGGCAGAGACACCTCCCACTAAACCAGGCTGCTCAAAGCCCTTCCAACCTGGCCGTAAGATTCCAGGGATGGGGTATCCACAACTCCTCTGGGCAACCTGTTCCAGTGTCTCACCATCTTCACAGCAAATAATTTCTTCCTAATATCTAATACGAATCTATCTGCTTTCAGTTTAAAATCGTTACCCCTCATCCTATCGCTCCACTCCCTGACAGAATCCCTCCCCGTCTTTCCTATAGGCCCCCCTTTAAGTGCTGAAAGGCCACTGTAAGGTCTCCCCAGAGCCTTCTCTTCTCCAGGCTGAACATCCCCAACTCTCTCAGCCTCTCCTCACAGGAGAGATGCTCCAGCCCTCTGATCATGTTCATGGCCCTCCTCTGGACCTGCTCCAACAGGTCCATGTCCTTGTTATGCTGGGGGCTCCAGAGCTGGACACAGTACTCCAGGTGGTGTCTCACCATGGCATAGTAGAGGGGGAGAATCTGTCCCTCAACCTGCTGGCCATGCTTCTTTTGATGTAACCCAGGATATGGTTGGCCTTCTGGGCAATATATTTCGCTGGGAACTAGTGTTCTTTTCCCCCAAACACAATTACAGCGTATGTTATCCTGTGCAGCCTAAAGGAAGGATGACTGTGCTAATAGGTTTGAGTGAGGCTACCAGTGTGTTTCCCAGTCACGTGCCTGACTTCATCTATGCAACAGAAATGAGCTGAGATGCTCATGTTAGGGTGAGAAGAGCATGTCAGCTTTTACTCTGAATTCCTTTGCTTTAAAGGAATTTAAAGGACACTTCATTGTATCTGGAAAAGTACCCTGTGATTAACTGCGTTGTTGGTTTGTAGCTCATAGAAGGCCCTCATATCAAATACTAGAGGTGTAAGCTGCTCTTTGCTTCTGAAACCTGCTGGAAGAGGCTCTAGGAGAGTGATTCTGTGAGGATGTCCCTGCTTGCAGATGAAGGTTAAGTTGTCTTCAGCAGACCCAAGGAAGGCAATACTCATTCACTTCAACCCCGCTTCTTCCCTGTGTGGAGGAGTCGGGCCTCTAGAGCGAGACTGACTGGGAGGCAGACAGCTCAAGTTGGTACTGCAGGGGCAGAAGTTTTTCCCTTCTGTATGGAATAAAAAAAGCTAAGCAAAGTTGATCTTTTGTGTGCATCTATGCCCAGAAACACAGAAGAATGTACAAAAGTCATGTGGGAGTTGTGGAAACATTGACTGTCACTGACTGTAGAATTTTGTTTGAGTCAGAGCAAAATTAGTAAACGGTCTTGTAAGAAACTTAGTTAAAGTAGGCTTTCTGGCTGCCAGCTTTTCACATTGCCCAAGAAGGTAACAAAGAACGGCTTGTTATGCTACACCATTTTCCCTACCCCCACTGAGTTTTTTCCTGTATNGGGGGGGGGGGGGGGGGGAATATGAGCTCTGTGGAGCTGTATATGTGTAACTGGAGGCATAATTTGACCTTTGAGACCTTTGCTATTGCAAGTCATAGAAGAAAAATGAAAGTCCCAGTTGATGTTCAGGTACCAGATCAAGTTTGAAAAATGCACAGTTAGAGAAAACATAATTTCTGCTGGCAGCTGGCTTTGCTATGACCTGTCCTGGCTTGGGCTGTTAAAACTCAAAGCAACTTTTACCGATAAAAAAAGGCAGCATAGAGAATGTGTCATTGCAGTAACAGGATAGTGCACAATACCAGGAAAGGAAAGAAGTGGGGAGAATAGTTTTTACCTTTTTTTCTGTTGTCTTATAGATTGTCTAGGAGTTGATTGATACCCTGTAAGGCAGGGCTGCCTCACCTCTGCCTGCTTGTCTGCAGGTTCTGAGGGTAGAGCTGTAGTGTAGCAGCAGCTTGAACATGCCCTGGCTTTTGCAGAGGGCATTAGGAGACTTGGGGAGGGATTGAAGGACTGGGGAGTTTCTGGCTTGTGCTGTCTCTGTGTCCTAGGTAGGGTCCATAAAGCTCTTAAGTCAGTGCAGGCTGACCTGCAGACAGACATGGGGCTTTGATCAGACAATCTGGCCCTCATGTCTAATCATGCAGCCAGATGCTTCTGCAGTAATCTTCCTCTTACAGCTTCCCAAACCCAAACTGCGTTGACTGCATACTGCACTGGTAATCACTAGCTGTGCTGCATGTCATTGAATCCTAGCATGCTTCCCACTCATTCCTAAGAGATTTCTGGGAGGCACAAGTTCTATTTGTTGTTGTTATTGTTTGCATTTGTCACTTTTGGACATTGTTTTGTGATGGCCCTTACCAGAAACAAGACCTACTACTTTCCCATAAACTAGCTTGCAACTTAGTTTTTTGGAGATTGCGTAACTTGTCTGTCAGAAGATGATTTGCGTTGGCTAGCTGGGGCGCATAGCAGAAATACCTGAGCAGATTACGAGCTAGCTGCCTCTTCCTTTTCTGAGACTCTGCAAGGGAAAGGAAAACATGGTTTACAGTTGTCAAATTCCAAGGCAGCTTTGACGCTCGTTAGCATACAATATCCCCAACCCCTCCATAGCTGTGCTGCAGTCTTTCCTGTTGTTCAGGACAAGTGAGCTTGCTGTGCAGCCGTTTGCAGAAATGGCTGAATGAGCAGAAGGGTTTCTGTCACGGTGAGAAAAATGTTGACTGGGTCCTGTTCTTCAGTTTTTCAAGACTGTGTGAAATTTCAGAGCTGCCTATGTAAAAAGAAAACTAATCTTTGGATTGTTAGTTTTTACCTTCATCTAGATTGAAGCTGAATGGAACAGGAATATCTGAATTATGGACAGACTCCTATAATGATGGACAAACTACTTTATCATCAGGAACCACGATGAGGCTGCCCAGTGAAGTGCTTTTATAATTTTCTTGAAAACATAAACCCAAGAAGTGTTAGCAATCTATTATCAGAAAAGAAGCACATTTTTAGAGAGGGGATTCTCACAGTCTTAGAAGCACTTAATATAATTGTTTATATTGTCATCTGGTAATTCAGAGAATGATGAGGCTGAAAAGGGATGGGTGATATGTAGCACAAAAGTAAATCCAGTTTGATAGGTCTTTTCAAATGTACAGGTTGTTTTCCTCTAGCATTGGGTTTTGGTCTTTTTCAGCAAGAACTACCAAAATGCAGCTCTGTATCACAATTTGGGTGCTCAGTTCCAAGGTTCGTGTACAGGATATTTTCATCTGTGATGAACACAACTGTGATGACTACAACTCCTGAATATATATACAAATGAAAAGTGGTCAGCAAAATATCATCTTTAATATGGATTTTCCATGCCCTTCTGCTGCATCTCAAAACTTCCTGAGTGGAGGTATATTTCGTTAGTCTCTCTTTCTGGTATGTGAGTGACTTCTGGGATGGATACTAACTGACCGTTGGTTTTGGGGGTGAGCCTGACCTGGAGTCCAAAGCTGCCAGCTGACAAGAGCATGTATTTTACAGGCACGTAACAGAACACCTGCCTGCTGCACTGAATGTGGTGGCTCTGCTGCATATACAGTTCTTATGGAAAATTTTTGGAGTTCAGTTCTACCACTAATTTTTTTTTCTGTTGTTTTTTCTCAGTGAGTTATTAACTTTCTTGCCAAGATTTGCCGAGCCCTGCGTGCTGAGCACTACGTGTGCGATCAGTTCCTGTGCCAGAGTTTTATACGGTTTTCAGAGAATGTGGCAGCTTTTATCAGCCCTGCTTTCATCCATTATGTGGATGAAAGCCCTGCTGGCTTTCAGGCTTCCTGCTTCTCATGCAATACTCTTATTTCCACACCAAAAGTGCCAGGTATTTTACCTGACACGTGATGGCCTGTAGCAATGGGCCTGTTTATGGGCTCACTGCGTGCAAGACGCATTGTGATCTGTTGATCAAGCAGGTCTGTTGCATTTGGATTCTGACAGAGAGGGGATCCAGCACTGAGCTGAAGCTGGGGACTGGGATGGCTTTGCTTTGTGCACTGGAAAGAGGGAAAAACCCAAACCCATCACTGTATTGTCCTACTACTTCATAGAATTGTGGAATTGTTTGGGTTGGAAGAGACTTTTTAACACTGCTGCAGTGACCAGGGACATCTTCAACTAGATCAGGTTGCTCAGAGCCCCATCCAACCTGACCTTGAATGTTTCCAGGGATGGAGCATCTACCACCTCTCTGGGCAACCTGTTGCAGTGTTTCACCATGCTCATCGTAAAAAATTTCTTCATTGTATCTAGTTCGAATCTACCCTTTTCTAGTTTAAAACCATTACCCCTTGTCCTATCACAACAGGCCCTACTAAAAAGTCTCTCCATGTTTCTTATAAGCCCCCTTTATGTACTGAAAGCTTGTGATATGGTCTCCCCAGAACCTTCTCTTCTGCAGGCTGAACAACTCTCTCAGCCTTTTCTCACAGGAGAGGTGCTCCATCCCTCTGACCATTTTTGTGGCCCCCTCTGGACCTGCTCCAGCATGTCCATGTCTTTCCTGTACTGAGGACTCCAGAGCTGGAAGCAGTACTCCCAGTGGTATCTCACCAGGGAGTCTCACTTCTGTGCTGATGGAAATATTGGAATATATAAAGTTGTGTATGTAAAGGGCATATAAAGGAGTTCTAATCCTCTTCATTTTCCTGCTTTTTCAATAGCATCTGGCACATGTGAACTTACATAAATGAATCCCCAATCCACTTTCCCTCTGCACACAAGTTAAAAATAAAAACAGTTCCTAAAATTCCCAGGGCTCCACTAAAAATATCACACTAGCCTCCATGGCTTAAACAAAAGCAGTAACTGTAGATTCCTTCCATACAGCAATGACTTACCTTTTTGTTCTTCCAGAAGGGCACCATGTGCAATCTCTACAGAGATAGCCTTGGAAGTGCTGTCTGAAAGGACATTGCTGATGCTGGGAGCTTTGGCACCGGCCCTGCTCTCCTCGCATTCTGGATCTTTCTTTACAACTATAGGTGGCAGGAGACCTAACGCTGGAATGTTGTTTTGGGTACATAGCTCATCATCTTCAGCAGAAAAGGCATAGCAGGGAAAATAATGAAATGCTGCATAAAATAGGTATGCTTCTAACAGGAAAAACCAAAAACCAATAATTCAAAGAAAGCCTTTAGAAATTAGCAAATGTGGAAGGTAACTTGTGATTTCCACACTGTTAATCTTTATTCATAGACACCTAATTTTTGCAGGCTTTTCCAGGTATTGTTTCTTTTACAATCATCAATCTGAAAAGATGAACAATTGTAGTAACTTAAAGGAAATTCAATTATTGTTTGTTACACAAGTACAGAACAAGGGATTTTGCTACAAAATTTAAGTAATGGATCTGCTGCTGCATTTATGGGGACATGTAGAAATGCATTTTTATAATATCCTTTTGAGAAATGATAATAGACACCATATTTTTCCTTTGCTCTTAGAAATAACTGTTCTGTCTTATTCCACTGGGTAACTGTGTGCACTGTTGAGTACTGAATTTTTAATGTCGATCACTAGCTTATAGAAAACAATTTCTGCCTAACTGGCCTTCCTTGTAAAGAATTAGGTGCACAATGACACCTCTTCTTCCTATATGGATATTCTGCATCAGGGCTTTCTTTCCAGAAACAACTTATTTGCTATAGAGAAAGTTTTAATTAGGAAGTATTAATTAATAGGCTTCTTCCATTAATTAAAAAACCTCTTTCTAGAAAATCTGTGTGTATCTCCATCACTAAATGGCTGCATAGCAGCACAAGCACACTTGAGAGAGAATTAAATGAGTTAACTTGAATGCTGTAAATAGCTTTGCTCGTAATTTATGTTTTCTAAAAGCTATAAACTGTGTGTAATTGTGATGCTGAGGGATGCTGGGACATTCAATAGGGCACATACAGAGCACTAGGAAAGAGAGCTCTTGCTCTTCTGGCTGAGTTCCTGGTCAGTTTGCGCATTCTCTCTACTGAAACTTCCCCTGGAGTTTTTTGGTACAGTACAGTGTTAAAAGCATGTGCAATGTCTTCCACATCTTATCAGAAATGGCCACAGCCTAACAAAGATTTGAGAGCATTATAATTATATACACAAAAAATCTTGTCTTGAGCCTTCTAAAGTGTTGTTGTCAACTAACGCTGCAGCAGAGATGGTAATCAAACTTTGCTGTCATGTGAACAATGCAAAACGTAGATGCAAAGCACAGTTCAATTGGAAGTTATTTTGGACTATCTGATGTGCTCGCAATCAAGTGACATTTGCTGAGGGATGAGATTTAGTGGAAAGTAGTTAGGAACTTGTTAGTTTCATAGCTTCAATGAAGTTGGTATGACTTAGGCATAAGTCATAGTCATTTGATGTAGGCTGACTGGCCTTTCTTGTAGTGGCCCTTCATGCTAGCATTCATCCTTCTTGTATCTGCCTTCCTCTCCTCCGGAGCAAACTCTTAATTGTCTGTGGGGATTGGGTGAAGCTACCTTGATGTATGTCTGGATAGCCTCCAATGGCCATCTGGTGCTGCTTAGCTGTACCTTCTGCACCAGAAATGAGATCATGCAGAGAAGGAGCCAACAAGTTCTCACGGCCGCTGATCTCTGGCTTGGACATGTAACAAAGAGCTCCTGGAGTAAAGGCGGCAAATGAAATGGAGACAGTAGTCAGTTTTTTTGTGACTCATTCCCTTAACTGGTTTCTTGGAAAAAATAGTTTCTAAATGGTTGTGTTCCTGTTGTTCTTTTGTATTTTTTTGAGGAGACTGGACTTCGCAAAGCCAGAATACACGACAGCTCTGTGAGGCACCTTTAGATTTTTCTTGATATCAGGAACCTGACAAATACAGCTTAACTCTTCACCCTTATGCAATGCTGAACTGGCAATTGCCAGCTAGGATAGCCCACCAGGCTGGAGTCAAATTAGGAGTACATGCTAATGTTTGTTTTAGCATTTCTAATCTTAGAAAGTGGGGGGGAATTGCATATGTGGCCTAGGTGACATAGATGTGACTATTCCTATTTCATTGCATGGTGGGCTTCTCCACACAGGTTTTTCTCTTCTCCCTCAACTATCTGATCATTAAGTAGTAATAGACATTTTACTATTTGCTATTTACTATTAATGGGACTGAAGTTTCTTTCATACTGGTAAATGAATAAAGCTCATAAAGTTGATCAGGAATTGTATGTGTGTGGAATCCAGCCCAAAAGTAATAAGGATAAGTGACTCTAATGTTTTTTCCTAGATGTATATCTGACACTCTTGCAGTTATCGTGGAGTGCTAAACACCTATTCAGTGAGTTTCTCTGCTAGATTTCTTAAGTGACACTGTAAATTCATCGACTGTGCTGGTGATTATGATAACCTGTGTTATACTACAGTATTTTTTTATCTTATTTTCTGGACTTTCCTTTTCTAGTATGTTAAAATATTTAAGAAAGCAGCTGGGAATATTTTTTTTTTTGTTGATCCGGTGCACTTTTTCTGTGAGTGGATGTCATTAGCCACATGAAAATTACTCAGATGACAAGTCTGCCTGAGCAGACAGGCAGGTGAGGATGACAGTCACAGTACAGAGAAGGAAAAGCACAAGTGAAGACGAAAATACTGTGGCCTGTGTTACAGGCGCAGGTAGACCAACTGGCTTCTAATGGCCTCTTCACGTTCTAAAACTCTGTGAAAGCACAGGTTTGAGGAAAAAGCTTCAGAGTTTTGAGGAAACTGAGGAGGCCAGGAGATGAATTAAAGGGAAAGGTAGGACTGTAGTATACACAGAAAAACTCTCTTGCTCTGTTTTCAGTTTGCAAAGTCATGATTTTGGTTTTTTGTATGATGGCTGTGGTTCAAGAGTCACATTAATGCCACGTATACCGGGAAACTCATTGCTTTTTCAAGTAAGTGACAAGAGGAATAATTTCCAAATTTAGCATTTAAAGGGAAAAAAGCATTTAAGCATTAAACAATGATTGCTGAGAAACAGCTTCAAACCCAGCTTTCCCTAGGTATTTCTGTTTTCTTATTCACAAAACAAGTAAAAAGCCCTATGCCATCTCAAGTAACGTCCCAAAAGCTGTCATGTTGTGAATGTAAAATGCAATCTAACTCTTAAGAGATTTGTCTAAAACCAAACAAACAACAACAACAAAACCCACAAACTTAATACTGCTGGTTGTTGAGCTGGAGTGATGGGCCTGCTTACTTGGAGAAGCAGGAGTTGAAAATATGATCCAGAGGACTGGCAGACACACATTCTGCACTGGTAATATTCAACACTTTAGTTGTGAAGAGAGGAGATGACCAGATGGCTATTAACAACTTGGTTTTTCAGGGAGCAAAGATATTTCCCCATCCTTCTTTTTTTGTCCTGTGTCAATGCTGATTGCAATGGAAGACACGGCTATTGCTTTGTCAGTATGTGGGGGGAAAAGGGACAAGTGCAATGTACCTGCTGGAGGACCTGCTTATCTCAGGTATTTTCTTTCTCAGCATTGCCTAAGCTGAGAAATCTGTCTTTGTAACATTTTCAGTCTTTGTTGCCTTGGCAGCCCAGATTCCAAATCTGATCTTTCTTCTGGCAGTGTGTGATGTTGCAAATGAAGCGTGGGAGGGCCACATGCGATCTGCAGTGTTCTGTGAGGAGCCCTGTGGCCCTCTGTCTTTTTATAAAGCCATATAGCCCTCGGAGACTACGGGTCCCAGCAAGCAGTGCTCCATTTTGATCTGATAAGAACATGCTCAAATCTAGATATGCATTGCATGTTAGGGCGTGCTAGCTACATGAGCCACACCTCAGCGTTCAAGGTAAAGGTGGCTGCAGACTGCTCCAACCAACGCAAATAGGGGCAGCTCTGGCCACAGGCTGGATTTTTCTTTTTAATTTTTTTTTTTTAGTTTTCCTTTTCCTCTGCCCCTCATTTTAAGGAATTGTCTTTGTTTCCAGTATTGCAGTGGGATTCTGGTATATACGATGATAGCTCATCATTTTGAATCACACTGCTTTTTGTTTTTGGGTTTTCCCAGATGATACTTTTACCTCCTCTAAGATGACTGCCATCATATGCTGTGCAGGAATGGGCAAAAGTTTTGGAAATGGCTGATTGCCTCAAGAAATGGTGTTGTTGCAAGACATCCAGCCCAGCTTTTACTTGCCAAAGAGACTTGGTTCATTCAGACAAACTTTGGCTAAGCAGTCTGAAATTTGGGGTGGTTTATCTGATAGGAACTTTTTTTTAAAGTTTGTCCAATATGAGGAAAGACTGCACACTAATTTGGCATGGACAGCTGAGGAAGGAACTCTGACACACCTTTGGACCTGAGCAATTTAAGACGCCTGCTCTGAAGTGCCTTCAGATTTAAGAGTGCAAAAGCTGACTCTGCTTGGATGCAGCTCAGGATGGGAGCAATCCCTTGCTTCCAGTCTTAGGCTAGGTGCCTTACAAGATGGTTTGCATGTAGCTTGGTTGTCTACAGCACTACTTTTCCAAGTCCTGGTCTTCAGCTGTGTCTGCATCTGAACAAGCGAAGGCTTGACCAGGAGTTCCTTTGGGGTTTCACTGCATTTCAGATGTTTCTTAGGGAGTTTGCAAACCCTGGGTGACTCTTCTGAGATGGTAGTATTTCTGGTGTCTGTTGTAAAATGCAAACCCAAGATGTCAAGTGCCCTGAATTACCTCTCATCTTTACTTCTTGCTTTGTAGTTTTGTTCAAATAAAGTTAAGTAGGGTGAAGAGCTTTTTTTTAATATATTCTTGTAAAGCGCAGCTAAACACCGCTTACCACCACAAGAATGGCTGTATCAGGTTGACCAAGAGCCCCTTTTGTACCAGTAATCAATCTCAGTTCATGGTCAATAATGAACTGGTAGGGAAAGAGTAGAAATGACATTATATGTGAGAAAAGTTTCACATTGGAGTGCTCTTCTGCTTAGGAACTTGAGCTTCCTACGTTAGCAGTTGCTGCTGGATCATGGTTACTCTTCAGTTCCTGCCAACATATTTTCTGTTCCTCTGCATCCGCTATGTGCACTTTTGCACACTTAACATAAAAAACCCCCAACATTACTACTTGGGTTTAGCTCTTAGTGTAGCCATATAGTATGTGTATTACATTAAAAGCTCATGTAATCAAGCAAGTAAAGCTGCATGTAAAAAGGCAAATCAGATGTCAGTACTCCTTCCTGCTTGATGTTGTGTATATTTTGAAACTTAGAGATAATTCTCAAGACTGCGGTTTGGTCATGTATTAGCTCTATTTATAATTCTTATTGAACCCTGGGATTTGGCTTTTATCTCAACCTGATAAATAATGGAACCTTTGGCTATTAGAGTGAGCATAAATACATAAATAGAGAAGAACAGTTAATGAATAAGGACCTGGTCAACAGAGATGACAGTGAATAAGGATACTTGTCAAACCCTCAGCACAATAAAAGCAAGCACATTTGGCCTGATCCAACACTTGAAAAATTTCCACTGATTCCAAAGGGGTACCTTGTTAGCCTGCATATTCTTTTTCTTTTTTCTTTTTATCGTCTATTTTTTGTTTGTTTGCATTTTGTTGTTGTTGTCTTCTGGCTTTTTTTGTGTTTTTTTTCTTTTGTTTCTCTGTATTTCTGTGTTTTTTTCTTTCATTTTTCTATTTCTCTGGTTTTCTGGTTTTTTCTTTTTTCCTTTTGTTTTATCTTTTTTCTCTCTCCTCTTTTCCTGTTTTTTCTTTTTTCATTTTTTTCCCTGTTCCCTTTTTAAGCACAGTTATGTTACTTGATTTGACTCCCTTCTGTAGCACAGTTTTCTGTAGAAAGAGCTTCATGGAGAGGAGCTGCACCGCGGTAGAGTAGGAACAGTCTATTGGGTAAAGGTTGATCCCGTGCTTTTAAAGGAATAGCCAGCTATAGAAACATGTGTTTCTCCAGAGGAATACTGTCATAAGAAAAGTCAAAAAGTCTCCAATGCATACTTTGAGAAGTCTCACCAGTCCTCTGTTCTTCTAACAGGGCATACTTCTTTTGCTTCCACTGCAAGGCATATTGTTTGTCATATTTTTAACCACAGCAAGTTTTAATGAATTTATACCTGCAAGTAAACTATCAAACTGCTGCATTGACAAATTTATCATGGGATTTCTATCCGAGCCCCATTTTATTCTGACTTTCTGGCAGACATGAGTCTTTTCCCCTAAGGCACTTCAATTGTGCTGTCTTTTCTACTCCTGGATATTCTCTTGCTCTCTCTGACTCCACCTCTGCGTCTTAGGACCTGGGTTATCCTACTGTTGTCCCCTGGTGCAATTACAGCATGATTAAAATATGCAGTATGGCTGGGACCTTGATCATGTTCTAACAAGAATATAACCTTAGACATATAGCTCAGTTAGTGTTATAATGATGTCACGGAACAACCCTCCTCATCTTCATAGCATGGCGTGGGGTGTAAGTGCTTTTCCTTGGCATATTTCTAGTCATATCACTTACTATTGTTGTATTTCAATGTCATTATCCCAGGAGCCTAGCTCAGCGCCAGGGATGAACTTAGATACCTCTACACAGCCTTTATAGCGTTTTGCTGCTGTCTGCAGCTCTAAAGGAGTAGTGATTTAGTTTCCCCTTATTTTCAAAACATTAAGTACTTGTGGAGTTACCAACTCTATTCCAAGAAAGCATATGTACTTATTTGTTATATATTTTAATTCTGGGACCCTGAGTTCAGAGGCCAGTCTCTAACTAGTGGTTTTCAAGAAGGACCTTTTCCTTAAGGACAGGCAGTCCACTAACTAAGCATTCATAATTGCTTATTTTGTTCACTTTTGGCCCCTTCCTGGGAAGTGTCAAATACTATCCACTGTGAGAGATGAGATGCTGGACCAGATAGACCACTGGTTTCTCTCAGTTCTGCACATGCTAAAGTTATGACCCTGAGACTATTTTATAAGCTATTCCAAATACAGAAGCATTAAAAAAACAACACACACACCACCACCAACAACAAAAACCAACCAAACAAAAAAAAACCCCAAACCACACACACACGCAAACCAAAAAACTGACTTTTCTATGTTCCTCTGTTACCACATCTTGTTCTGAGCCTGTGGCAGATGGGATAGGAGGAAAAACAACCCTGTTTTCATGAAGCCCTTTTACTTTAACACCCTGGCTCTTTGCATATCCTTGTTTAGCTATGAAAGAATGGGAGATGGCATAAAGAAGAACGGCAGATATAGAGGTCAGTGCCTCCAATGGGGAGACTTACCCTGCCACTGAATCTGTCATGGAAAAAAGGCACTGCAGTCCAGATGCCCCTGTGGAGGAGGAATATTTCCTCATGGCGCTGTTAAATGTGTTGCATTGCAACAGAGCTTCCTTCCTACAGAGTATTGCCCCACACAGCTATAACAATTAGGTTGTGTACACTTGACTTGAGACATTCCCTGTGCCCTGTAGCCACAGCCAACAGTAACAGCGGTGCCCAGCAAATCAATGCTTCCTTATATGCTACATGTTTATAAGCCTTGTCATTCTTCAGGAATCTACGGAGTTCAGTACAAATATGTCTGCTATGTGGCATGGAAAAAAACCCCAAACATATTTCTTATCATTGTAGGGCTTCTTTCTTTCAGGGAAATAGGTTCCATAGAAAGTGGAATGGGATTTCTCAGTGAGAAGGTGAGATGTTGATAGTGATGTTCCTAACAAAGTCCTGTGTGGGTTTGTTGAGAGTTTCAATGTCCCTTGGATTTTCTATGCAGTTCTGCTTGTTCCTGTGCCTGTGCTCTCCCATAGCAGCCTTTGCAACCTGGAGACCTTTCAGCTGTGTGGTATAGGAGACAAGAGAAGGAAAACTTTCATAGATACGCTGGTCAGAACGATTTGCTATTCTATCCCTTCTGGTGTCGATTTCCATGTTTTCTTTGATTTTCTGTTATTTGACTTGAAGAATGTTAATTTTTGACAAACCTGAAATGGTCTGCAGAAAGCAGACACTCTCAAGAAGTTGTACTTAGTCCAAAACACAGTTTCCAGTCAAACTGTTCTTTTATAGAAGGTTTTGGGTGGGTTTTTTTTCAGTCTGAGTTCTATTCACATGTTTGTTTCTTGACTGGGATGACTTTTTGCTGGTTTAGTGAGCTGAATCATCTCTTCCAGGAATCAAATGAATAACATGGAAGACACAAAGGGAAAGAGAGGGAATAAGTTTAAAATTTTTTTATTCTTTGTTTCTAGCTAGAGTGCTTAAATAGATACACACACACACCCCATCCCACCCCCTTTTTTTAAAAACCCTTTTTCTTTGCAGTTTATATACCGTTTAGCCAAGGAATTGTGCTTGGTCTCAAGATGTACTTGACAGTACTTTCATTGACTTCAATGTAATAGATTGAGATCCCCTAAAAGTGACACTTTAATGGGTACATTGGTGCAAGATATTTTTCTTCTATGAAGTCTTTAGAACTGTTTTCAGTACATTATTTATAAGCAGGCATATTATTCAAGTCTTGGTGAATAATGACCAGAACGCTACTTAGGAAAATAATCCTACAGTTTTGAGAAACAGACTTTAAGACGAGAGCATCATTAACTTCACTGACATTTTCTGCATCGTCTCAGCACAGTCACTGATTTTGGATATTTCTAAACACCTTCCACTGTATGCTGAACAATGTGACTGCCATCTGTTTTATGCTGAGGCCAGAGTATATGCTGGCACAACTTTTGCTATAAGACAAACCCCATCGTGCCCATTCAATACCAGTCCTGGGGGTGCCTGAGGGGACTCAGAGCTGCAGGCCAGGAACTGAGTGGCAGCAAAGTGGAGCAGTGAACAACGAGTTCAGGTTGCTGAAGGACTCTTGAACAGGAGGCAGTTTCGCTCCAGGCAGTGTCCGTTGCAGCCCCCAGTCTTCTTTCTCTGACTAATGCCCAAACAGGTACCTCCTGCCAGGTGTTGCTTGGCTTCCATACTTTTCTGCAAGTTTTTCTCGGTCCTCAGGCTGCTTTAGAAACAAACTCTTCTACAAGAAAGAAATTTGAGGTCTGAAGCAGAAGTGCAGCATTAGTGGGAGATCAGAGCAAGTCCTAATTTTTTTTAGGTTGAAAAGTTGTGGGTTTACATCCCTGTCCGACACTGAGAGCTATGCTGGCTTGTAAAATAGTAGGTTGTGGGTTTGGCTGCAAGAATCTCTATCCATCCTGATGCATCTGGTGACAACTGAATGATGGTGGTTTATGTATTCGTGAAGAAGTTGGTGTGGCTGGGCTTCAGCAGTCTGTGCTCAAGGACAGCAGTTGAGATCTGATTCTTGTGCAGTGCATGGAAAGCTCCGTTTACTCACTGAATGTGCATGGGCACAGGTTAAGTTATAATCGAATTGAGAATTCATGCTGTATTCCAGGAAGTGGCGTTTTGCTTCAGCAATTTTGTTTTTCTTTAAGGTGTTGACCAGTACTTTGGAATTTAAAACTATGTATCCTGAAGAAGGCATAGAAAAGTAATTTGAATGCAAACTGTATTAAGCGCTCACATCCTGTATCCTAGCAGGAATTTCACCAAACAGGGGAGGTATTCATTGAACTAGGAGCAAAGCAATGTCAAGTTGAGAAGGAAATTACTATGGAAATGAGTTTTAAAAGCCTGAGGCAGATGTAGGGAGAGGCACATTGTACTGGGAATTTTCCTCACACTCTCTAGCTTATATGGCCTTTCCATTACTTCAACAGCGTTTAAGAAATCCTTGGCTTGGAACACAGTCTCTGAATTTCAGCAGTTTTGCGCTATTGCTGTGAGATGGTTTCGCTCTTAAGAGAAATTAAACTCAGCCTCAGCTAGGATTGGGGCATCTGCTTGATTAGGAATGGCCTTGCTTGGGGCAGACCAGAGGTCCCTTCAGCCCAACATTTTGTGTCTGTGGTCAGTAACGGATGCTTAGGAGGCAATGAGAGAAATATATTAACTGCTTTCCTACTGTATTCTCCTAGTGCTTGGCAGGGAGCAGCTGAGCAGGTCTGTAGGTTTAATCGTCCTTGATTTAGAGTTTTGAGGGTTTTTTCTTCCATAGATTTATCTTTTTTGTTTTCCAGTAGTGCATTTCAAGGTTCCATACTTTGTGACAATGTGTTCCACAGCTAACTTGTGCAGTCTGGAAAAAACCACCAAAACCAAACCAAACAAAAAAAACCCCACAAACAAAAAAACACAAGCAAACCAACAAAAAAAAATCCCAACAACAAAACAGCCCTCTCCCATCTGCCTAACAATAATGTATAATGTCCCCCAACATTTTCATGTTCTAGAGAAATGGCAAATGAACTGCCTATTCACTTTCTCCATTCGCATTATGGTTAAATAGACTTAAATCATGTTTTCTGTTTAAAGATTTTTGAGTAATACATAAACATAAGTGGGTTTGTTGGCTTACTTCATTGCAGAAAGATAGTGGTACAAGCAGAAAGTGATGTTTTTCAGGAACAGCAGACAGGTCCTGTAGTGGATTCACATAAATTCTGGAAAATTCCTGAAGCAGTAGTGGATTCCTGATACACCCTGGAATGGATAGATTGCAAATAAAGAGATACATGGCTTCAGGCTGCAGAACAGAAAATGTTAATCATGTTGGCAATAATTGACGAGAAATGATTGCGTGGGAGAAGAAAATGAGTTGTTAATGTATAAATAAAAGTGTATGTGTTTACAGATTGTTGGGGAATTAACGGAACTTTGAAGACCTCAGTCCATTCCAGTCCCTCAGACATTGAAAAGGAATAAACTGCAATCCCCCCCACTTTCTCTTTTTTTCATTTTGTTGCTAAAAATATGAAAGGAAGAAAAAGAAAATATCCCAATAGACTGAAAAACAGGTTTTTGTTAAAACATCTGACAAAGTGAAGATACTTAATACAGCTCTTTCTTTAATATACTTGTTTCCTTCGAAACACTTTGTTAAAACTATTGTGATCACTCCCAGTAAAAGCAGAAATGTGTCTGTTGCAGGGTTGTTCATGCTCAGCTGTGTCGTTGGAGTTGAAATTACATGAATGTGTGCACATTGAAAAGCTTAACAAAAACTGGTTTAGACACTGAACTGGGGAAGATGATATAAAGTGAGGTTCCAGTGGGAGGCTGTCTCAGAAACAAAATATCAGAATAGCCTAGAAGTTTATAATAGAGTTATATACCCAAGCTTTGTGGCTATCCACTACAGCTTTGAGACAAAAATTATATGCCAAATCTGGGGAACGCAGATTTGTTCAGAATACAAACTCTTGTGTCTTGCTGTGTCTTCATTTGCTACGTCTGGAAAGCACGGAAGTGAGAGCTTGTGAATTGGAAAGTCCCAAATTTGTGTCCCTTTCCTGTTTCACATGCAGTAAAACTATTTTATGAGGCTCAATTATGCAGTACTATCACTTTGTATACTGATACTAAGAATAATATGAGGTCTGATTAAACTCCTGTCTGCTGATATCTGTTCGCTGATTTGAATGGAATTTGGTTTGGACTCCAGGTCCTGTGAATCCTGCTATCTGAGAAGGATGTTTATTTTCCTTCTACTCAGCTAGGAAGGAATGCGTGCATGAATGTTCATTCTCCTTTTCTGACTCCCTCTATAAAATGCAGCAGATTTTTTTCAACATCCACTCCCACCCCCAAGTAATAACTTCAGAAACACCTACATTATTCATAAGTATAAAAAAATAATTTAAGAAAGACAATTTTAATTATTTTTTAAATTTAACTTTAAATACCACTAACTGCACATTGGAGCCTGTCTATTACGCCAGGATCCCAGGTTCAGGAGAGTCTGAAGAGGTATCTCCTGGATGAACAGCCTGGGCAAATTGGTCGGTCAGTCTGGTTGTCACATTTGTTCAGGAAATAGAGGTGTAGGTGCCAAGGCGTTCCTTTATGATCCTTCTGCAGCAATAATACACGTAGGAGGACTTCGGTGTTAGTGTCTGTCCCATCTCCCTGCTGCTGCTGAGTTAACAAGCTCTAATAAATAACTCGGAAGGTTCTTATGAAGATGCCTGCAGGTAAGCAGCTAAGCCAGTAAGAATTTAAGAGAACGATGATCAAGGTCAGTTACCTTTTTAGTCTGTTGTGATTTTAGCCACCTCCTCTGGTTTTGGCCCTCATCCCAGGGTCTGCCTCTGTGCAGTGTGCTGCCAATGATTAGAACAAGTCACAGTGCTGTGCAGTGTAAGAACTGAAAATGAGTTAGTGAGGTCTTGGTGCCTTATCTCAAGTACTCTGCAGTGTATCATACTTGTTCCTTGATTAGGGCGAGTGTCTCTCATGTCACTCCTGTGGCTCATGAAAGACTAGCCTGGAAGACCTGTTACTCTTCATAGCCTGGAATGATCTGGGTTCCCTGTGTCCCAGTGAGCTGGCTTGTAAAGACCTGAAAGGACATAAATGGAAAATCAAGTGCTCTCCTAGAAGAGAAATAAATAAACTGTAGGAATAACAGCTCTAAAATGTAGTTATCTCCATAAACTGCAAATTCTATAAAACTATAGTCATGTCTGCCAGTTAGTCATCTTCTAGTTTGTGTAGATTCATGGAATGTATTTATTGGCAGTTCTCAAAACAGGCCACCCTGTACTTGCCCAAGTGTTTCATGGTATAGGAGGCATGTTGAAGCCTGTCCATTTTCCTTTGCACTACAGCCAATTACTGCATTTAATTATTCTTTTCCTACATCTCTGTATATATTTCTGCTCAGCATTCAATCATTTCTTCTAGTGAGAGCCATTGCAGACAACTGGTTGATACCACGCAGTTGAAAACTTGCGCTGACATCAATGGTGTTCATTGCTTTTGAGCCTTTCCAGCCCTGAGAGCCCTCTTAAAATATGCAAGACTTTAAGGTACTGGGTGAGATGGAGATCAGGCGGTGTGTCAGGCCTTTGCCAACAAATGTGTCTGCATGTGAGAATATTGGGAAGCCTGAACTTACATTAAAAAAGATAAAACTTCCAAAGACTGATCAAAAGTCCTTCCTCTGCAAGCTCCTGTCTTGCACAGCTCCACAGCCAGCTAGAGCTGCTGGGGCACTGCACGAGAGCCTACATGAGTGAGGCTGTAAAGAGGCTACAGGAGAGATGTTTGGATGGGGGCACCAGAGCTTGTGGTGTCCAGATAAATGCAAGAGCCAGTGCAGGTACTCGGGAGGCAGTGGGGCTGTGCGAGACAGCAGGGCCAGCCCTTCCAGCCCTTTTGGGTTTTTGTTTTGGTGAAAATCCAATTCTATGTCCTTTTTAAATGGCAGATGAGAAAGTTCCCATTTCAGTTCTCAGGCTATCTAAGGGAGTCTTGCAGCAGATTTGAGAGTATAGGGCTATGTTCAACTGACCCTTTTTAAAATAAAAAGTAGTAAAAAAGAGATGCCCTTCTACAATTTTTCTGTGTCTATGGCCATAATACCCCAAATAGCTTGATCTTGGTGTGTTTTAGGTTTTTTTTTTTGTGAGCCAAATATTATTCAAACCTAGGAATTTTATTCTACAGTTCGTACAATTTTTCACGTGCTCTGGTGCTCAGAAGGGCTTTCCATTCTCCTTTATCCACCCAGAATCAGCAAATGTCGTGTCCAGCCTGTCTTCCTGTAGTGATCTGCTTTCTGCATGAGGGCAAGGTGGATCATTACTGATGGGAGGCTATCGGCGCTCTGCAAAGATGCATTGAGATTGCCGCTAGACACTGGGGGACAAGAGCAGCTGCCTTCCTTTGGGACCCCGAGCCTGCAGCCTTTGAGCTGTTCCCCTCGCTGACAAATGACAACCCTAATGTAGATCTCCCTCCTTGCTCAAAAAAAGGGGAGTTAAACTCAGATTTCCTGCTCTCTGTAACTTTAAATTTCCCTGTATAACTGACTATTCTTCACATCCTGATCACAAGGTGAGATTTTAGGAAAATGACTCTTTTTTTCATGAGGAGAAAGCTTGCTGCTTCTTCCATATAACAGCCTGTTGTTATGGCTGGGGACAGCAGGATGGGTTAATCGTGGCCCCATTTCCTGAGGTCTCCTGCAGTCATGATTTGTGAATGCCTGAGAATACCCCTGCTGAATTCTAATTGTTTGTGGCAGTCAGCACATGATTTCAAGTGTTTGGTCACAGCAGTGTTCGTTTTCTGCTCTTTTAATCTTTGATGGATGTTGCGCCTGGCTTCACTGATGTGGTTCATGACACAGTAGGCAGTGATTTCCTATAAGATGTTTTGTCTCGACTACAGAGGTGTGGAGTCCCTATACGATGGCCAATATTTATTAATGACATCCCAAGGATTCTAAAGAGAAAGCTCTGCCTGGACCATTAGAACCTAATCTATTCCAAAATGTCAGATGCAGTTAAGCAAGAGCTATCTCGATTGCACTGAGACTTTCCTCATTAGTTCAGACTCTGATTAGAAGACTGATTAAAGGCTTTCTCTTTGCAGAGGTTCACTCTTTATCTCTGCAGATATCGTTACTATGTAAGACATGATAGAGCTAGCTTAAGGCTCACGTAAATGCTAGAACTGAAAAATATTTGTGTCTATGTGTGTGTGTAGTTATTCATGCCTGTAGAGCACACATGCATGTTTTTCAAAATGCCCTTAATTAGTAACATGAAAAATGTTCATTTCTGTATACTAATAGGTTGAATTTTGTTGCACCTTTCAAACTCTTCAGCTGGTGTTATTAGTATGCACTTGTATAAGAGGCCAAATTTTCATATCATATGTAAAGCTGTAGGATTAAGATTTTAACAGCAATTTGGGGGTTGCTGGGATACCAAGTATTTTGTGCAGAATACTTGGTATCTGAGATCATTACAACTAGCCAAATTGCTTCCTGTGATTTAAACGCTGCTCTTGCTGTTCACTCTAAGCTACATGATTGTGGTAGTACTGAAATTTTCGAGGCTCCTCCTAATGTTTTACCTACAAATAACATCAAGCTTTGGCATATGCCTTTAAATATCTTATGTTCAGTGAAGATTGCAAAATCATTTATAAGCTCTTAAAATAAAGTCTTGTTGATTCATTGTGTGTTTATATAGTGCTTAGCACAATGGGGATGAGGTCTTTGGATATTTCTGGAGCCTAGATAATAAGCTGACTTTATCAAGAAATAAAAACATCCATAAGGCAACTGTCAAAGCTTCTAAATTAATTTGGAGGATTTTTTTCTTGAGTATTTTGTAGTTAACTGCCTTGTGCATGAATCATTTTACAAACACCTTGTAGGCTAATGAGAAATAACACAGAAAAAAAGACAGCATTAAGAAATTGTATGGAAGTCAGCGTTCTCGTAAGAGGGATTTGATTGTTGTTTCCAGTCTGGTCAGATTAATAATAGCTAAACATTGCTGCCAGTTAGTGGCTTGGGTGTGCATGGTTGTATGTGAAGTAGGAACATGGTATTAAGTGGTCATATTGGTCCAGTTACCACTGAACAGATAGTTTGTTTAATTATTGACAAACCTTAGCAGGGAGGCCATGCTCTGGAGGGCAGCAAGCAGGAGTACACTGCTTCCGAAGTTAGCTTGTAGACCATGGGGGAGTGTTGACCCTTTATGTGCCAAAGTCAATCTCAATCTTGTTCAACAATTTAAAAAAAAAAAAAAAACAAAAACCAAACTAGCAGTTTCATTGCAAATTCCATGTAGGATGTACCTTGTCTTATAGTTGACAGGAAGCCCTGATTTTGCTTTTTTCATGAGTGTCACTTGCATAAATAACTTAAGTTGCCCTTTGCACTCATGGATTTGATGAATTACAGAAAACCTTTTGGGCTGATCCTTTTTGGGGTAGGGTTACCAGGGCTGCCAAAGATGGTAGCAGGGCTTCTTCTAGTGAGCTGTCACACGAACAGCATATCAGAGGATTGAGACAAAACCAGATCTTTCTACTGCAGAGTTGTCTGCTGACTAGCTTCTGATTAGCTTTGCCAGATTCATCAGAGACTTGCTGTTTGCTGTCAGATCTCGTGCGCAAGTGAGCTGCTTGTGGGATCTCCTGCACAAGTGAGCCACAAAAACTCTGGTTTCCCTGTATTTTAGTGATGGTGACCATTTAGTTAAATCCCAAGTTTTCTGAATACCAGGCCCGTGTTTTTATGCCCTGCTCTGTGTGACTTTCAATAAATCAGTTAACTTGAGCTAACATTAAAAATTTTCAGTTCTCCACCCATACAGCCCTGTACACACATATGCAGGCACACAGTTTGTGAATGCTGCGTACCTTCTTCCTCTTTCAGAGTCTTGAGGCTGTGTTTACTCTTCTTGAATGAAACAGAATAAATAATAGTGTGGATAGACAGCTGACCAAGGAAAGGAAAGCCTTAGGGGCCGTGACCACAGGTTGTTAAGGTGCTGTGCCACAGACTTGAGGGGAAATAGTTGCACTGTAATTTATTTTCCAATTAGAAGTTGAATTCCTCCTTCCAGTGCTGTTTTTCAGGAAACTTCTACTCTGTGCAGCCAGGGTTTTTTCAAAACACCTGCAGCTGTTGATGACTTTAGCTGGGTTTGAGAGTGTTTCTGAACATCAGGTCTGTCAGCCTTAGAGTGGCGGTAGGTGTGTCAGCCGGATCCTGCAGAGCTTTTGCTAGTGGCAGACTCTGCAAGGCAGCATCCCCTCTTTTTCCTCCATGCCCTCCCAGATCCTCAGGGTGTGCTTCCAAAATGTGTTTAGCAAGCTTCAACCCACACCCCATTTAAATCATGAGACCAATCTACTGTGATATTATCTCCAGAAAGTGAGTGCAGAGGTGCTCTAACAAACATGGAAATGTTGACCCTATCAAGTCACTGTGAAGCAGATCCTTGGCTCTGCTGTGCTGCTTTTACCTTACTGCAGGAATAAGAAATTACAGGTCTATTTAAATTTATCCTTCAAGGTTAGTCTTCAAGGTTGGTTGATTCCTTAGGGATACATTCAGTGTTTGGAAATCCCGGAGTGAAGTGCTATAAAATCAAGATAGGAGCTCCTGAGGCTCCTCACCAAAGAATAAGGGATTTAGTTAGAGACACTAAGACATTGCCAAAATCCTCAGCTGCCCTAGCTCTCCTGAAACTGCTAGGCAGCAGCAAAGTTGTGCTGTTGATGATTAAGCCACTTAACTCCAGGATCAAGGAACTACAAAGGTGGCATCAAGTCATATTTGTGCATGACCCTTTCTGTCACATGGGAAACTGGGTGCAGATCACCATCAGGCCTGCTGCAGTACTTAAAAGCTGTATAATCTCCAGCAGCCCATGTCAGTCCTCTGGTCTGTACCTAATTCATGAAGTAGACTGCAGATGAAGAGAAAAGATTTTGTCTTTATTATCTCCTGTGGTCACTGTTGGCACAACATAGCCTAATGTCAAATCTTTGGGTCTCTGACATTTATCATGGAAACAGTCATAGGAAAGCAAAATGAACAACTGCTAGGAAATGGCTATGAGAAAAACCAAACTGTGGTTGGTTTTTAAACTGTGTGGTCGGCTCTGACTTGTCTTCCAATGTGAAAACAAGCAGTATTTAAGCATTTTTGAGAATATGAAAATACATGATGCTGGATGAGGATCCTTGCTATCTGCTATTAATCTTAACTTACTAATATCCTGTGTCATCAGGAAAGTGGCACAGCATGGGCTTACTTAATTTGAGAATTTACTGTCATAGACATCTGTGAGCATGTCACTGGGTGTATATATAGCAGAGATCAAGATGTAGGATGTTGGGGGAAAAAAAAATCTTGCCACAAGTTTGGGATGAACTCATTACATCACTGATGGTGGAGCCAAGAATGAGTTAAGCAAAGTCTTCCCAGACAAATGTCGGTAGCAGCTCTATAATATCTCACACAATCAGAGATTGCTGGATAAGTCTCACCCTCTTAAAAAGCCTCATTGTGCTTTTTACCTTTTTTTTTTTTTAAAGTAGAGTTGCTGCACTGCAGAAAAAAATCATGTCATTGGCATGGGTGTGGCTTATTAGTTTTAATGGCAATGAGTTATGCAGAATACAAAATGCTATTATGTAATTGCTTTGAATATTATACCATGACTCGAGAAATATAGGAGCCAGCGTGATGAGTATCATGTGAGATGGCTGACACTTTCTTTTCCAATCCAAGTTAAAAAAAACCACCCTCAGCTAGTTAGCATGAAAAGTTTTTCCACTTTGAATAGAAGTAGAGAAGGTTTGTTCCTCGTCAGGGTTCACAGACACGAAATCCACACATGAACTGGCTCCGTTGATGCTGATGGCAAAATTCCAGCAGACTTTATGAGAGCCAAAATCCGGCTACATGTGGGCTTCAAAGAAAGCAACTCTCCATACGGCAATGTGTTTGAGAAATAACTTACTCTTTGTGGAGGCACAGAGACCATGTTGGCACCATTTAAAACCTCAGAACAGGTACAAATTTAATCATTACAAATGAACTATAGCTGATAACTTTCAAAGGAAAGAGGGGAAGATTATAGGGAAGATGATGCTAAAGAGTATGTTTGAATACCGGGGTAATTTTATTAGCAGCTTGTTAACATCAGGAACAGCAGTAGTCTTTGAGGTTTCATGGAGTTGTGTAGTTAACATCTAGAGGAACAGAGATGGGGGCCTCATGTAATCTCTTGGTTCTTACCTGCTTTCCTTCATATGCCAGGATGGCTTTTGCCAAATCTTGGAAGGTGGGCAACTGCATCTGTAATTTTCTTCTCTGCTGGTGCCATTCTCCTACCTCCCTTTTTCCACGAAGGCTCAGCTAGATTCTCAGTACAGAATCAGCACACCCGTTCTTAGACTGTAGGTTCTTGGAAGAGACAGACCCAAGCAGTCTTTCATGATGTGCTTTGCATTTGAAGTCTTGCTAAAATGGGAAGTAACTTTCACGAGACTTCTAGTTAAAATAATCCTAAAACAGAGAAGGAAAAAAGTAGGGTAGACATTGGAGAGGAAAAAGCTAAACAAAACCTTTAATCAATTTGGAGTTTGTCAATTTGTGGCTTACTAACTACACAGGAAATTATTCTTTCCTTACATGCTTTCACCATTGTGGCTTTATCTGCTGTCATCAGCAAATCTATCAAATGAAGCTCTGTTGTCTGTACCTACGAATTACTGTACAGCACAGCTAGGACCTGAGCCACGGTGTTCTCCAATAGACCACCTACAGCAGGAAGTATTAAAAAGCTAGAATCCAGGCTGTGAATTAATCATCAAGATTTTGCCCACTTTCAATCTGGCAACACACTACATGACTTCAGTGGGGACTTTAATTGGCTGCTCCTTGACTGCAAGAGGGTTTTATGGATTAGGTCCAGACAAGTCCTGCCCCAGACAAAGATACAGCAAGCATTTGCTTAGCGCCTGTGAGCAAGCAGCATGCTTTGACTAAAACTAGAGCCACGTAAAGCCAGGCTGCTGCTACCGTCACCGGGGTGGAGTTTCATTTGACAGTGGCAGTTGTGGCTTTTATCCCTCCTTTTTTCCTAGTGACAGCAGGAGCAGCAAGCCTAAGCCTGCAGAGCTTTCTCTTCCCTCCCTTTGCAGCTCTGCCAGTGCATCTCCCCTTCCCACGGCCATGGCAGCCCTTCAGCCCTGGCAGCAATCTGTTTTGCCTGCAATGCTGAGGAGCAGGTGGAACAGTTTTGGGCCCTGGATGACCATTTAGAAGTGCTTCAGGGGTACTTCAGTTTTTACCTGGGGTCTGATGTGTCTGACAGACTATGGAATACAAAAATTGAAACGAATGTGCTTTTAGGGTGCTTCTGACTGGATCTGAGAAGTGCCCTAACTATAGGAATTACTGCAGGGGCAGTACTGAACACATAAAACTTAGAAGTGTTCCAGATACAAGCAGTGTCTGTGATGCAAAGTATATTGCTGGGCTAAGAAATGTGACCAAGATGTCTGCGTGCTAGAGCCATATTCACATCCGTATTCAGTGTGGTTTGTATCACAAATTCCTCGAGACTGTGGGTCACAGACCGGCGTACTTGTGTTGGTTTGTTGTATCTCATCCACCACTATTACTGTGAAGCGTTTGCTTTTTTCTTTATGGGGAAATTAATGGATCTGAAACGTAACAGCTAAGGGATCAAATGTCTTAGGAGTAAAAAACAAATGTAGCTTGTTATCTGCTTCAGTTTAAAATGTTTTTGCCTTTGCGTTTTCTCTTTGTATAATTGATCTCTTTACAAAGGGGGTTGCACTGTGGACAGAAACATGGCCCTGGCCTCAGGTGGGACAGGTAGTTGCTACACTCTAGAGATGGTAATTGTGTCACTGGCATTTGGATTGGTTCACAGCTTTTGTATAGTGGCCCCTTCTACCTCAATAAATTTTTCTCTTCCTCACATGAGCCCTTAAATCATAATCAGAGGAGAGGAGATTAATTACAAAATGAAGAAGGAGTTGCTGTAAAATGGTCTTAATATGGGGACTGTAAAACAAATGGGGTTTCCCTCAGAAACGCTAGCATGCTTTGCTGCAGGAAAGGCAACAACAGACACGTATCTCAAACAGATTATGCTGTCTTGGCTGGGGAGGCCACCTCAGCCTGAGATGTGTCCCCATGCACTCAGGGGTTAGAGGAATGATGGCTGCCCTAGAAAGGGTGCAGATAAGATAGAGGCTTTGAGACTGTTGCCTGTTGGTGTGCCTTGAATGAGGTGCGTGAGAAGGCCTCCGATAGATCGGTCGTCCTGGGCCACTGGGAGAAAACTGTAATACAAGCATACAACATTTCTCTAGGGAAACTCTCTGGTTTCTTGAATGCAACTAATAAGGGATTTGGGTTTCCAAATTATTCTTGTAATTGGGGTGTTCACCTACTTTCTTTGTTTTAAAGTTAGGATGTCATATTCTGCCTCCCAATGACCAAATGACCAAAAGTTACATTTTAGAACAACTGTTTTGATAGCAATGCTGAACAGGGCGAACAGTCACGCTTCTTAGGGGATCAAATTCAAAGTTCATCTCAAGGTTGGGTGAAAAATACACAAAGCTGATGCTTTCTTCCTAGCCCCTCCAACCCTAGTAGAACTGCAGTGCTGAAGCTGGGTGGAAAGTTTGGAGTAAACTCTGATCTGCATCCTGCAGGCTTTAGTTTTTCAGGTTTTTCTGTGTAACTGGATCAAAATACGATGCTTTCAAACATAATTCTGAAGATCCACTGACTCAGGTTAAGGCCACTGCGCAGAGTGCTGTTGGTGTGAACTCACAGGAAAAAGCTGCGTCTGGCCATGGCGCTAATGTATTCACTTTTCATCACAGCACTGCAGTGCATCACATAAATGAGGCTTTTCTTTTAGCTGCTGTGAAACTCTGATGAAATGTGCTATTCAAAGAAAGTATTATTTTAAATCAGTGTAACAGATGTAGGCTTAAAGAAAACATATGCAAACCGTAGAACTAACAGGTTTACCTCTTCATCTGACATTTAACAACAGAGACAATGATTTTTCCCTTTGAAAATCTATTCTTTCTTGTGTGTTTTGGCTTCCCAAACAATAATTTTGTTAAGATTCTCCAGTTTTAGCTAGAGCAGACATGTATATCTCTTATTATACTATGCCATTGGTTAGTACTGCATTTTGATTTTCATTGCAAAGAAGATACCATGAAATAATTTGTCATTAAAAGAATTATTTCAATATTATTTAACATTCTGAAGTGGAAAATATTTAATCCCTGAGAGCTACTGTGGACAATTTTCTAACAGCAACTCATCTCTGGTTCATAAGGCTCTTCCAGTTTCTCCTGGTCTTTTTTTCCCCACCTGCCCAGTGCCACAGTTTAGCTGGGAGAGATTAAGCATTGAGCCCCAGGAACATCAGCGAGCTCACATCTTGCCCCTAGAACTGCAAACTTACTATCAGAGTGCTCAGCCAGACTCTTTGTTGAGAAATACACTAACTCATAACTCTGTGCCTTGCTAACGTGTAACTCCAAATAGCAGAAGAGCCACACTACTGTCCTGGGTTTTTGAAAAGCATGAGGGAGACTTGGTGCAGTTGGTTCCTTTTTTCCCTCCTGTCTGTGCCGTGCACTTTTTTTCTCTCTGTTCTGGTTGTTTTGCAACATCTTGGGATCTGCGAACCACCGCCATCACCCTCCTCATTGTGATCAGGGGTTGTTTCTCTGTTGCTATGGTGGCAAACAGAAATTAGGATCCTTACATCAGCTAGGGAGAGCACAAGCAAGCACAGAAATACTTTGAGGGCCAGTTTCAGATTTAAAGGATGGACTGCCCTGCAGTAAATACCCCAAGGTAACAGAATACCATTATTCTTCCCAAGGTGCTTTATTTTATGTTCTTTATGGCACCCTCCATATTCCGTGATTAGCTGAAGATGGAGAAAACCAGTATTATTAGAGCTGGAAGGGACCACTTTGGGGGATTGTTTTGTAGAACACATCTTCTATGGGTTTGTGCAGGTCTTATGTAATCCGAATGACTTTTTCCTTTGTTCTTCAACTGTTTTCTTGCAAAAACTTAGTGTAAGAACATGTCACCCTTCCAAGGTAACTGTGGAGGAAGGCCTGAGGCTCAGCCTCTCAGTTGTGTACCTGACTCCCGTAATGAAGTCCTTGTTCAACACCAGCATGGGGATGGCAGGACCTATTTCAGATATTTACTTCCTCTAGTGCTCAGGTGTTCAATTATTTGCCCTTTTCATACTTCGTTCAAAGGTGGAGTTTTCTTTTTTCTTTAAGTTCCTCACTAAGCTACTCAACTTGCTTTGAGAATTTTTAATAGGAGCAAGAGGGGCAGGGAGCGGTTGTTCAGTGCAAGCATGCTCTGCTTTCAGAAGTGGGATGTGAACACACTGTGAGCGCTTCTGCCTGGTCTTAAAACCAGGATAGTCTGTCAACTGCGCTTCAGCATCGTCTTGTGGAAGTGCCCCCTGCTGCCATGTACAAAGACTTACAGCATATTGCAACACTACGACTTTTTATACAGTGTCTTTCACTCTACATGTGCTCAAAGTGCTTTACAATATACAAACAGCAATAGAAAATGTACAAAACAAATATGTCTTCAAACAGAGGAGCTGCTTTCTTCAGTTGGCAAAAATGACACTTTCCATAACAGAACAGCAATAGAAATGAGCCTGTAGTGGCAGAACCACTCTAAATTCTCCCCAGTGTAGGATAATTTCTTCCAAGCATGATCGTTCTTCATGACTTTATAATGAATTGAACCAAACATAAATGAAGTTAAGAAAATAGAGATTTAGGTGAGAGTATCAATCTAAATTTGCTTCCAAAGCCTGTCATTGATTCTCTACTTTGCATTTCTTTAGCAGCTCTTCTCCAACACTGTGCCACATAGTTTTTAAGCGCTGCTTAATTACATTTCATTAATGTTGTGGGAAGGGGCTCTACTGACAATTGCTTTTTATGATTGTCAGTTTTATTGGTGAGTACGGAACAGCTGTGGAAAACATGCATTTTCAGTGAGTGTCACAGTGTATCTCCTTGACACGGTGATTGTAATGAGAGGTTTGCTTGGGAAAAAATAATGGGCTAACTCAAAAGAGGACCAGATGAATGTAGGTGGGCTTGAGAGCAAAGGAGGAAGCAATTTGAGCAAGGCAAACAAGAGTAGGATCTGAGGAAGGAAATGGAAAATCTATTGCCAATGCCAAGGAGAGGAAGAGGGCATGGGGATGCCCAAGGAGGCTGGGCATGGAGAAAGGGAAAAGGAAGGACTGAGGGATGAATGGGGACAAAGCTGAAGATGATGTGGGCTGCAGGGGACAGGGAGGATGGATTTGCTGCGGAGGTTGGTCAGAGGGCTGGGCAGGGGGCTCTGGACTGGGTACAGAGCCTGAGGATTGAGCACAGACACTCTGTGCCATCTTTGGGGACAGAGCCCGGTTGTTCAGGGTGGCATTCAGCTACCTCAGTCCAGGAAACTCTCATTTCTTTTTGCACTGTCTTCTCTTCCTAGTGATGCATCTACCACTTGCTGTGACAAAGGATGTATCGGTGTCTTACAGGATGCTGTCACTTTTGTCCTGGAGCAGGTGTAATCTTTGCACTGAGGCTTGGATCCTTGGTGTGGGGAGAGCATGCAATTATGTCAACTGAGAGTTGTATCTTGGTACATATGGGAAGGAGGGAAATATATTTTGGAAACGTGGTAATTACATCTTGCACTTCACGTTTCTTGAAGGCTTCAGTTTGTAAATTCAATTAAGTTCCTCTAACATAGCAGCATGAGTAAGTGTGTGTAGGTGTAAGGAATACATATATTTTGGGGTGATTGCCTCTGAGAAGCTGAGCAACACATTGTGGGAGGGGGACTGCAATAGCCAGTGTTAAATATCACTCTCCAGCAAGGTAACTTCGGTACATCTGCACCTCTTTGTAGCGCAGGGACTGGATTGTGAGCTGCTGTAACAATACCGTCTTGCACTGCCGTTCTGTTTGCTCTTACAGACTGAGCAGGATCACGTCTGCGCGGGAGCTTTGAGGGGAGCTCTGCAGAGGTCACTGACATGCCACAGAACCGTGTTTGTTCAGTAAGCGACACTTTCATCCTGATGTCCCACTAAGCCAGCACAGCCGAATGGCTTCCTTTGCCACTGTGCAGTATCTAGCTGTGCGTATGTATGGTTTAGCCTCAAAATACAAAGTGCAGACACTGACTGTTTCTGATCATTAGAGATTTTGTATGGAACTGGTTAGAAAACTGGGCTGTTAGCCCTCATACTTTGCCAAAGTTGTGTTTAGATAACTCTGCTCTGCCTGTAGAAATCTCTTCCAGTTCTTCACTTATTCACTGCTGAACTAAGCTGGGCTGCGGTGTTGTTTTTCCCCGTTTTATGAGGGTTACGCAAGAACTTTTGTAAAGAGGCGGTTGTGTCCTGCCTGAGATGGAACTCTGCAGTGGGAACAACTGCAGTAAGCCTGGCATGCGTATCTGCAGATTAAACCCAGAAGTTAAATTATAAGCAGGCAGGCATCCCCTTTCATGGCAACGCAGTAACGAATGCAGGGTCTCAGGGCTAAGCCCACAGCAGGCCCGTGGACCCTCAAGTAAATCACTGCAGAATCAAGGGAGACAGAAGCACTCTGTACGAGCTCGTGGTGCATTTTTCAGCCTTGTAGTTTGCCATATATGTGTGTGTGTTGTTAGCTGGGACTCCGAGGGGCTCTGGGGGGATGAATGGTAAGTGTCGTCTTGACAGTGAGATGCTGTGCCTGTTTGGATGGCCACTAGACACACGGGAGCCCAATTCTCTGTCATCACCAAGTTGCATAGAAATTGGCACAGGAGTTGTGTGAAGATTTTAAATCAGCTTTGCGCTATACCCACTCTTGCCAAACCCCTAGAATAAATTTGAGGGGCCCAAGGTTTATTGTCCCTTATGTTCAGATTGTTAGGACTCACACTGGGACTTTATGGCCACTTAAGCATTATAATGGTATTGCTATGTCCTTTCCCCCCCAGGCCTTCTGTACTGTGGGAGAGGCATAAAAAGGCAGGAGTACACTGGACCCCAACTCAGAGCTCACTACATGGCTGGCATTACCACAGGATATAAAAAAGCTGAGATGGAGACTGACGGGGGAGTTCAGTACAATACTGCCAGCAACACGTTACTTGCTCAACACAGTTACAGACGCTGTGGGATCCAAGCAGTTACGCAGCTGGTGCTGGCTACAGAGGAGCAGAGGGACTTTCACTCAGGCTATGGAATGGGAACAGCGTTTTTGGTCTTAGGAACCTGTGCTGGATTTGAACTGGAAGTCCAAAGATTAAAATATTCGGGTCTAGTCATTGTCCTGCAAGGAGTACCCAGGCTTCCACATGTTACTGCTTCAAAACGGGGCAGGCAGGCTCTTGTGTTCAAAAAAAGTTTTGGTTACAGCCCCTTGTTAGTTTAATTTTAGTTCTTATGAATTGACATATGGCAGGCATGATTTTTAATTAGAGCTTTAGCTGCGTTTTACTGGTAGGGTTGCAGAGCACTGTGGAATTTACATTAGGAAAAAAATGCTCTGTCGGTGGAGTACAAGGCTGTTTAGTAATCAGAGTGGAAAGTTAACTTTGAAACAAATTGGCAACTGATCAGATAAAATTCAAATCGGTAACATTTGTGTTGGAAACCAGCTCAGATCTGGGAAAAATGGAATCTAAGCTATTCTGTTCCTCTTGCAGAGGAACTGACTGGTGAACAAACTGTGCACATCAAACTTCATGTGTAACACCCCCTACAAAAACAAAATTAATACTTTTATAGGTTTATCTGCGCATTTATCTGATTCCTTTTCACATTAGTGCAAAACTAAGCATTACTTTGAAGAGAAGTTTCCTTACATACTTTACAAAACAAACAAACCTCCTTTGCCAGTCAAAAACTAAAGGTCAAAAGTTTCCCTCCTTTGTTTTTCTTTTGGATCAACACGGTGTAATAGAGAGATACACAGAGGTGTTTTGCTCCTCTTCATTTGTAACAGATTCCCATCCTCCCTGTTCATTGTGTGAACTCTTTCGGGTACTCAAAGAGTTAATAGTGTGTTCAGGCCCCAACCAGCAAATGCATTTAAAGCTCAGTCCAGCACTCACATGGTTTGTATTCTTGCGCTGCTGGAGTGGTGTGTTCATGGCATCTGGTTCCCTGGCAACAGCTTTCATTGGCTCAATCAAAGCCTTTTCTTCTTAAGAAAGCTCCCACTGTGACACCCCACCACCACCACTAATCACCATCTTAACCGAGTGTTTAAGATGCAGCTGGTATGAAAAATAGCGCTTGTGCATGTGAGAAGATTAAGAGACTACCTTGCATAGTACACCTGCCCTGGAGAGTGCTCTCGCTCCTTGGTGTTGGGCACACTGGAGGCTGTCTGCTTTCCTACTGGAAGAGATGAGGCATCAGTAGATGAAGAGTCTGCTTAGAAATAATCTTTTGTTAGGCAGAAATCCATAAACCTTTGTGTCTTGTGAATAGTCATTTCCTCTTTGCAGCTGAGATGGCGTTTGGGCCTCTGTGCTATTGACAAGGGGCAGAAGTGGGATGTAGGGGATGTACAATAAAATCCATATTGTTGAAGCTGTCTCCTCTGACAAGGAGGAAGCAGGAAGAAGTCTCCCAACATGTGAACGGGAGAACAATGGGAGCAAAGATTTCACATCAAGCCTCTTCAAGGGTTACATACGTTGGGATTTCTGGAGATTCAGAGATTGCATTAAAATTGAGAAAGCCTCTAGCCATCATGTTGTCTGTCTCTGGCAGAATTTGGGATACAGAGCAATCAGCAAGCTTGGGCATTAGCACACCCTGCACTGTGCTTCCACTGTTAGCAATGTTGTCCTTCTGAATTATTGAAGCGCTCTCTGACTTGGCAGCGGACAGAAATTCTTCCCTTATTTTCCTAGTCTTGGAGATTACCTTGGAGGATGCCATCAGAGACTGTTGCGCTCCACAGGAATGATGCAGCTAGAGCAGCGATGTAGGTGCGGGTGAGCACAAGGAGAGACAGTGTGCGCACCATAGTCTGTGCTACAGTGATTACCTGTTCACCAGGCAAAGCACACAGGCCAGACAACCCCCTCCTTTGCCTATTTCCCTGCTGTTAGGTAGGAGAGTGAACATGGGTTTAAGAATGTGGGCTGGAGAGCACATAACATCTTCATCAGCATGGCATTAGTCATGCCCTGACTAAATACCCAGAAATACCCTGCCGGAGAATATTGGACTGAATTTGTGCCTACTTTGGTTAGGTTTTAAGGTAAACTGTAATCTCCTGACAGAGCTCTTCCCTGGGCTCATGCCTGATTTTGAAACAGTAAGTGAACATATCCCTTTGAATTTGTGTAGAGGGGAGAAGGAACCCTTGTTTTGTGAGACACTATGCTGTATTAGGCACAGAGAGACCGAGGCAATGTGCGCCTGAGAAAAAGCCAGGGAGGACAGTCTTGTGGTTAAGCTACTATATTGAGACTTGGAATCTGGGTGTAGCTTCCCCCTCTGTGTGGCCTTGGGAAGGTCTGGACATAGGCAAAATAGTCAATTGCCAACGGCAGCCAAACCCGAAGTGAAGCTGTGGTGGCTCCTTTGGCTGTGGCAGAGCCCAGTGAAAGCTGCCTTGGTAGCTGCTGCTGCCAGGGCAGAGCAGAGCCAGCAGGGTAGTGCCTGGCTGCTGTTGCCCCCTCATCTCGGCAAGGCTCAGTCCCCAGCTTTTATCCCCATCTTTGCCCTAGCCTTTCCCAGTGGCTGAAATGCCCTGACATAACGTAACAGTGGGAGAGCAGAGCATCAGCGGTTTGAATCAAAGAAGGACACACCTAAGTCCATAGTCAGTCTCCAACACTGGCTAATAAAAGATGCCAGGGAAGAGCAGTAAAAGCAGGGCAAACCTAGGGAGAGTCTTCTCCAAAATTCACTCCACACCTCTAGCAATTAGTTCAATGGGCTCCTGAGCCAGCAATGGGGCTTTGTATTGATAGACTTTCTGAGATTGTTTTCTGTGGTTGTTTCTAGGTGCTTTGTGAGCCCAGCACTGGGCTGGCACTAGCCCCTTATGCCAGCATAGCAAAACTCAGTTTTGCCCACGCAGGGGAGAAGCCCGGAGCTTGTTCTGTCTTGAATTTCAAGTGTCCAATTCACCATTTCAGTCCAGGTGCAGGGTCTTTGCTTGGGGTGCAGCCTTTGCTCCCTGTATCAACGCTGCTGCAGCCAGGAGCATCCTGGCTCCCCCAGATACCGCAGTAATACAGGCATGGGACTGGAATGCGGTAACATCGTACAGGCACAGCTATGGGACCAAAAGGGTACAGTAGCTGCACAACTTGCAAAGTTGAAAGTCTCCCTTCATTCAGAAGGCTCTTACAAAGATAAATCCTTAATATATGAGAGGTGCTTAGTAGCTGCATGGCTAAAAGCCACTCTGAAAAGCCTATGCATGTATGTTTTTAAGCACAAAATATATTTTAAAGGAAGAAATTCAAAAGAAATTAGAAACGACAGCAGCGAAGAATGGCATTCTGAATATGGTAGGTCTGTTTTCTTCAGTCACTTGTAACTGGTAATTAAATTTATTTAAACTTATTAACACCCAGTCAGTGAAAAAGAAGCCCATGGCAGGTACTAGAACTGTAAAACCAACCTGTTTTGAACATTAAATGTCTGATTTGGTAAATGTATTTCGGAGGCCGAGTGTGTGGGGGATGTTGTTGCTTTCCCCTTCCTGGAATGTTTCAAAAGACCAGGGAAGTGCATGTGTGTACATGCGTGCAAGGAGCTATACTTTCTCTGCCGCGGTGATAATCTTGACCTTTTGACTGATACACGGGTCTCAAAGCAGGCAATGAAAATGTGACTTCGGCGGGGTAACTGGTAGGTGTCAGTGCTCCAGTGAAAACCACACTTGCTTGGGTTTAGGTATGATTTTGGCAAACATTCTTTAGTTGCACGCTGGTTTGCCATGAACTCTGGAACAAAGGAGTTTTGGGAATCACGCGCAGATACAAAGGGACAGGGAACTTCCCTTGCTAGGGGTTTTCGCAAGCTTCTGCTGGCCATGCAGATGAATATCTGAAAATATGTAAACTTGGCGCAGTGCAGAAGGAATGAGACCAGTATGCCATTTCAAGTCCAGTCCTTCACATAACTGAGCAGGTACCTCGATGAAGAAATCTGAGGCCTTTCCTTTCGCATAGCAGGACATACATATCGATAAGATAAAAGGTTCTTGATTTGCAGATTGAAGGTATTCAAGTGTATAGAACACACTCTTGCTATATAGATGATGACCGCAAGGTAGAGAGTATTTTGTTCCTTATTTCATTGGGTAAAATGACTTTCACTGCAGAGTTTGTGTTGTTATTTAATTTCCTACTTTTTAGATTATCAAAGTGCTTTCAAGAAGCCAGTGTAATCTTTACTCTGCCCCTTCTAATCATAGTCTGTACACATGTGCCTCTAATTATGTGATCACAGTGTCTAGTGGATAAACAGCATAACTTTTTTTCTTTCCAAAAAAAAGATCAGAGGGTAAGCGTGAGGCGTACACACAACTGCAAACCTCTGAGAAAGGATGTAAATGCTGGCCCTCTGCACAGGGCTGAATTTCACCCTAAGTAAACCTAGAGCAGGGTCATATAATATATTGGTCTGGAGTCATGGCAATAGATTTATGTTATGTCAGTGAATGGGGCTATGTCTCTGGCACTGCTGCCTAACCTCTAGCAGAAGTTGTGTGGTGTGAATAAAGGCCAGAGGCCTGTTGTAAAAATGATGATTTAGGTGGTTGATTGGGAGTCCAGAGGTCTGGTTGCTTTTCCTGCCCCTTTTCTACTTTTCTTTAGAAAGTAACTCAATCTTACTCTCTAAATTAGGGATAATATTTCCTCACCTCACAGGGATGTTTAGGGAATAAATGTGTTAACTAGTGCAACGCATTTGGGGCTATGGGGCTGAACAGCAAAGAAAAAACAGCATAGAATCAAAAAGTATCATTGTTCATGCAGTGTTGCGACAGTTTCTAGTAGGTGAAGCTGGAGCCCCACGCCAAAGAACCGAGATGAAAAAGAATATTGAAGAGCTGCTTTGTATGCAGAGCACTGTCAGTCCTGTGCCTGGAGTGAAGCCGGGTTCTTGCCAAAAAAATGAATGTGGGGGCAGTACCTGGTCAGAGACTGAAACAGTATATTATACCATACAACCCGGAGGCAGAAGGAGGGTTACATTAGGCAACCTTTGCTTTGCTCTTTCGTGATATTTGAGAGCTTTGCTTTTCAGTCTTTGATTGTTCTGTTTTAAACAACACAGTTTTTCGCATGGAACTGATGATATAGATCTCACAGTGCACCTGGAGCTTTACAGGAAAGTGTGCAGATAAGGTCTCAGCCCCTTAGATCTTACAGACTGAGGCCTTTTTCTTCTCTCATGGACCTCCTTAGATTAAGTAATGTAAGGAATTCTGGGTTTACAGCAGTGACCCATAATTCAGCATTGGGTTAGGCATAAATCTGCAATATGCCTCCATGGAGTTTCAAACTGCAGAAATGCCTTTTTTTTTTCCCTCTGCATGCCTTAGTCCTGTATCACCTTTTACCCAGCAGGAATTATATGACCTTTTTACCGACTGGCACACAACAAATGAGCAATCAGCAGAAACAGGAGTTACCAGCCCTACTTTTAAAACTGCTAGCATGTGTCTTTGTAGGCTCAGTGACATTTCTCCACTGTATCCTGATAGTGAAGCAAAATCAATTTCCTCCCCTGTCCTTGGGCAAAGATTGGTGAATTAAATTTAGTTATAGAAAAAAATCCTTTTTTTTTTTTTTTTAAGAAAGATTTCTATTAGCCAAAACCTCTTCCCTTTTAGACACTCTTTGGGTGTCTGAATTTTTTTTTCTTTTTAAAACATTTCCTTTCCAGAATATCCAGCCTGCTAGAAAGCAAATGTGTTTCAGTCCCACCAATATTGTTTATAAGCACATCATCAGCTTCGCACAGGAATACTTAATAAGCCTACCAGCACTGGAGGAAGGCTAAGCCCTGCCTCGACGCTTGGCAGTGTAGAGACAAGCCAGGAGAAGCGATAGGGCTGAAGCGGGCTAGATCGCAGATGGGAGCCTGCAGTGGGGAATGGACTCAGTAGCCTCCGGAATTGGAGATTGTGCTGGAACCTTTCCACCCAGCATTTTAGAAAACAGCAGGAATCAATGCTTTCACACTAGGAGTCAATTAAAGAAACCCAAATTATTGCCATTTGAATAAACAATTATTTCTTTTTCACCCTCACAGAAGCTTGTTACGATGAACTAAAAGCCAGAACTAATTAAATGATCTGATAGCACAAATCGTATCAGAAGTGTTTCATCTGGTTTAATTAATTCTTGCCAGAAATCACTGCTACTCTTAGAATATGCAGTATGATTATTTTTTTTTATTAATTTTTTTAACAGTTTCCATTTATATCTGTTTCCAGTACTGCTGGGATTCTCACTCTCTGCAGATAACGTGGGAGTGTTTACAGAAGCGCTTATTGCCAGGGAGATTTTTAACCCTAGAGACAGACAGTATGGCAAATACCTTGTAGGTCATGAAAAGGGACATTTACACCTGAATCTAAGAGGATTTTTTTAACTACAGGGTGAGGCAAATAAGGTATATGCTCTTCAGTCCACCCTCTCGGTTAACTCTTAATTTGCTGGTGACAAGTGCTCTGATGAAAATGCAGTGCTTATCACTAGGAAGAGGACAAGACAGCTCCAGAACTCAACACTGTGCGGTCTTCACTAACCTTTTTTCCCCTGCACATGAAATGTGGCCAGGTTATGTTGGCTATCACTAGCCAGGTCTGCCATAGGGCATTTCTGTGTCAGGCAGAACAGGCCTTAGCCTGATTTTCTGAGCCAATCGGCTGATTTTTGCACCCAGGGCTTGGGATCAAGGCTTGAGAGTGTTCAGATCTGAGTGTGGGGTCTGCAGCCCTGCAGCCTCACCCCTGAGTCAGGAGAGTATTTCTGAGGAATATGAGGATGCTGTTATCAGTTTGCTGTAGGACAGCTTTTGCGTTTTGTCTCTGTGTATGTGGTGATAGAAAGTCTATTCCTTATGAGACATTTTGGGAAAACTCAAACTGTAGGAATGTGCCTGTATTCAGCGACTGGAGTCTGCTCCTCTGGGACTGGAGGAGGTTTGGTTTCAAGACTCAGCTTTGTGGTCCACCTCTTGATCTCATACTAATGTACTGCTAGAAGTACATACCTGTGTCCATACAAAGGTGGGAATAATTACAGTTTTTAGCTTTGTAGTCTCTGATTTCTGTATTTATTTCTCATTTGATAGTGCATGCATTGCTCAGCCAAAGCTACAAATCAAGGGTTTGTAAGTGTTCGCAGAGCAAGCCCTCACATGTTGCAGATGTGCTGTAATTGTAGCACTAGGATTTGCCCTTCAGTTGTAGTCGCAGGGCAGTACTGTGCAAACTGGCTACAGAAATTCTTACCAACGGGAGGACAGAGGCTTGCTCTGGGGACTGCTGCTTTGGATGTAAAGACCAGAAAAATAGGAGAATAGCATTATTTTCCATCTGACTTTCATGAGGACAACTGACAAGCTTTAAAGTTTAAAATAGCACTATTAAAGCAGTATAAAAATGTACATATTCAAGACGTGTCAGTAAGATGGGACATTGTCACAGAATAATGGGTGCTAGCTACTCAGCATTCAAAGTAGGACAAAAAAGAGGGAGACGCTAATGTGATTCTCAGTTTCCTAGGGAGCAGAGAATGAGAAATAAATAGAGAAGGAGGACAGCACAACACTTTGGTGTATACCCCTGCCATGGTAAAGAACGTCTGAGCAGGGTTCTCTTTGGCCGCACATCTCGGAGCAGTGTTTGTACCATAGCAGGGATGTCACTCTCTCTGCCATCCTACCCCCCGCCAAAAGAAAGCCTTAACTGACACAGCAGCGAAGTTGTCTGTTAGCATCTTATACCTTTCTGTCTTGGCAAATGTGGTGAGCCATGAGCCTTTTGAAAAGCAGGGCCTGAATAACCTTCCTTATGCTTGTGCTGGGCTTGACCATGCCGTTGGGGATTGCACAGGTCAGCTGTGGGAGCTTCTCTGCTCCAGGTGGCAGAGCTGGAGCACTTGGCTGCTTTGTGGCTGTGACACAAGAAAACTGCTGGGCTTTGGCATGAGGAAGGCCTTGTCCTTCTGGAGGGTGGCTTGCCTTTTTCCCTGCCTCCTCTGTTCATGTGAGTGGTTCAGTAATGTGTCTGCTTTTGGTGTTGACTTTGTAAATTGTGGTAATAGCGGTGCCTAGAGCTCTTCCTCCCCAGGGGAATTAGCAGAAGTGCGCAAGGGTGCCAGCAAGATGGTCTGTGGGCTCAGTGCTGGTGAGTGGAGCGAGGAGTCCTGGGGCGGTCTGGGAGGGCCGGGGTTGTAAAGTGGATAGGTGTTAGTCCTGAAGAAGAGACCAGCTGCCTCTCAGGTAAGGTTGGTGTCGGCACTCCCCCTGCCCCCAGTCCCCGCGGCTTCGGTACAGACCAGTTTTCCCTTGCAGAAAGAAGGCTTTAGACTCTGTCCTGTGGTCATGTGCCCTATTCCCCAAATGTTTGCACTCTGCCTTTGAGATAGCACAGGCTCTGTGTGTTATGGCCATATTGGGGCATCGCTCAAACAGCACAGTTAAGGTTGTGTTTGCTCATACCTTAACTCTTTATTTACTGGTTTCCAAGGGAATAGCTAGGACTGACATTCTAGAAAGCCGCTCTTTGCTCCTGGCAACCTTCATGAATTTCTTTGTCAGTAGACTTCTTACTTATGAAAATTTATGAGAGGAATATTGTTTGGTGAGCATTCACATTGATCACAGCATTTTACAGTCAGCAATTAGTTTGCTCTGGAGATGCCACTGCAGCTATGTATGACTAAGTGCTCCTTCGCAGCCTGGACACTTCACCATGATTAACGGGTAACGGAGGCAGTACTTTGCTATGTTTGGAGGGCAGTCCTGTTAAAAAGGCAGCGTGAGGAATCCCAGAGTAACACCCGCCTAGATGGGGCCAGGCAGTCACGCGTTTGCCTTGCATGGGGCTCTGGAGTGGCTGGCTACAAGCCAGCCCATCGCATTAGCCAGCAGGCAGGGCCGGTTAGCATGAGTGTGGGGCTGAGCAGGCACAGAAGCATGGCTTTGCACTGGAGTAGTTTTCTCTCTGGCCAGCCTGAAACCAAACATGTAGCTGTAACACCTCTTGTCTCTCAGTCTCAATTATTTTTATTGCTCTCCTCTTTCTCAGCTCTCCACAAACGCTTTTTCCTATATGCCATTTCTAATCTCATTAAGCAAAATGTTCTATTTCCTGCCTTATGTCCCTTATTACCAGGTCTACATGGTGCGGGTGAAGTGGATTAGACTTTCTCAGTGATACGGGGCAAGCTGTAGGCCAAACCAACTCCTGTGTCTCTCACATTCCCCATGGTTCCACAGCCGAGCTCCCTGCCTTCACCTGTCTTCGCCTTGGTCCATCCTGTCTAACCCTTAACTCCGGCTGAACGTTATAAGGTTGCGTAATGTTTTTCACTCCTTTTGGGTGCATTTCAAATTCAAACTTGGAGTTGCTTCATTTAGGAAGCATTTAAACAAAACATTCAGACATTTCCCCTTTGTTTTCTTCTTCAATTGAAGCAGTTCAGAGTGAAGTGGAAAATTGTTATGCTTGATTCAAATCCATATTTTGGAGGTGTGTGGGAAAGTAGTGAGCTTCCTCCTTATTCTGCTGCTCTATTATTTAATCACTTCACTAATGATCATTTCATGAAATACCCAGCCAGTTATTTTGGTTTGGATTTGTGGGTGTTTTTTTTCATTGCAGATAAATATTTTCCTTTTATGAACAAGATAGTTTCCTCAGTGTCTGGTTTTCATTTTTAGGGAATAGTCAGCCAACAAACAATCCAACTGGCCAGCACCAATTCCACTCAGCTGGAGTTATTTTGCAGTGTGTGCTATCACACAGACTCCACATGGCAACACTTTGTAGAACAACCAAAAAAAGACAAGCAGAAGAGGGCATGTGACAGTAAATCCCATCATCTGAAGAGTCCACAGAGACTCTTCAGAGAAGGGAACATTCCTTTTGCATGTTACACAAAAGCCCAAAAGGTGATGAGTGACACTTCCCACTTTCATTTCTTTGGGAAGATTTGGTGTCATCACACATGTCTCTACTTTGCCACTAGTGTTTGACTGTTTCCCCATAGAAAGTAAAGCACCAGCTTACTCTTTACCATTCTCTGCCTCTTAATGATCAATTATTTTTAATTGGAACCTCTTGCATTGTGCCGAATCTTGAGAGGCCCCCATCAAGATCAGGGCTCTAGCAAGATGGGAACAGTACCAGCACATACGTGGGGACAATAGAGACATTTTTTTTGTCCGAAAGAGCATGATCCTATTTAGAGAAGGGCCAAAAAAGAAATGGAGGTAAGGATGATTGGAAGAATTTGCAGACCATGGGCAAGTTTGGTAAAAGTACGACAGTCTTCTGACCCCTAAACTGGTGCCCTGTCTGCTGGCACACACTGCTTCTCATTTACTAACAAAAATGTCGTTGCCTGTGCAGAATTACATTTAAGAACAAATGAAATAGGCTGGTATTGGTACAAAGAACTTTACTAGCTAAATAAGATGCAGCCAGGGATGACGCTGAGAGATGGAGCTTGTGAAAATAACGGTTAGCATGACACAGTCCTTCACAGGATTATTTTTATGTATATAACTTCTTACTACCTTTTGAATGTCTGTGTTCAAGTAATGTATAAAGTCTGAGGGCAGTGGTGAAATGCTGACCAAAGGACAATTTATTAACAAAGCTAGTTTTAATGAAAATTGGTAGCAAAACAGAAGAGTCATTTAAGTGAAATTGCTGACTCTCTTGAGGTTGTTTTCTGAGAAATGCTTATTTTCGGTTCTCGTGTTGAGAGGTTTTGATTAAGATTTGATTCAGAATTCAGTGCTGTAAGATCCTGAACAAAATGAGAGACATTTAGCTCTGTTAGTTAATGTTGACTCTATTAGACAAACAGCAAACACCTTAAGGGATCTCAAAGACAGAAAACAAGATCCCTGTCCGTGGGCTGTGATACAAAGCCGTGTGGCTTCACAGCAAAGCAAAACTATCCACCAATTAATTCATCTTTGCAGATAAGGGATTTCTTACCAGAAAAGACAGTTTCTGGCTCACAGTAACTGTGAAGTACAGTCTTTTAAATCTTATAACATTCAGATCCAGGACTTTGGTTTAGCCTACCATAAAACCGGAAGCTGCTGTGGGATTTGGCGTGGGCTCTGGAAACCCAGCCCACCTCCTGCCCCTGGCTTAGAAGAGGAATATGGTGCAGGCACAGGCGCTGTTTTAGCCCAGTGGAAGGGGGTGCCATTCAGTTTCTTCCCTTGGTTGCTGAGAGCTGCTTTGGAGAGGCCAGATTTTTCCCTTCATCTGCTTTGTGCCTGAATTCTTTAGCCGTCATGAGAGTTGTTTCTGCAAATCCAATAGCTGATTTACTGTCTTCAGAGAGCAGAACGTGTAAAGAAAAACAGTATGAGTAAATCCTGTCTCTAGAAGAGCTTTCTATCCACTCGCATAATCCCGTTGGGTTCCAGCCTGGTATGCATAGTTGTGTAAGGGTGTCAAATGACATCCCTTTTACTGGCTGTTGGCCCTAATGGAATGCTGCTTTGCACATCTCGTAAAGTAAGGACAGGAATTGCTGCCTGAAAGTTTTACATTTTGCCGCTAATTAATTAATTAAATAAATAAAAAATCAAGAGGCAAGAGCATTACAAGTAAGAAATGTTCTTTTCATCATGGATTAAATAAAAAAGATTCTATCTTTACATTTAGTTTTTTACTCTTTCTAAAGACTGACTTTTGCTTTAGATAATCAAAGCTGGCTTTGAACTAGCTCACACAAAAAATCTTTTTTTCTTTAAAAATAGCCCTATAGATATATATACATATCACAGCCTTTCATTCCTTTTATAGAAGGTTTCATTTTCTGTGAGAATCTGAAAGTTCTGAGCGATCCAGAGCTCACGCAGGCACCACAACAAACACGGGAAATGGGGTCCAAGCACACTACTGCAATTAACACCAGTGTTTAATTAGCAGACAGCTGCATTGGGCAAGGGCCTTTTGATTTTCTCTCTTCACTAGGTTTTTGATGAGAGATTTACCTATGGTTGTAACTCGGAGCTGTTACACTAGCATGCACTCATGCTACACATGCACACACATGCGCGTGCTCGTATACACACACACCATGGAAAATTTGTGAAAGAAAGCCATGTCAGGCAACTGATATGATTTGTGCTTTAGGTAAATATTTCTGGAAGTGGCTCCCTTTGACTGTCTTCCATAAAAACTCTTAAGTTATGTTTTTGTTTGTTTGAGGGGGGATTTATAACTTAGAGCATGCTTTGATGTATTCAGGAATCCTTTTTTGGTTTGTTGGTTTACTTTATTTAGCAACAAAAACCTGATGTGTGATGAAGGTGAATGGGTGCAAAAGTCTCCCACAGGAAAGGCTGGCACCAGGGCAACACACAAACGTTTACCCCAGTCAGCTTAGATGCCTCTGTATTTCACTGGTGAAAGAAGTATAGAAGTCTCATGCTGTTCCCTGTTGTTGAGGCAGGAAAATGTCCAAACAGCCAAGTAATCCTTCTACTTGGCCATCTTTAGTAAAGAGAAAAATGTTGGAGGTCATGGTAACAGAAAAAAGTGTTGAGGAACTAAGGGACAAAGTGGCAGGGAAGGTGGGTTCCCACTGCTCGGGGCTTGGACAAAACCTTGGACAACTCTGCTTTAGGCCTGCTGCTCACTATGATTTAGATCCTGCTTGCAGCAAGCTGAGGTGAACTGGAATGATTTAAAGAGGGAAGGCAGAAGTGTCATGGAGTCTGTTGGTAATAACTGTGTTTATAGCACATAGGAAATGAGTGATTGAGGAGTACTGGAAGAGCTAAGCACGCTATAGCACCGGCACAGATGGGCCCAAATCCTTATCTCTGCTATAGGTAAGCACCAGGATAATACAAGTCCATTTTCTTTGACTGTAGTCAATAGCTGTTGATTTTCATGCATGCGCAGTTCAGTGTAATTTTCTAATTACCTAGCTTGTGTCTTTATACCGTCTCACACCTTATATTTGAGCCCTGACTAGAGTGGAAGCTCTGTGAAAGCATCTGCTCAGCCTGCCTAGTTTTAGATAAGATATTGGCAAACATACAAGTAATTTATTCTAGCTGGTAGTCTTTATTTGGTCGTATGCTCTAGAATGGAACCTACTTGCAAACATTGGACTATAGGACAATGATCTGACAAAGGTATTCTTATAAACCCTATTATCACTGTATTTAATTTCTTCTGGTTTTGAGAGTGTTTCTTCTCACAACACTCCTATAACATAGGGAAGTGCCACTGTTCCAATTTTATAGACAAAGAATTAGAGACACAAATGAGATTTCCCAGTCAATTACTAAGACATGGAGCTGGGAATTTAAGCACTTCTGAAAAGTGTTTTCTGTGTACCTGCCTGCATCTTTAGCTGCCTGAATACTGCTGAAAGTCTGGCTGTAAGTAATCTGTCCACCATCTGTGACAGTGCAGGTAATCAGGCACTTGTCTTCCAAATCCTAGATTAGTGCCTACTTGCTGGAACAGCCTTTTCTGTCCATCTGAGCCAGATAACATATTTCTCTTCTGCTACAACTCATGTCAGAATTCCCCTTTCACCACAAGCTTTTTCTGAAGCCCCTCTCTATGTTAGCCTGAGGAAAGGGAGAGCATGGTGGGAATAATCTTACTCCTTGCCTACCCTGAGAACAGCATTGCTTTCCTGCAGATTGATTTGAGAACAATGCTAGGATTGCCAATACCTCCAGTAAAGCTGGAGGTAGGGCAGAACTGAGTCTCTCTTTTTTCTTTTTTTACTTTACAGTTGTCATCCTGGCCTTTGGGAACCTGATGTTAATAATAAGGTTCCTGGCTACCTTGGTGGCCACATGATGGGGTTAATTTCCAAGACACGTGCAGCCAAAGCCTACTCATACAGACTGCTCATCTGGGCAGCACACACTGATTTTCCATCTGTATTTGTAAGAGTAACATGCTTAAGCAAAGGGTTGTATATAACCAGCCCAAGTTGTGACACAGCTGGGGCAGCTAAATGAACAAGTTGTTGCTAGCAGGATTTCCTGACTAATATGGATAATTGATCCCCCTCCAATTTACAATTGTTATTTAAAAATGTGCTCTAGGCCCTGCTTATTCCTGCTTTCATCCATATCCTCATTTGTCCCAGTCCCTTAGTTTCCTGGCATGGTTAGGCTGGCTGTACAGGGAGGACCAGGCGATGTAGAGGAGTACGCACTCATGACCCTGTTTGGGCCTGTCTGTTCTCACTGTGCATCGTTCAGTCGAATCCCATTTGGCTGCAGCTGTGGTAACGCTGGATTAGGAGAAAGTGCCGTGCCTTACTTCCACTGATCTGGTTTAGAGACAAGCAATGCTCAGCCACCCAAACCAGGCAACCTTGGACTTCAGGTTTAAACAGCGTCAAAATCCTCCCCATCCTCCTGCGGCGCAAACTGGTTGTCTGAGTGGCATTAAACTCTGATGTATGTATTTTAGTTTTACAGTTTGGGCATCATTTTAGTCAAAATGTGTTGGTTCTAAGTGCGGCATTTGGGAACTTGCCATGCGCTGTATTTATTCTCTCAATCCTATATTATCCTGTGCAGTGTTGTAGCTGCCAAAACCACACGCTCATGTTGGCATGAAACAATTATCCTGGTTTATATAGAGCAGGCTTGGCAATAGTCTATCTCAATGAACAGTCATAGTGCTGAAAGATTCAGAGTCGTCTTTTCCTCTCCAAGCAACGGACTAAATTTCTTTCAGTTGGATTCATGGTTTTAAAAAATAAGAGGAGTAGAATGCAAATATAGAGTGCAGAGCATATAGAAAGAACCTGTAAGGTTTAGAAGGAAGAGAGAATGAGATGCAGAAAAAAAAAAAGAAGACTAAGACACAAGCTAGTAATTTGGTTTCTAAACCCATGTGAAATTATAAATAATGTTTACTGTTGCCGGTTGGTGAACAGAGAGATGTGTGGTTTTTCACTTGCATGCAAAGCTATTGGTTGTGGGTGCAGTACTTAGACAAAAACATTCAATTGCTGGTGTGGGTATTCCACCAAAAATAAACCCAAACAAACATTGACATATTATAAAAGCACTTTTTTCTGCAGAGGCAAACATTCATTTGCTGTTCCTATTCATGAACTCTAGAACTGTTAAAGCCTCCTGTTTAACTTGCCTGAAATATTAATAGTTTCTTCTAGAAAGTAACACAAACGTCTCTGAAACTTAAGAACCAATGTTTATATATTTTCATGAAAATGTAGTATATGGTGTAAACTTAGGGGGATGTTGATCAATTGTAACTATTACTTGACAAGGTCTTGTGTGAACCAAAACCACGGAGACAAGAGCCAAAGGTGGAGGATAGGAAAGTTTTCTTAAACTTAACAAAAATGTTAACTGAAAGTGGACTTAAACATTAGTCAAAGAAAAATCATTTTGCGGCGATTAGCAAAGGTTAGAGTAAAGGCTTATTTTTCCTCCTTTTTGAGACAGCTTCACAAGGAGATTTTTTAAATTGTACTCGTATGAAAGTAACTGCTACTTTGTTATCGGAATGGTGATAGAGATTTTTATTCCAGAAGGCCAGATGCTATCACTACTTGAAATTCTCCGAATTGTTTCCACTGTGAGCGAATTCAGTCTTGATGTGAGTCACATCTGCTTAAAAGCGAATAGCAGTTGCTTCTACTTTACACCAGCATCAGATTTCACCTACAATCTCAAATTTTAAAAATCAGCTTAAATCCCAGGATTTGGGTAGTTTCTCCTAAGTGACTTTAAATCCAGAAGTACTTAATAGGAAATACTGAAATAAAAGTATTCAGCTTCAGTGGTTTCTGATGGAAACAGAGACATTTCCTTTCAGATATGAACGTCTTGTAAACTAAAAAAAAAAGAAGCTTATTTAAGTTTTTCCACATATGGACAAAAAAGTAGCAATCATTCTCGTCCAGCTAGCGAGGATGGTTGGGGAGTGGAGAGAAGAGCAGGGGGACAGGCCGCCTGCATGAATTGGGGGCTTAGCTGTCCATGATGTATTAAGAATTAATTACATGTTTAGCGCCGCAGCTGTGGCTGCACAGCACAGGGGTGTCAGTCACACCACTGCTCCTGCCGGTTCCCGGTCCTGCAGGGTGCGAGCCATTTCAGACGTTCCATCGCTCCGGCTGGCACTGATGGATTAACGGGAGGAAATGTTTATAGAAAGCTTCAGGTTTCCTAAGTGAGTGGAATGAACACCCACCCCCCCTCAGCAATGATCAGCGAGCTCATGTCATGGAGCAGTTTGAAGCAGCTGAAGGCAGGAAGGCAAAGGCCTTTTCAAAGAGGAAACTTGACAAGTGAGGGATTCCGGGGAGCAGCTAGAGGTGTTTTTATATAAAAGATGTTCCTTTTCTAGAGAGGCAGCGTGAACGGGGCTAGCCCTAAAAAGACCTTTAAATCAGAAATTCGTACTCTGTAAATGTAAAAGGTTATGTTTGAGACCACAGTGTCCAAATAAAATAGTGCCCTGGGAGAAAGTGCAGCTAGCGCACACTGTGCTCAGCAAATGAAACAATACTGCGGTGCAACCACATCTACCAGGATGGCATCCAGCTAAGGCATCTTAGATCTCTCTTCTGTAACTTAAATTTTAGCATAGCCATAGTTTAAGGCAGAGTAAGGGTGATGAACCCAATAAATAGGCTGAAATCATTGCGAGAGAAAAGCTGGAAACTATCATTTCACAGGTGTAAAATTCTGTTTGCCGGGGCACTTTCCATGATTGTAGCAACACAGCGTGAGATCTAAACATTTATTTCAGTTTAAAAAATGAAAGAAAATAGACCATTCCATTGAAGCTATCAGCTTTCAGATGACTGTGATAAGAAAGAATGTAGGCTTCAGGCTAGCTATTAAGATTAAATTAAAATTCACCTGAACAAAGCTGTAGGTAGCAAAGGTGCTGGGGGAAAAAAAAAGCTAGTTCAAAACACTGCCCTTTGAAAAGCTATTGAAAAGGACGTAATCCATAGCGTTTCCCTAAAACACTCCACCCATCAAAGTGAGGATTTCATTTACAATACTTGCAGCACCCACCAGTTCTCAGTCTTAAAGTCCTTTTGGAAGGGGAAGAGAGCATTATCCTTATTTTCTAGATAAGGAAACTGGTTTATCAGCTTGTCCTCAGCAAGAGGCAGAGCCTTGAAGAAAAGTTGGCTAGGATGCAAGTACCTCAAGTGAGGGCAAACGTTTGAAACGGTCTCAAAGTGTGATCTCCTGTTGTGAGGGGCCGGTACTCAGGAAGGCCAGTTTCAAGTCACAGCTGAGTTTCTGGTCAGTATATTCACCCAAAAGCCTCTTGCATTTCCCACAACAAAGCAGGAGGGAAGACACCACTCACAGAGCTTGCCCCCTCCCCCCCTTTCTATAACCTGCTGAGTGTTACAAAACTGAAAGAACTTCATTGGAGCCTTTGTATTAAAAATTATTTATTTAGTGATCTGTACATGGGATGAAGCAGGGCCTCATACAGACCTTCGAAAAAAAAAATCAAGTAAAAACATAAATACATATTTTCTTACAAAACCGAGATTTACAAAATATACATACTGCACTTGTCTTACACGTTTATGTTTTTCTTTTTCTTCCACGTGCACATTATAAAAGACAAAACCCCAAAGCCCTGCAAGTCTGAAATCAGATCTACTGAAGGATTTGGCTGATGGGCTCATTCCTCTGTACTGGTACGCTCGCCCTCAGACAGCAGCAGTCTGCCCCCTCACCCTGAACAGGTTTTTTCTTTTTTAGTTTCATTCCAGACACTTTCCCCCCCCCCCAAAATATGAAGAGCAGCTATAGCGTGGAGACTTGCTAAAAATCCAGAATTTCCTATTTTGTCCTTAGGCAAGAATATACACACACACATATATTTATAAAAACAACCCTTCAGTGAATATAAAGGTAAAGTAGTATGCAAAAAATAAAATATGAACAAGTCAACTTAAAAATTTCAGAATAGAAAAATCTGTCACATTTCAAAAAGAAAACAATGCATTTGATGATGAATTTTTGAACGTCTTTCCTTCCAAGACGTGACCACTGGAAATGTAACCAGCTGTATTTTAGCCGAAATGAGAGGGCTCCTCACTTGCGGTACCTGCTTGCTTTTCCCCCCCACCCCCAGCCCCCTCCTGCACCAGAAGTCATTGCCATGCAGGTCAGGGAACCCGAGGAGCAGGCAAAGGGTCCACCAGGAGCCAAAAGGATTCCTCCTGTCCCCAGAAGCCGGCTGCATATTGACTTTACCTGCAGTGAGCTCACTGCAAAGCAGGAGAGAAAGCAGGTTTAGGGGAAGGAAAGAAAAAAAAAATCATATCTTTACGTTACGTATTTTGATGGCTCTTGTTTTGGCAGGTGCTCTTGGTTACGTTCTTCTTGCCCTCTAAGTCTTGCATTTCCTTCAGCTTAGAAAAGCGACCCATATTGAACGGCAGGAAAACATCCTGCCTCCTCCTTTTTTCATAAAGGGAATGTTTATTTCTGCGAGCTCCTCACATCCAAGGGTGAACCTCAGCGACTTCTTTTTGTTAGTTTGCCCATAAAAACCGATCCCATGCTTATGCCTTTCTACATAGAAAACACTTTTGTTTCCCCCTTTGTCTCCTAGAACAAAGGCAAGGGGGAAAAGCCTTCTGCTGAAAAGCAACAAGTCATTTCTTTTCAGGGTGTGGAATAGCAACCCCCTCCTTCCCCACAGCAGCAAGAACAACAGGCCGAGGGCCAAATTTTCACTTTAAAACAATTAAAACAGGTATCACTGAGGTAAAAAGGAACTTGTGAGTCGACAGAACAGAGGCATCTCACCAGCAGATGACCCAGGCCGTAGCTGGCCGTAGCTCACGTGGTTGCTCCGCCGAGCTGGAAGAAGCCGGCCGTAAGCCCAGGCTCAGGAGGTAACCTGCCCGCAATTCGGAGAGGGTTTGGCTACTTCTCAGCAGGGGCAACTCAGCAGATCTGGCTTCCCCTCCCTCTCGGCCAAAGCAAGGCAGGATGGTTTTAGTTGGGTTGGGTGTTTTTTCCTGCACAGGAGTACTGGGAAAGAGAAGAGGGGGACGGGACTTCTTGCAGATGAAGGACTCTCCCATCCCACCAGTGGCCTCCTCTTTTTCTGTGCTCTTCCACTTATCTGGGCGTAAGCACCACTGGACACAGTCCACACGATCCTTTAGGCAAAGATTAATTATTTTTTTTGTTTTCAAACCTGCTGGGAGGAAGAAAAAGTTTGGAAAAACCTCCCTGCCTCCCTCTTCAGGGAGCCATTGCCTTCCTCTTCTGCTGAGCATCCCTCTCCTCCGTGTGTGTGCATGCATGCGTGTGTGTGTGTGTGTGCCAGAGGGGACACAGGGGTCTCATACTGCCGTCTCGCCTTTGCTGCCGGTGCTGAGTCTGTGGTAGAAGCGTCGCCAGGACTGAAGGGTTTTGCCAGACCAGATCCAGAAGCCAGTTGTGATACCAACAATCATGGTCATGAGGTACTTGATCATGAAGACCGTGAAGTCCGGGCTCATAGGGGCAAAGTGGCTGGGACAGGGCACGGCATAGGTTTTGCAGGTCTGGAGGAGCCACGTCTTCTCCCAGGTGCCACGGAAGGCCTGCTCGTAGAAGTAGCATGCCAGGACAATGGTGGCAGGCACCGTGTAGAGGACACTAAAGACACCGATGCGCACCATCAGCTTCTCCAGTTTCTCCGTCTTGGTGCCATCATGCTTCATAATGGTGCGAATGCGAAACAAGGACACGAAGCCAGCAAGCAAGAAGGAAGTGCCAATGAAGAGGTACACAAACAAGGGTGCCAGCACAAAGCCCCGCAGCGAGTCCACGCTGTAGATACCTACGTAACACACCCCACTGAGTACATCCCCATCCACCTGCCCCATGGCCAAGATGGTGATGGTTTTGACAGCGGGCACAGCCCAGGCAGCCAAGTGGAAGTACTGGGAGTTGGCCTCGATGGCCTCATGGCCCCACTTCATGCCAGCAGCCAGGAACCAGGTGAGGGAGAGGATGACCCACCAGATGGAGCTGGCCATGCCGAAGAAGTAGAGGATCATGAAGAGGATGGTGCAGCCTTCTTTCTTTGTGCCTTGGGCCACAGTGCGGTAGCCGTCCTCGGAGAAGCGCTCCAGACACACCACCCGCTCCTCCAGCAAGAAACCTGCTGCGTAGGCCACCGCCACCATGAAGTAGCAGCCTGAGAGGAAGATGATGGGCCGCTCCGGGTAGCTGAAACGGCGCATGTCCACCAGGTAGGTGAGCACGGTGAAGAGAGTGGAGGCGCAGCAGAGCACCGACCACACGCCCACCCACAGCCGGGCAAATCGCACCTCTGCCTCCTTGAAGTACATGAGCCCGTTGGGCCGGGCTGGCTCGCAGGGGGCCCCGCAGTCCCTCTCCCCCAGGAACCGGTAGCCCAAGTACGGGGGCACTTTGAGCTGCCGGGGGCAGGAGAAGGAGAAGCCGGAGGGGGGCTGCGGTGGGGTGAGGAAGTCGGGAAGGTAGCCAGCCGTGGGGTGGGCAGTGGCCCCCCGGCCTGCTGCACCGCCAGGCCCCGGCGGGGCATCCGACGTGTTCTGCCCCACGCAGATCTCGCCTGCGCCGTGGACGGGGAAGTTCTCGCAGCGGAGCCGCTCTGGCCACTGGAAGCCGAACTTGTTCATGAGGGCCTCGCAGCCCTGGCGGGCCCGCTCGCAGAGGGAGCGGCAGGGCGGCAGAGCCTGCTCCAGCACGGTGCACACCGGGGCGTACATGGAGCAGAGGAAGAACTTGAGCTCGGGCGAGCACTGCACCTTGACCAGCGGGTAGAACTGGTGCACCTCCAGCCCGGCGTCCTCCTGGTTGGTGTGGCCCAGCAGGTTGGGCATGATGGTCTGGTTGTAGGCGATGTCGGTGCAGAGCGGGATGGAGATGGGCTGGCAGAAGCCGTGATCCGGCACCGAGATGCCCTTCTCGCCATGGTACTGCTGCGCCGCCGCGCCCGCGGGGGTCCCCAGCAGGGCGGCCAGCAGCGCGGCCAGCCCCAGCAAGGGACAGCTGGCCGCGGCCGCGCCGCCGCCGCCTCCTCCTCCTCCTCCTCCAGCCCGCATCGCCGGGGCGGCCGGGGGCCCGGGGAGCCGCGGGGAGTCCTTCAGAGCCGGGCGGCGCGGCACCCCAGGGGCATCAGCGCCCGGAGGGCGGCGGCGGCGGGGCCCCTTCCG
>VXBO01004505.1:81485-108697 GCA_013400135.1 Rhinoptilus africanus | reverse complement strand
GGAGCAGCGCCCGGGTACAGTTGCAGAATGAGCTGATTGCCTGGTCGGGATGTTCGGGTCTGTGCGCCATGGCCTCCCCCAGCGTGGGGGGTTTGATTTGTTATCGCAGCATGACCGTTGCTTTTTGCTGGCAGAATAAACGCTTTATTCATGCAGATCTAAGCTTTAGCTGGGGGAAGGCAGCTTTTTTTGAAACGTCCAGTGTTACCTAAGGAAAGAGGAGAGATTTTAAATCCCCATCTGCAGTGCTGCAACCCCTTCAGAGACTCGAAAAGGCTGTAAAAAAGCAGCATCTCCTCTGTGGAAGGGCCCAGCCTGCCTGCAAGAGAGAAAATGGCATAGGGCGGGAGAGGGCTGCTTCTGGCCTGCCAGGCGATGCTGAGCAGATCTAGAGCTAGACCAAGGTACGTTTGCTCAGGACAGAAGCGTGGGGTTTGCAGCATAGCTGCGTTTTGAGGTGCACTACCGAAACACAGGTTGCTGGAACTATCCAGCCTCTGGAACGTGCAGGCAGAGCGTGTCCTCGGCAGCAGAGAAAGGGTGGCTCGACAAAAGCCCTGCAACAGCACATGCGTTTCCTTCACACTGGCCTAGGAGAGCCTGTGGTCAAAGACAAGGGAGGGCCAAGTATTATTCAACCCACCCCATCCTCCCCTTTGAGGATAGCGGTCCCCTGAACTACACTATTCAAATTCTTACTTTTTTGCCTTTACTCAGGATTGTGCTCCTATTAGTGACTAAGCAAATACACCAATCTGTGCTGGCCTCCAGGGCAGTTCAAGAGAGCAGGGTTTGGCTCAGGGAACTCCAACAGCAATTGTTGGACAAATGTTTCCCATATCGTCTCCTCAAGAACAATGTGTCCTCATGCCAGTAAAACCATGGAGCTGCAGCTTTTGTTACATTTGTTAAGAGAAGTTGACAGTTATAAACAGACTTACTAAAATAAATTTTCTCCTCCTGAAGTGGCCATGTTTTTGAAAATAGTACTGTGCTCTCCAAAATATGTACAAGCAGGAATAGCTACTCATGGCTGCAACAGTTGCTTCTGGAAAAGAAAAAAGTCTTTTCTTCATTGTCAGTTGTAGCTGTTTGAGAGTACCTTAGAGGAACTCCAGTTTTTCAGTTTGTTAAGGCTTGTTTTCTGAATTCCTTACTTTTCTACCCCTAGGAACCAAGCAGGTTTTTGTGATACTCTACATCTAAATAACCTTCCATGGTACAAACTTACATGAACTTGTCTATTCTATTGTTTATTCTTCGGCTGTTAGTAACCTTCAAAGAGATTATTCTTTCCGGTTGTTTCTTCACCTGCAAAGCATTTTGTGATATTCATTATGAAAAACTTTGGATGAAAGGGCATATTTCACTGGCAGGCAATGACAATGCAGAGAAAGTAAAGCAGCTGCAAACTTTCTGCCCCATGCATCATTCATTCAGATTTCTGTACATTAAGAGACAAGTTCAGAGCTGGTAAAATGGTATTGCAAGAAACTATCTGTCAGTAACAGGGAGGCAGTGACAGAAGCTACTCACAGTAAGGAATGTCTAATCAAGTGGCAAGACTTTAACTGGATATTTATTTACAAGGCAGGGCAGATGGCATCAGTGGTTCCCCCTGTTTCAGCTGGTCCCATTTGTTAGGGTCAGTCCTCTGAACCACAGTACAAATGAAATGACGACTGGGAGCTCTGGTACGTGCTATAAAAGCTGTGTGAATCCATTATACTTACACTGAACGTAATGTAGAATCAGAGCAAAGCAGAAGAAAAAAAAAAAAGGACTTGAAGAGTAGGCAAAAAGGAAGAAGGAAGGAAAGCTGTATCCTAGATTATTTCTTAAGGAGATAAGGAGGGAGTAAATTTATCACATGGAATGATGCTGCTAGGCCATCCCAGGTGGCAGAATTGTGCAACAGGATTTACTAAGATGAAGGAAGAAAGTCTCTTTGGTGTGTTACCAATTCCAAGGAGGTTTTTTTCCTATTTAGGCCTGGTGGGAGATGGGACACAGTCACTGAGAGAGGCAATGTCAGTCTCAAAATGGCAGATTGTAGCCTAAGAGAAAATCCTGGGCTGCTAAATTAGTCTAGGACATCCTTACAGCTTTCAGGAGACAATTAAAAAAAAAAAAAAAAAAAAAAAAAAAAAAAAAAAAAAAAAGAAAGAAAGAAAGGAAAGAGAAAAGCAATAGCAAAATCCATGATTCTGAAACTCAGATTACCCCAAAGCATCCAGAACCTCTCTAAGTAGCATCAGCCACATTTCTAAAGCAGCAAACTTATGCTTGTCTCCTGTTTCTACCTCAATCTAAATTCACAAGTGTTAGCCTGCAAAATTACTTACATTTCCTCACAACAGGAGGGATTCTCATCAGCACGTAAGCACAGGCAGCTACCATTAGCCAGGTTATCAGCCACCCAGAGCAAATGTGCTGTGCAAGACTTTGCAGCATCTGAGAAATTGTCTATTGCTACCACATAGCAGTCCAAAAGGGTTTCTCCAAAATTCTTCTAACAGCTAGTGTTCTGAGTATGCCGCGTGGTCTCTTGGCAATAAACATTCACAAGAAAACTCCTGGCAAATCCAAAATACCAGAATAAATTTACAGTCTCAGGTATTGGTACCAACTCTGGAGCTGTCTGACTGGACTACCGTGCACAGGGAGGAGTTGTTAGGAACAAATTATTATCTGTCTTTTTACACGTTTAAAAATAAATCCAGTTCAACTTCCAAACAAAGCCAGAGTGAGGAGAGGCATCCCTACATGATCTCTTTTCCTGCTGTTTTAAAGCCTCCTTAAACAGTGCCAATATAATTTTCCTTGTTTCCTATCCCATCTGATAGAGAACTCTTCCCATGGAGGGAGGGAAGTCAAAACAAAACACCCCCTCCCCACCCCACCACTTATTTTAGGTGCCGGAGGGTGAACATTTTCAGATTACCTGTTGCAAGGCTTCCAGACCTCCTCATTGCCCTCAGAAGAACAGAGGCCATCGCTTCCCCCTTCTCCTTCCAGCGGCCCGCAGAAACTTGCTGGGCCTCACCGGCTGTCCTGTTAACTGGCACTGCCAACGCCCGCGATACAACCACCCGAACTGAGACCTGTCCCAGTTACATCTTGTAAATAACTTCCACGACGCTTTGAACCTCAACATTTTGAAGCATACTTACATATAGTCTTACATGATCAGGCAAGTTATTGAGCAAAGAGCATCAAAATTCACACTCCCTAAAGCTTAGTGGGGAAATGCCAGGAGCCTGGGGGGGAAATGATGTATTTGCTTATTTTACATAATGATTTGCATAATTAGAAATAAAATAAGTTCACAGCATTCTATCTGCTTGCATTTCTATCAGTCTGATAGATTACTCTAAATCGAATCTTGTCTGAGCTCACCAAAGAACTCTGTTCTTTCTCTAAGAGCCTGGTAATTCACAGGCAGGGAGGGGGGAAGGCAACCCCCCGCCATGGAGCCTTAATTTGAAATTAGATTGAAGACATAAGAAACTGATTGAAAAGAGCATATGGGGAGGGCACAGGTGACAAAAGGAAGGGGATGCTGCTGGAGGGGATGTGGTTTCCCACAGTGAGAGAGGTAAAAAGCTGGTTGCATCATGGATTTGTAAGATAATTATTAGCTTATGAAGTAGTATCCCAAAGGATACAGGGAGGTTCCACTGCCTTCCACATTTATGATCAAATTGGAGAAAACATTAGGAAACATTCACAAAGATGAGCTATCAGGCTGATGATTGCTTTCATCTCCCAGATCCATGAATAAGAAAACAAAACCTGAAGTTGATCTGCTCATCCCCACTCAGCAGTTCAGTGAGGACATCAGTTACATTTTAACCCTTGCGTGACACTTTGAATTCCCCTGTTTCTTTAAAGTTAAGTTAATCTGCTTTCTCACAATTTTAGGGTTGTAGAGGCCCTTTGATATAAAATGCAGACAATCCTTCCCTGTTTCACTTTCTTAAGCTAGATGCTTTTTTAACAAGACAAATTCTCTGCTGGCAGCAGTATTATCAGCCAGGTCCTGTTTCTGTCTGGGTGCAATAATGTTGCATTATGAAGCAGGGAAGCTTCCAGAGACAGTGGGAGAAGATGACATTTGTGTCTGCTGTCCTCTTTCCATCAGTGGGGAAGATCTTGGTCTGAGAATCTGGATGTAGCATAGGCACATGCAAACATATTTTCTAGTCCTTTACATCTTGAAAGGTGCTTCTGTCCTGGCTCAGTGCTTGGATGCTTCACAGACTGACTGCTGTGGCTGATTTTGGCCCATTCCATACACACTGGGATATGTGCCGTATCAGCCTGGGCAGCACTGGGAGCAGAAACACTTGGGATGGAGGTGCCCGAGGCTCCCTGGGCCAGCCACCTTCTCTCAGATGCTGCAGGAGTCCCAGTCTCATGGGTGCTCTACTTTATCCTGAGCTTCTCCCAGGGCCTGTGAAAATAACTCACAGCTCTGCAAAGGTCTCTATCAGAGTTACTCCTTGCTTTGTAACCCTAAAAGTACTACAGATACAGACAAAAATAAATATACCCTTCCCTGTTTGCTGTCACCACTGTGGAATGTATTTCAGGAATTTGGCTAGTGTCTTTTTTGGTTCAAGTTCCCCTTCCCAGAACTATATTCCTCCAGACCTCTCTTCCACACCATGGATCTTTGGCCTAGTCTGGACTCTGTCAGACATCCCTTTTCCTCCAAAACCCAGCGATTTTTTTCCTTCTATGTGATTCCCACTTCTGTAAATCCCCTTTCAGTTTCTGAGGCCAAAGGCAACTGCTAACACCTGATCTCTAGGTCCTTCCTGAAGGAACTGCACAATTAAAAGCTCATCTGTCTGCAGAAAAACTAGAGAAAACTATTTCATCTTCCTTCAGCCAGCCAATTCTGTACAGCTGTCCCATTTGCATAGCTGCCATTGAGGTGACTTCCATTTCTTATCCAGGAGCGTTCCTGCATGCAGCTGTAGCAATGTAAAGGCTGACTCAGGTATGTAACAATTTAATGAAAACCAGCCAAGTTTCTCAAGTTTGTGCATAAATTTCTTATCGCATTGCAGATGGTGCTACAATATTTGTGAACGCTGAATTATGTTTTGCTTCCAGCACCAGGGCTGGTGTGGACACAGGGGCTGGTCGCTCTGGTCACTCTCCTGTTGATACTCTTTGATTGCGAGAGATGCAATGGTTAAATGCATTGTGCTATGTCTTCTGTCATTTATATCCAACCTTGTTTTAATTTTATCTTTCTATAGACTCATCTATTTGAGATTGTATCTTAAATCCTCTTTAATACACAGACTGAAAGCTTGCACTTGTCCTGTTTGAGTTAATGGGTAAGGTTTTACTTGTTTCAATGGGAATGGAGCAGGGTACTCATCAAAGCCTCACACTCTGTTTATGTAGGAAGAAGAACCGGATTTAGCCCAAAATAAGAGATGGGAAAAACCCATTATATCATTTAGCCCCTGCTATTATATATCCTAGTGGTATAATTAGTCTAATTTTAAATGCCTTGAATAATGGGACTATTGCCATCTCTCTTGGGACATGATTCTGCCATCTGACAATCATATTGGCAGGAAGCCACTGCCTGATGTTCAAACAAATGGTTTATCTTTGCTTGATTAAGACTCACTAAAGATGAACGCAGCCTCCAGAAATATGTTATTTCCAAAGCTTAGAAAACAAGGGAAGAAGAGCTGTTATTCAATACAGAATTTGCCAGATGTCTAAAGAGGCTAAGGAATTCCTAAGCCTCTGTTTACAAAATTCTCTCTCCTCCTCCCATGAATGCTTAAATTACCAATCACCGCTACCATCCTATGTTTAGGGTGAAATTTCCTTAACCGACTCCACTTCCAAAATTGGTTTGGAAAGAGAAACAAACATTTTAATTACTTTTATTTTCCCTCTTCCTGATAGGCTTACACAAATTAACCCTTGTCCTCCACAATTACAATTAAACTCTTAAACAGAATTGTTTCTTCCTTAGGGCCCAATCATGCTCTGGAGACCCACTTGCCAAGGTGGTTCCTTGCTTCGAGGCCACACGAAGGTCTGCTGTGTGGAGCTACTACCTGCTGTGTCCCTGCAAGCCCAGGAGATGGGCGATGCTGCTGGGTGGAGAATTTTCCTTTCTGGGAGAGCCCCCAGGCAGCAGTGACCCAAAGCGCATTTCAGTGAAGCAGAGCTGTTAAGGAAAAGGGCCAGAGGGCTAACGCCAGTGCCTACAGACAGCTCTCCTGAGAAACTGAGGCCTTGGGGTTTGTGGAGCAGCGTCACACGCTCTCCCTCACATTTTTTTAACCACCCATTTCTAAACTGTGAGTTCTACCTCAGTGCCAGCCTGCCCTGAGTGGAGTCTCTTGGAGCTGGGACTAATGGTACTCTGAATGGCGCTGGAGATATTAAGCTGATTTCCTTCTGTGGAGGGAGGGGAACCAGAAAGCAGTACTTCAAATATGTTCCCTCCTCATGGAGTCTCTGAAGGGAATGAGGGCCCATTTTCTTAATTACATGTTCATTAGTATGTTTAGTGCTCTCCTCCCTCTCTTCCCCCAGCCCTGCCACCTGGGAGTTCCTACTATGTTACTGGAAAGCCACAGAGGTTTATTTAAATACCACATAGTCAGATTGGAATGAAAAGCTATGAAGCTTCCCCTCTTTAATACTTTTTGAAATTATTTATGGGCTATGCTTCTTGCCTACGTAGAAGGTGCCTTCTGAGATTCCTGCAAGTCAATGCAGAAATAGCTGTTTGAATTGAGCAATAATTAGAAGCATATGGAGCAAAGCAAAGCATCAGAGAAATCCCATTCTGCTAAAGAAACACTGCTGTCTGAAATAGATTTCCGCTGCATGTAACATTTTCTCATATGGGCTAAAAAGAAATAACATCATATGTCTGGTTTGCACCTACCAAAGCTGGGAAATTCAAAGTAACGTCTGTAACTCTGCTCTGAATTCAGTCTAACACCGCATGGTGTTTGCAGTCCCTGTGTTTTCCTGGACCATAGTTAAAATTTCTTTTCTTTGCTAGACCTCAGAACAACAGAGATGCAGCTTCTTTTTGTGAATGTGTGTATATTTGTATTTGATTTTTTTTCCTCAATATTTGGGGTTTGTTTTGTTTTGTTTTTTAAAGGATTTAAAATGCTGAGGAAATGTTTGTGACTTAAGACATGGTTATGATCTTTTGTAATGCGCAGGCTCAGTTTGAGGAAGGTACTCAGAGCTCTCAAATCCTAATTTGCTGCCAAATTCTTGTGTGCTTCATGTGGTAGATTGTTTCACTCCTGACTTCTAAAAATAGCATATCCTGCTGTGGTTGCTCCCACAGGTCATCCCCTTGAGTTTAGAGATAACTGGAAACTTGCAGCACCTCAAGAGGAGACACACAGCACCCAACCCAAATTTTAACTCTCTGGTTTCTCATTTTCTTTGCTCACACAAGTGCAACTGGATGTGGTTTGCTGTGGGGCTTTTGCTGAACTGTGTTGTTGGGTTGAGATTATTTTCTTTCGGTGATTATAACTTGTTGACCTGGGAGCTAGCCATAACGCCATATTTTCTTTAGCTGCTACACATGTATGGTAAAGCTGTGGGTTTAGTGATGAACTTTCTCATATTTATGCTGCATTTTTCAATAGGCAGGGATCCATACTACAATGTAATGGAGTATCCAGTAGCCATTTTAGAAAGCAACAGTGTTTTTAAATTACAAAGAGAAAAAAAATATCTGAAAATGTAAATATTGTAGGACTCTAAAGTGTTCAAAGCTTGTGCTGCTCAAGATTGTTTACGAACAGGTTTGAGGGTTTTGCCTGGAGCAGCAGTTGCTCCTAGAAAAAAAAAAAAAAAAGAATCTGATTTTGAAGGAAATCATAAATGTTGGCAGGTTACTGCTTTCCTTCTGCTGCGAGCGAGCAGGCGTGCGCCGGGCTCGGCGAGGCCGCGGCGTGCGTCTGCCCTGCAGTGCTGTTTCCGACCATGCTTGGGGCGGCTGAGCAAGTTGGGCAGGGGCTGGTCTCGCCGGTGAGGCAAGGAGCGAGCGTCACGGCAAGACCTGAGGTGTAAGAAGTGATGCTGGGAACGCAATAGGTGGCATTCCTCTGTTTGACCCTGCTTCCCAGCCCCGTGCTGCTGTAGGTGCAGGGTTTTGCCTGGGGTGTGAAAGCTGAAGTTCCAGCTGCTGATAGCTATTAAAGTGCAACTGCAGAAGCAGAGACATTTATGCTGGTGTCTTTGCCAGACTCCTGGCTAATTTTCGTAAAGGCTGTTGCGGGTGGTGGGGGATAACGTAGGAAAATTAGACCTAATATTAAAACAATTACTTTCTGGGCAAAGTAAACGAGTCCTCCAGTAGCATCTAAGAAGCTGCCTCACATGGTGCACTGGCAATGGTGGAGGAGCGCTAATCCTGGAAACTGTGAGTGGACATTGGTAGCATTTTGTTAAGGTTACTGTGTGGGCATTTTCAACGTGCTTTAAATCGGTTTTTACCTGAATTGGAATGAGAGCCCCATCTCTGTGTGAAATCGGCATCGTGCCAGTGGCCTCTGGTTAGGGAGGCAACAGGCCTGTGAAATGTGCTGTTATTGTTATCGTTGTTATTATCTAAGTGTAGTGTGATCCTTGGTGCTTTCCTAGACATAACAGTAAAAGCATTTTCTGCCCAGTGAGATCTTATTCATGCAAATTCTCGTTGTGGTGGAGAAGGGTGTTGACTCACAAAAGCTTGTGGAAAGTAGGACAGCTGAAGTGGTGACTGTCCCCAGCCGATCCCCCTGCCCTGTGCCAGCGATCCCTTCTTCCAAGGCAAGAACATCTGCACTTGGCTCAAAGCCATTCCAGGACTGCCGCAACCGGTGGCCCACTGTGTTAGAGCAGTTCAAATTTGTCACTGGCTTACTTCCCCCTTCTGCACTGTGAACCGAGGCGATTCCTGGAGCAACGTTACTTTTGGCCCATAGGAGCCTGTGTGAGGGGCAGCCACTTGCGGGAGAGCAACGGGGCAGGGCGAGGGGGTGGAAGCTGCTGCAGCCATCTGATTTTCATCTGTGTCTGTGACTCAACCCGCTCCCTGACCACAAGTGTCAACTCTTTGTGAGTAAAGTCTATAGGCGTTGGTCCCTAGATATTGTGCAGATATGGTGAGTTTGGGTTCTCTGAAGCAACCTGAGCAGCTGAGTAATGGCTACTCACCAGCTTCCAAATTTGCCCAACAGTTTTCCAGAGAGAGGCTCTGTTTTCCAAGTACTTCTAAGGCGCTTGTGCTTATAACATCAAAAATCTAAAAATTCATTTTGTTTCAAAGCATATCTTAAAGCTGCTTGGGTTTTTTTTGTTTGTTTCTTTTAAGTGAGACTGAGTCTCCCTTTAAGATGCTCTCTATTCTGGGTGCCCACCACAAGGGTCATGGGTGGGGAGGAGACCCGGGCTGCTTCTGAGCTTCTTCAGAGGCGCTGATCCACCCCAGGGAGCTGCTTGCAATCTGCAACTGAAGCCAGGCAGCCCAGAACCAGCACAAGCGATATTTTGTTAGATGAATTCCCTCGGGTCTGAGGGCTTTTTCCTAACAGGGCCAGCTAAAAAAATCCCAGAACTGGCATGGGGGTTGTATAAAACTTTGTTATTGCTTTTGTCCGTCTCTAAAAGTGTTGATTTGAAGTTACATATTTTTTCACTACATTTTTATCAAAATTACTTTTGAAAAGAGTTGTTTCTTGAAAACTTTTCCAGGAAAATTTAATTTACTGGTAGTATTTGAAATAATCTCTTTTTCAAACATGATGAAAAGCCGACGGTTGGGATAGGAGCTCATGTGGAAACATTATGGGGGGAAAACCCAAAATGTACATCATCCCAATATTTTTTTTCTGAAAAATAATTGAAAAAAGACTGGACATGACAGTCTCTTCCTATTCATGAACATACAGTGAAAAGAAAAATCAGGTCCATTTTTAATGCAAAAATGCCAAGCATTTATCTCTATAAACAGAAGCAAAAACAAAAGCCTGGTAAACCCAAATTGTATAGCTGCCCAGCCCAGGCACCCCCTTGGCTGGAGGAGGAATTAGTGGCTTGCATAATCAAGCCTGGGGAGCTCATTTTGTCATGCTCAAAGGGCCACAGTGGTGCAACAGTAGGGGTGGAGTGATCAGCAAGCACCAACAATGAATTCCCTTCGTTTTTCCAATTTAAGGCCTGAGTAGAGGAAATGCAAAGCTCTTCTTTTTTGCTCCCTCTCTCTTCTTTTTTTTTTTTTTTTTTCTATTTATTTTAAGGGTAGATGAAAAGAGCGAGGCAGTAAAGGAGCCAGGTTGACACCTGTATCTGTGACAGCTCAGGCAAGGGAAATAGTGGGAAAGGATCTGCTGGCAGCAATTTGAAACTGTCCCCCTTCCTGACTTGGAGGCTTTGACTGATGGTGCAGCTTTGTGCAGCCATATGGTCGAACATCTTGAAGAGCCAGCAAAGAGGTGCTGGTGCCAGCACTGGGAAGGGAAACCAAGTCATTATTGGAAAACAGATCTCTGAGAGAGAGGAGCCATTAATATAAAATTTTGCTTTCACACTTCACTGTCCTCTCTGCGCACAGGACTCAGCGTGGCACCGGGAGAAGGCAAGGCCTAGCCTGGCCGCTGGGGACGGCTGTGCCGAGCCGTTGTTAAAAGGAAAGGCTTCTTCCTCAGTGCTGAGCACACAGTGTGGTCTCTTTACAGGGCTGCATTTCCCTCTTTACCCACACTCCCTCTTTTTATTCACCCAAACCCAAAATTTGGCTTCTTTATAAACTGCCACATTGGTTCTCCCTGCAAAAGAGCCGTTGCAGCACCAGCAGGACAGGGTTTGTTCATCCCGGGCTGCAGCTGAGACCCAAGGAGAGCAGAGCCCCCCGGCCGGGGCCCCTGGCAGCGCTGCCTCCCATTAATGTAAAGCAGCACCAGGGCCAGCAAGATAAGAGTTGTAATGACCACTGTGGGTTCCCGCTTTCCCTTTTATTACTTGGTACATTACATTTGTTTCCAGCAGAGAAGAGTTTATGTGTGAGCCTCTGCACTGGTTGTGTTGGACCGAGCTCCCTACATGGTTATGTGGATGGACTCCAGGGACAGAGCTGCACTTCCCCTTAATAAGCTCCTCGCACCACATTAAAGATAAAAGGGGAAGGGAAATATTTATATTCTGACAAAGCAGCTCTTCCCTTCAGGCTCTTGTTTTATTTATTAGCTTGCTCCGTCCCTCTTCTGCAGTTTTTTCTCCCTGTTTCAGTGCCTGTGCTCTCTTTTTCTCCTTTATTCACTAATTTCGTCCCTGGGAGACAGTGACAGTGAAACTTAAGAATCACTGCCCAAGACATCAGATTCAAATTGTGTAATTCCCAGTGATAACTACAACTCTCCCCCTATCTATGTTTTTAACACAAAGTAATGATTTATAGCGCTTAAACAATTGAATATATTACATCTGGTTTACTCCAAAGACTGTAGAAATAGGGTGAGTTGGGGTTTTGATGGTTGTTGTTGTTTGTTTGTTTTTTATACATTGCAACACAGATGCTGAGTATCCTCCCTTGTTTGTGTAGGCAATGGAAACCACTATCATTCTTGTCTGGAGAAGCCCTTACTGAGGCATGACACAGCTACACCGAGACCTTTCTAACCTCATTCATCAAACACTTCCTTTCCTCTGAGGCCTTATCCCGGGGGACCATTCATTTCCTTCAACTAATATGCCACACGAAAGGAATCTTGGGTAGATTCCTGTGTCTGGATCTAGCTCTGAATTTGTATAAAGGTTCAAGAAGACAGAGGAATGATACAAATACCTGCAATATGTGGTATTCTTGTCCATTCTGCTTCTTTTACTCCTTCTCATACCTTGCAGAAAATCATGTGCTGACTTGACAACTTCAGGGGATACCAGTGTCCATGTTATAATTATTTTTAGAGCTGTATTTTCTTGCCACAATCAAGTAGCTCTCTGCTAACAGTGAAGCGTCAAAACTAAAGAGAGTTGGTGCCCAGAAGCTTTACCTCATTGACATTGTTATGTTTCTGCCCGTTGTCATAGAATTGCAAAATATCTGCAAAGCACAGCCTTTACACCACCAGTGTTAAGTGGTGTAAACTGCAAACTGCTGAATGAATGAATTGCAGCTGGCTGGGGGAGTGGGCTGGTTTTTACCATTCACAATCCTCCCCCAAAAGCACCACAGCTCTGTTTCCAGACTGATCAGGAAGGCAAAGGAATTTGTTAATTGATTTTTCTCCCTCCCATATCAATTAATGAAGCCCATCTAGGGAGATGTGTGCTCTTCTCTCTCAGTTAATTAATCCTTTTCCTTTATCTTCACAAATAACAGCAATAAAGCAATTAGCAAAGGATTTACAGGGTGTGGAGCAGTGAGAGATTCCTCTGGCCCCTCTGCAGCTCAAGCTGTTCAGCGCTGCTGCAATTCAGGCTCTCTCTAAAGGGATTTCTGTCCCCCACCCTCTGCACTGTGGCTGCTGAAAACTCGGCCTCCTCAAGATGTGAAATCCCCAGCTTGCTTTCCCCTGAGGGAGAGTTAACAACTTCGGTGCCAGTCCTTGCCAAACGCCTCCTCTGGGATAATGGCAGCAGCCTCCAAAAAGCGACAGGCACTGGCTGTGGGTGTCACCGCCGTCCCCATAGCCCCTGCGGGTGCAGTGGGGCAGGGTGCGTTGAGCCATCCTAGCCTCTCAGTCCTGCTAGAACAGCAGCCCCGCTGGCTCCATCCCTTCTCCTGGTGCTGTCCCCCCATCCTGGCCCATACACAGGCTCTGCCTCCTGAAAGCCCTTGGTGAGCAGTTCAGCTCGCTCAGACAGTAGAAGAGGAACCTACCTAAGCTGTAAACCCACAGGAGAGGAACTAACAGGAGGAGGGAGCTGCCTTCTCCACTCTGTGACAGAGAGGTGTTGAATGAGTTTTGCCATTCTCCCCAGATGTTAGGGCTCACCTGAACAGCTGTCTCCAAACTCCCTGATGCAGCTGCCCTGATGGTGGATGCCTTTCGTGGAAAGGACCGCAGATACACAGTGGAGTATCCGCTGGCAGAGAAAGCAGTATCTCCATACGGGATATTTATGCCCTGACAAGGCATGTGTCTCTGTGCTCAAGCTGCCCAAGTTAGCCTTTGTCAACATCTCTCCTAGATGGTTCCCTGCTCTTGGGGTGTGCAGGTGAATCCTGGCACTTTGTCCATGAGAGCAGCAAAGACCAGACGGATTCCAGCCTCAGACAAGGGCATTACTGACAATTTACATTTTGAAATGTTCACATGTCAGGTAGCTAAGATAAGGCAAGGCTCAAGGATTTCAAGTATTTTTTAGGCAGGCTTGGGAACCCAGAGTTTCATCATATCTCCATGTGTAAGTGTGGTGTGACCTGCTTCTGCCCACTTACCCTCACACCTCTGCACAGGACTTGGCGTGGAGTGTGCGAAAGTTGGCCCCGCAACAGGGAGCACAACACCCTTGACTGGTTTTGATCATTTAATGGTTCCAAATCGTCATTTCTTGCTGTTTGCCTTTAAATGTTATAAACTAAGAGTGTTTGTTGATAATGTCCCATTTAAGAGAAGCTTTACAGAGTATTCTCTTTTCCTGCTGCTTAAGGAGATTACCAGCACATAAGAGTAAGCAGCAGGTCCTGAAGTGCTGCAGCAAGAACCATCCACATGTTCAACCTCCTCCTTTCTGCCCACAGCTCCCCCTCTGCCTTCTCATTAGCAGTAGTGGTGCGTTGCTGGAAGGCCCATCTCCACCCTCCTTCTGCGGGCACAAAAAGCTGAAGATGAAAATCTCCCTCTTCTGTGCTCCTAGCTATGAAAAGTGGGAGCCCTTCTGGTTCCCTGGATGACACAGTGGGCTGGGAAGGGCAAGCAGATCCCAACAGTCCTGTGTAGAGTGGCCAGTGAGGCAGTCCGTTCTGCACTGGAGTCCCGAGGGAATGAGCACTCAGCTCTGAGTACCCCCTACCCCTTTCAAGAGGGTAAAGGCTTTCAAGAGAAAAGAGGTCCCATCTTAATGTGAGAATTAACAGTGGTAGCTCTGCAGCCATACTGTCAGCCAGCATCCCCTGGCAGGGCTTAGGCTAGATGCTGGAAAATGAAGCAACTGACTGCAAGAACCTAAAGAAATTGTCTCTGCATGAAGGAATGTGTTCAGGCAGGAAAGTGTCCAGCTGTCCTTCAGCCAAGGTGTTTTACCCTGGTGAAAAGGTGTGGTGGGGGTGGCACGTCTTTGGTTGCCCCTCAACCTTCTGTGACCATCCCAGCCAGTCTGGTGAGCTCTCTGCTGTTGTTATGTGTCCTGCAGGCTTCGTGAGCTGCCCAAAATCCGTGAAGGGAAGAGCTGGTGAGCTCTAGGAAGCAAATTCTGCTCTGGGCTGCTTCACCAGACCAAATTCCTGCCTCCCAACTCAGGCTCCACAAGAACAACCTTTTGATGTAATGTACATAATTTTAACTACACAGCCACTAAATATGTCTGGCTTGGGTCAATCCTTCTGTCACTGTGGGGAAGTGTCTTGTGTTTTTTCGTTGTCTATCATGTTACTTGCTTGCTTGCTCACCACTGCCATGCCTATCTCTGTTTCCAAATGTAAACTTGGTGTGCCACTATTGAGTGACAGTGAAGAGATGTGGATGTTCTGTGTGACAGCATGTATATAGTAGATGCATATTTGTCCTTAAGGCGAGATGCAATGTTTCATCCCAAGGGAAAGAAGAATGACCTTTAGTCTGTCTGGATATTTTACAATCTGTCCTGCCTTTTCTGTTTCCTGTGAGGTTAAAGACCTGCTGGTGATGATTAAAAGTACTGCAGTTTCTTCTCTCTCTCTCTCTTTTTTTTTTTTTTTTTTTTGAGTTATTTTAGAAGCAAGAAAGAGGCTAGAAAGGTTTAGTTGCATCTTCCTTTTCACCCTGATGTCCACCAAAAATCAGTTTCTGCTGCATTTTACTTTCTAACCAAAGTAAAACTTAGTAACCTTTTCTTTCTGTTCGTATCCATCAGCTGAACATCCCCTACCCCTCCCAAACAGATTCCCAGAAGGATATTTTTTGCAGCCTTCATACCAACAGTTTGCTTGCATGGTGCCAGCGTGGGAGCTCCTAGCATTTCAGGGTCCATGTATATTAGCATCACAGCTGTTAGGAGGCAAGTTCAGAAATTTATTCCTAATTACAGCAGAAGTGGTTGTCAGGGTTCGTATCAGATCTTTTTCCTTGGGCTTCTTTTCTAGTCCAGAGCTGCTGTACTTCTTTCCGCAGAATGCTGGCAAATACATTGTTGAGAAAAAGCATAACAAGGTGGTGCCAAAAGATCGTCTGTGCATTGCACAGATGGTCTGCACATGCACCACAAATCCAGTGCTTTGGGAAATGTTGAATTTACTCTGCCCTGGCTTCACAGCTGATCCCAACATGCACCACAAGCCCCTCTGACACTTTTGGGAAGTGTTGGACTCGCCTGCAGACTCTCTGCAGCTGATCTGTGCAGATGCTGTAGAAATGTCTGGGGTTTCTGGACACTGAGTAACCTGGGGTTGCTACCTCATAGTATTTCCAGCTGGGCCATTGGACTCCCAGAAATCCCACATAAAGGTAAAGAAAGTCCTTAGGTTCTCCCTTCCTTCCAGACAAAATCTGTGGGCAGAAGAGGGCATGTCCAATTAAACCCAGACGTGTTAGCCTTGCTCTAATCTGTCTGCTGGATGCCTGCAAGATGCAGAGAGATCAGGCAGAAGATGAATGGTGTGGCAGTTTAAAACCACACTTTGCTGTGAGTAATGTTAGCATATTGATGCAGCCTTTCATTCTCAGCATTTCTCAAAAGTAATTAGTGTAAAGTTCTCCGCAGGATCAACGTTTGAAGTACTTTTTACACTCCACATTCTCTTCTTTCCCAGTTTATAATCTCCTCTTAAGTCACTGTGTTTGCTTAGTGGCAAATCCATGTGTAGCAGTTTAATTTATTTGCATTTATTCTAGCTTCGTGATATCTGCAACACTCTGAATTCTCATACTGAATATGGTCTCTCACGGGTAGCCAGGAGACTGGGTCAGGCCAACCGTCCTGATCTCGAACTTCCCCAAAGGAGAAGGGTGCGGAGGGAAAAAAAAAAGCTGTTGCCTGTGCTGGTCTCCAGGGTCGAGCTCACGGCTGCTCGATCGGAAGGCACTGAAGGAAATCTGATTGAGCTACGGAGTGGTTGTGAAATTGCAAATTGAACAAAAGAAAACAAAAAAAAAAATCAACATTTCCAGTTCACTCTCTCTCTGCAGGCAGCCTGCAGCCCGGCACAGTAGCTTGGCTGCCTGGAGACAGGGCATCACTACAGGCTCCCCAAAGCCCTAACTGCTAACTAGGATGGGTGAATACCTTCCCAGGGCTGGAATGCCCATTCGTGTCGCCTCCGATAAGCGGCAACATACAAACCTACCAAAATTTAAAAAACTACCAGGAAATATGCCAAAGAAGAATTTCCTGTTTTAAACGGCTGTGGAAGTCACTCCTCTCCCACATTAGAAATACAGATTGCAGCTGGAGCTTGAATAAACACAGGAACTGGAGCGAACACCTATGGGTCTGCCATCCCGAAGGGGAGAGCCTGGCTTTGTGGCTGCTGCCCAGAGCTGGGGTGGGGAGAGCTGGGGTGCCCTGGCTCCCCCCCACCAGGGTGCTGCAAAAGGGGCCTCTGACCTGGACCTCTTCGATGGCTGTGGGCAACATGGCACAGAGGCACGCAGCACCTTAGACTCTCAAAGACAGCAAAAATCATATTTCAAGACTTAGTTAATGACCAGGCTGGAAAAGGATTCTGCCTTCCCTGTGTTGCTTCCTCTCCCTGCGTGGCTCTGTTCAGGTGTAAACATTACTTTCTGGTGGAGTTTGCCCAGCCTCATTCTGTACCTGCCTCATTTACTCACCCTCTGTCTTTCTTCCCTGGCTGATGGCTCATCTCGGATCATGAACCTGCCGCTTAGAAATTGCATTAAGGCAGCGAAAATAGAGCCTTTTGTTTCTCAGCTTTTCCTCTCTGTAAGCAGGATGGAAGTATCTGAGGGCAGGAAGAGATGTAGGAGCAGTTCACTGGCAGGTGCCTTCCAATCAGAAAATCAAAATGCTTTAGCTAGATCCCCACCCTCTTACAGAAGCATATGGAATTGGAACAAGGCAAGATCTGAATTCCTCTCTCATCTTTGTGTAAAATTGGTATTAAAAATTCACCTGCCTTAGCTACATTTTGTGGGGAGAGCGGCCCCTGGTTTAAAGGTTGCATTATGGTCTCCAGAAGTCCATTTTCACATAGTCTTGCTGGCCATTGGGTGAGCCCACGACATGCAAAGCTCATGCTGTGCTTGTTGAAATCAGCCGGACATACAGCTGTTCTGCAACAAAGAGGAAGCTCTTTACTATCAAGGCACACAGTCTCACGTAAATTAAGTAACTGTATGTAGCTTAATAGGATTGTGTCCCGAGCTCCCTGAAACGGAAAGAAAAAGGAGGATTATTTTTTTTATCCTTCAAGTAACATGCTTTTAACAGGACTCTTACCTGGCTGCCATTCTATTATCTTCTGTCACTGAAATTAAGCTGCTGAAATTTATAATCTAAACCTGTACATACCTCTGCCTATAGTATGCACTGTCCCGGCCTTCTAAGAGGAAAGTGCTACGGAAGATACTGTAAATAATGCAGTTAATATAGGTCATCTTCAGTAGAATTTGACTTTTAGCAAGTGGAACAATCTACATGCAGAGAAGGAAAGAAAATTCACACAGTGGGTGTCAGCTCCGTTCATNCCTTCCTGTACTGAGGGGCCCAAAACTGAATGCAGCACTCGAGGTGGGGCCTCACCAGTGCCGAGTACAGGGGGATGATCACTTCCCTAGTCCGGCTTTGTATATGCTTGAACTGTATGAACACACAAAATAGCATATGATGAAAAGCTATATATTAGCTGAAGAAATATTTGTAAATATTTGCAATATTTTGTATTAAGTGCTATTGATACCTAAAGCTATCTGAATTTTCCAGGATGTCTTTATTATCCCATATATGTAATAGTAGTTGGAAAAAAGTTCTCTGCCTTCTAGAAGCACAGTTTTGTCTCTGATGCAGGAGGTTTTACCTTTTATCTGTAAAGCCTGACATTGACAAGTGACTTTTTCAAGTCTAAGGTGCAAGAGGGAGGAAACACAACCATTTTGTCTGAGCATGGACTTGAATGAACTAATCTGGTGCCTGAATTACTTCTGATGCCACAACACCAGCACCCATCAAAGAGCTCTCCATGGGTGATTCTTGAAATCAACTTTTGAGAACACTTTGAATTTCACCTTTTCCTTCTTGTTCTGTGGTGAGATGATAATGTTCAACTATCAATCAAACAGCAAATATGCAGGGAAACTGTAATTTTAATAATGTTATTCGGGAATAGCTAAACATGAAAAGCCACTAAGAATGCATTAGCTGTTGTCATAATATGACCAGAACCTTCTGGGTTTGTTTAAGTGAAAACTTTTGTATCACATCTGTCCTTTGTTCAGTCTATAGCTTGGAAATTAATCTCTAATGAGTGCCTAATCTGCTGCACTTTTCCCTGTGACTTGGCATAAACACTGGTCTATTTATTATAGTTTGGCTGTAATAATTTGCTATGAGCTGTAATCCCAGCTCTGCAGCTCTTCATTAGAGAATAGTAAACACTTGGCATCTTTTGAGTCAGGCTGTGTCTAAAATAATTTACTACAACATGGGTGGATCACTACATTGCAGCTACTCAGTGTCAAGACCCCTACATCTAACCTGTCGGTGGTTAGAGAGGGTTTTTTTGGACTAGATGGTCTGGTTGCTTGAACCAGAGTGTCCCACCAAAGATGTGTGTTGAAGCTCTCCGAAACTGAGTCACAAATTGACTCAGACTCACAGATCTCCATTATGGACTGGAGCTCATTAGGATGCATCCAAACCAGTTCTGGCTTAGCACTTTCCAGAAGGAATCAAGCTGATGCACACCAAAACCACTCTGCAAAGCAAACCAATTCCTACTAAGTGGGGATGCTTGGGGGATTTGCATTTGCTTCAAGGCTTTACTGTTGCTGTGGACCACCATACTAACAGACATACGCACTGGAACATAAATAAAATAAAGATTTTTCCATTTATCTGTTCCCCAGAAGCTGGTTTGGTTTATTTGTTGGATGGGGCTTTTTGACATGCCATTGCAGGTTTTTTATGTCTGCAAATAGTTCTGTAGTGACAGGATTTTCCAGTCAGTGTTGAAAATGAAAATTCATACACTCTTATGGCCATACTCACAAAAAAAGTTTGAGGCATAGTAAGTCAAGATTTCTAGCTAGCTCCAGTAGCCAACCATTCAGATTTTACATAGAGCCGTGCACCAAAGACAACCCCATTGTGCCCATTATGCTGAGCTCTTAGGCCTCGCTGCAGCTCTCACTCCGTACTTGAATATAGCTTGAGAAGGACCTTGTCTGTCCACAAATCCCATGCAAATATATATTTGTGTGTGTGCGTTCATATTGTTAGTAGAGTTCAGTCTGCTTTGATGGTGGTCAATATGAGGTTTTTCCACAATAGACTTTGAATCAGATTCTCATGCTTTAGTTCATGTGCCTGCCTGATTTACAAGCTTGCTTAGGCCAGCCTTGGTTGGGTTAACCTAATCTCCCTTCCCTAGCTAGAGGCCTGACAGACCATCAGCTGTCACATGGGTTCAGTATCCTGCTCAATCTGTATTGTCTATGATTGCATATAAAGTCCTAAACAATGATCTATTATCTCTTTGTCTTGTCTTTTGAGTCTCAGCAGTTCTTTGTTGGTGACAATTCTTGCAGAACACCACAGCTTTTTTTCACCTGGAAGGAATCTTCCATGGCAGCAACCTCTTTCCCGGGAGGAGCTGTGTGCTTGGAGGCAGCCTGAGTGCTTGACAGACAACAGCAGTCCTGGGAATTTGTATCAAGTTTGAGGTTTCTGTTCTGAACAAGCACAAGGATTGAACGTTTCTCCTGAGACTTCTTTCATGCATGGTCACCAAAATGATCGTCCTTTCCCATCAGCGGGAGAGTTCCCCATTGTGCCCAAGAAGCATGTGGCAGAAAATAAGAGCTGTAGCTCTTGTTCACACAACTCTGGCAGAAGTCAGCCTCCCCGGCCCCTGCGTTCAGGGATTTAGTTCCGTCTCTCTCATTTTTAGCAGTGCACAATTCCTGCTTCTTCAAGCTCGGCTCTTATATTTGATTTTATCAGATGCTCTCCTGATTGTGTCGTTTTCAGAAATACTGGTATAAGGGGAGGTTTCTTCCCAGAATTTTTTGTATCAGGCCAAAGTTGTCAGGGAAAGACGTTTACTTCCCCAGGTAAAGGGGAAAAATCCTGTTACTGTTTTTATTTAATAACAAGCCGGATACTTGATAAGCTTAAAAAATGTTTGTGGCAGATGCCAATACACAGACACTACTGAGCAGTTTCTTTTGTTCGTGCAAGCAGCTGGCTCACTGTTACACCTGAAGAGGATAATTAGAAAGATAAGTTGGATAAGTTGGAACACTAATTTGCAACATTCAGGCCTTCCCTGGGAAGGTATTGCCATGACAAAAGGAAATAAAGGAACTCCCAGCCAAGAACAGGGGCACTATCCACCATTTTTCACTCTTACTGGCAGCTCTAGGTAACCTTTAACCTCTTCCCACCAGCCTCCTCAAAGAAGCTACAAGATGCAGAAGAGTAAAGGAAAAGGGTCCGGTCTCCTCACACAAAATGCCCCGTGCATTTATACTCAGAACAAACATCTTTTATTCTGATTCCCTTGTGCTCTGTTGCTCTCAGGTACTCCAACAGCTAAAAAAGGAAAAGCAAAAAAACCCCAAAATGCCACACATGCCAAGAGAAGTTTGCTCTATAAGGACATTCATGGGCACGTTGGAAATCAGTTTTATAGATTTCTAGCAGTTGGGATTATTTTGTTTGGTTAGTTTATTACCATGGATAGCACGGTGCTTGGCTCTGAATACACTTTACACAGATTAATTCATTTCGTTTTGCAGTGCTGTACAGTGAATTTTGCGACACTGCCTGTGAGTGCAAGCTGGGTTCGCAGGGAGAGCTGCAGCTTAGCGACGCCCACACAAATACCGCCATGACAAGTTGTGCACCCAGCTTTAGAGGCTGCTGTTGAAATCTCCTCTGGTTAGGAAGTGGGACTCTTCTGCCAATCATCTAAATTCTGTGATCAAAGCAAGCCTGGCCTCCGCACGCTCTGAGACCCCGTACTGCTCGCACTGAAGCCGATCACTTCAGCGAGAAGACAACTGGACCTTGGAAAAGGAAGCTCTATCAGTAACCTGGAATCAACCAGTATAAAGTTTCTCCTTATCTGGAACTCTATTCCTGGGAGAAATATTATCAGTAGCTCTATGTTAATTGGCAGGAAATTGCTTGCCCTGGGATCCTCTGACAGAGGCCTCCCCCTTCCCTCTCCTCTCCCTGAACTCCGCTTTCTCATACAGCACCGCACTCGACATTTGACGGCGCTGAAGGGAGAGATGAATTCCGTGAACAGTAAAAACACAACTTTCCACTCCATCGCAAGGAGCCAGATGACGGATACTATTTTCAAAGACTTCTTTGTCCATAAGATGGCGTTTGAATTAGGAACTTGTTTAGCCAGATTCTCTTGTTACAATTTACTGATTCATTGGGTGGAGAATGGGAGGGCAGGATGACAGAGCCAGACAGCTTCAATTAATGATTTTTTTAAAAGATCTCATTTAAATGCAAATGCATCTTAAAATATATCCAGAATTACACAGCAGGAAGAATTATGAATTTTAACCTACTTCTGCCTTCAAATGATCTGCTGAGTGGTAATAAGCTGTTTTATCACTAATTTTCAGAGAAAAATTGTAAAGTTTAATGGATGAAATCTGTGGTGTTTTTCTTAAGAACCAGAGGTGGTGGAGCAAGGGTTTTTTTGAGAAAAAAAAATTCTCCAAATCTCTCTTGCTCTCTCAATGAGACCGTAACAGAAGTTAAGTATCATTAGGGTTAGTAACATGGAAATGAATTTCTGTTTCAGCAATAGGAGAAGCAAAGAGAAGGATCAAATTCAGGTGTCCCACCTGTTCTGACAGATGTAATTCTTTTAACATTTATCTCTGGGTCGCATCAGAATGGATAAATGTGGAATTAGATCTTAGGAGATACTTAGGCCTTATCTCTTTGTCTTCAGTTTCCCCAGCCAGACCCAAGCCCATTTGGCAGCAGGTCCCACCTGTACTGGGAGAACACCTGGGACCTGTTAGTGCCGGCGCTGCCCCTCTTTCTCCGTGCTCCTTCAGCCAGAATTGAGCCCTCATACCCTGCCCTTGTGAAGTCCTGGGGTCCTTCTCTGAGCTGCTGAGCACTGGCAGTTTTCACAGCTTCTACTTCAATTTGTGAGTTTCTCGGAAATCTCCCAGGGTGTTTAATCTTACCGAAGGGGGAAGGGGAAAAGTCTGGACTGGTCTTGTGTGACATCAGCCATTTAATTTGTCTGTCATTACTTCATGGGTATAGGTTACCAAGAATGTAATTCTCAACTTTCTTACTCACAAAAAAGGGCAATCGTCTAAGTTTTCTTTTATTTCTTTGGCTGACAGAAGAAAAATTACTGTCTGTGGTAGACTCATTCTCTTCAAGTCTCTATCCCTCTGTACACAGACACACACACGTATGTGCGCATGTGGTCATTAGAAACATCATGCACACACAAACCTACCTTTTCCCAGAATTTAAGTAGCAAGAAATATTCAACCCAGAAGACTATGTTAGTGATATAAATAATATATACGTTTTATGAAGTCCATTTTCACATCACAGGTTTCTTTAGATAAATTTTTCAACTTTCAAGTTCCCTTCTGGTTTTTTTCCCTGTTTGCCCCTCTCAAGGCAGCATTCAGAATAAGTATTTGAGTGTGGGGACGGGAAACTTCTGAATGAACTTTAGCCAATTTAATAACACTAGAACAAATCAATAAGCCACCCAGGCATCTAATGCTCTCAGTATTCCCACTGACGGTTCCACAACATCAAACAGTATGGAAAACATTTTCAAGGTAAGTCCTCTGTATTCTGAAACAGGTCCCTAAAGGCAGAGAGATGGAGGTTTTCTTGGCCTACCTGTTTAAAATGAGTCATGCTCTGCATTCACAATCAGCTCGGAGTCAGGCACAGTTCTTCAAAGGAAGAGCTCCGGCAAAGCATGCTCTGCTCGGGCTGGGAGCACGCTGCAGTCAAGGTCAGGGAGATGGTGCGAGGGGCATGGTACCCTCCTCTGCCCAGCCGTGTTTGGAAAGTTTCTTTCTTCTTAGCCTTGGCTGATGTGGTGATAAAACATACTCTTATCTCCATGCTATGTCTACTCATGTTTCATGCCATCCTTAAACCAAATCTTATCTTTCTTCTCCGGTTTCAGTAAGAAACTCTGGGCTTCATCATCTGCTTTATCTGCACTACTAGAGCGGCTCTGCTGCCTGAGCAGTGGAAATGAAGCTTCTTGTGGTAGAAGACGTCCTTTGCCAATGTGACATTTTTCAGTTCCCATGGAACAGACACTATACAAGTAAAACTACTTCTGTTGGTACAGCTACCTCATGGTTTTATCTTTGTAAAAGTGCAAACACAGGATGTTTCCACTGGCAAAAGTTTCTAACTGGATCTTGAAGGAATAGAGGGATATTGCACTGGTGAAGGGCCTTTGGGGCAGGGATAGCTGCCATGGGTGGAACCGGTCATTTCTTTCTTCTCTCCTTCCTTTCCTCATCCCTCCCTCCCCCCCAGGTGAATCGGCCGTATTGATCCATTTAACTGCACTTAGTCTCAGGACATCTGTCAAAACAGTGAGGCTGATCTGGGATCACAATTCATCCAGCCCCAGCCTGACCCCAGGCTCTGCCAGCAGCTGGTGGCAGATCTAACCTGGCTCTTAGAGCGTAGCCCTTGTTGCCCTCTGTGGGAAGTGCGCCCCTACACGGGCCATGTGCTTTGCCATTTTTGGTCCATTAATGCTCTCTTGTTCTGTGGAGGTAAGAAGGGTGATGCTCTCTTGGCATCCAGATGTGGTCTCAGTTGTGCGCTGCTGTAGTCTGTTCTTGGTCAGCTCAGATCAACATTTTCAAGTGTATGAGTTCACAGGGTTCATTTTATCTGAAAAGTCCCGAGAGTCCCCATGTATGCCGCTCTGGTGCTCAGTCAGTCAACGCAGTTGTATCAGCTGAAGTGTAGTTGTGCCAGAACAGTTTGTTTCACAAAGCGCAGGAGACGATGTCAAATGGTAATTCTTTCAGATGCCTGCTCAGCTACTTTGCTCCTACCTTGTTATTACAGAGTCGTGAGCATAGGCATAAATTTGTTGTCATAGAAGTCTATCAGCTCTCCCCCAAATCCAGTTCTGGTGTCAGAAATGGAGGTGTACCACAGCTCTTAAAATCTCTTATCTCTAAGGAGTTACTAAATAACAGCTGACTTTGCCAAATGAGCTGGTGAATTTTCCCAGTTATTGCACAGAAATTAAGGAGTCTTTACCTATCCTCAGGGGACAGGCTTGGGACCCTTTGCTATAATTTTCAAAAACTGCTCCTGGTTCTGGATCCCTGAACTCTGATGCTGATGGGAATGCCAGAAGGACTGAGGAAGTCAAAGGAAGAACTATTCTCTGTGCTTTTGCACATGAGAGGCAGTATATTTTGAGCTGAATGCCCACAGTCCAGAGGCACCTCAAATCAGCACCTGCATTTGAAAAACTTTGCCTCATTTGTGCTTTTTTCATGTGCCAGCTTTAGACCGGTGTGAGAATCATGGATTTCAGCTGGATTATATATACCAGAAATTTTCTGGTATAAGTGCAAGGGAACCAGTCCTGCTCTTCCTTGTGCCTCAGTGAACAGAAATAACATTTCCCACTAGGGAAGGACTAGCGGTGACTTTCAAAACCAACCAAACAGGGAAATACATTCAATTGTGTTAGTGGTGGAGGGGATTTATAGCATGTTGTGAACTATCCGCTTGGGCCCAGGATTGAAGCAGGGGGCAGGAGTGGGGGTAGAGAGTGCAGGAAAACACAGTTCCCTTGTTAAAATGAAAGAATGAGTTTAATATATACAGGCAGAAAGAGGAGGCCAGTCGTTTCCCTGTTAAATATTTACCATCTGAGCTCTGCTTAGGCTCCTGATTTTCTGTCTCTCTAAAGGTGGTGGTAGTTGTGACAGTAGGATATGTTCCTTAATGTATTCCTCCCTCTCAACCCACCTTGCATGGGAAACGGCTGCAGTAACAAAAAGCAGACTGTTCCCTCCTCATGAATATTAATCAGTAAACTCCCCCTGCTATTTTAAATCGAAGGCTAGTGCTAAAGCCCTTTTCTCCCCCACTCAAGCATCCCCCGAGGAAAACCCTGAAAGTCCTGGGAAAGCCATGCACAGAGGCTGCCGTGACTAGAGGCCTTCTAGGCACTGACATATAAAACTCTGAGGTCAGGGGGCACAGCAAGAGGAGGAATCAGCTTTGTTTCCGCTATGTGTTGCTGAAAGCTAAACCTTTATGGAACTTTTCTATCTGCATTTTTGGCTATTTAGCTTTGAAAACAAAAGATTTATTTATTTTTTCCTATTCATCGCAGTTTTTGTCCTAAGTTGACAGCAGTGACATAAGAACGACCCTCCCCGTTCTGAGTTGGAGCTGTGTATGCTCCTTCAGCCATCGCTGCTTTAGTACAAATATATGATCTTTAAGCGAAGGGAAGAAAACAAAAAAATGATCGCACAGAGCCAATGTAAATGCCCTTTACATCCATTTGTTCTTCTAAATAAGAAAATTAGAACTCTCCCTGGCAAGTAAAATACATTGATTGGAGCATGTATAGAACTAGATGATGTCCAGAAACCCAGCTGTGTGTCTTCACGATCCACTCAGCTTTAGATCAAACCAGAGGAATATTCCCAAGGACGCAGGGTGATACAGCCGGAGGTTGGCTTGCCTCCTAGATAACCCTAAACAGTGCTGAATAATTCTTTGAACTCAAAGCAATTTGTGATTGTGTTCAGAAAAAACACACAGACTTGCCAAAATCCAAGAGTGTATCAGCAACCAACGTGTGTTTTTCCAGTGCCTGTAGTGATAAGCCGATGCAGAGTTTTGTTGTTTTCTCTTTGGGGCAGTGTTAGCACTTGTGGTGTGCTAGAGGATTTCCCATGCCAAGGACGCAATTCACGTCCTGAAGAGTGTGCAATCAAGAAAAATGTTTTAAAATCTTTGTCCTTTATCAAAGGATCTGGATAGACTTCAAAGGATATTATTATCCATATCTTACAGCTGGAAAAACTCAGGCGAGGAGGCATGACGTGGCTTCCTCAAGGTGATGTGATGAGTTGGTGTCAAACCAGGAGTAAGATACTGTAGTTCCTGCCCACAGGATGTGGATGCCGCATCTCATCACGCTGTGAAGATCAGTGCTGGGTGCTCTGTGGACCAGATCTGGTGAACTGGTTGAAGACTTTGAGTGAGAGATGCCGCATCCGGTTAATGAATGTGAGACTCGAGGCAGGGGATAGGACACATTCAAGCTGATCATCCCAAATGGGCCTGTGTTTGATGGTTGCTGATGGTTAGCAACAGCTAATTGCAGAAAGCCCATGGTGGAATGGCAGTAAAGCCCACCAGACAGGCTCTGGGTGATCGTGGACAATACCCACATCTCAGTTGTTGGGAACAATGTCTGAGGACATTGCTATGGCAGAGGGTATGAATTGCTGGAGACGGTGCAGCATAGGGCTACAAAGATGATTAGGGGACTGGAACACCTCTCCTATGAAGAAAGGCCGAGGGAATTAGGTCTCTTCAGCCTGGAAGAGAGGCATCTGAGGGGGGACCTAATTAACACTTATAAATACTTGAAGGGTGGGTGTCAGCAGGATGGGGCCAGGCTCTTTTCGGTAGTGCCCAGTGACAGGACAAGAGGTAACGGGCACAAACTTGAGCACAGGAAGTTCCACCTAAACATGAGGAGAACTCAGAGAGATCTGGACAGGCTGGAGAGTTGGGCGGGGTGAAACCTGATGAGGTTCAACAAGGGCAAGTGTAGAGTTTTGCATTTGGGG
>VXBO01004505.1:0-81072 GCA_013400135.1 Rhinoptilus africanus | reverse complement strand
TGATTCTGTGATTCTGTAATATGGTGGGTTTTGCTGCTGCTGGTTTGCTCATCCCATACCTAAGAGTACACATTTTATCCAAATCAGCCGTGCCACCAAACTGAACCAGTGATATTTTTCCCTGATTTACTTTAGAGAGATGATGCCTGATTCATGTAAAGGCAGAGTGGCGTGAATCAAAAGTACCTGATCCAGCGTAATGCTTACTAACATAAAGATAAGCCTTCACAATTCTTTGATCAGTTTAGAGCTTGAAGAGTAAACTCCCATGAGATCAGCATCTTAGTTTATGTAGATGCAGTGGTTCTGGTCCAGAGCCCTAAAGCCACATGTACGTCTATGTTCTGGGCGTAATGGTATCTGACTGAGCTCAGAAGAGATCTTCAGGCAGAACTTGTCTTTTGTTCTTGCAAGATCTGGATGGAGTGAATGGTTGATGCTAGTACAAAGCGGTGTGTATGTTCTGCAGGAAGGTCTCAAGTAAAACTCTTGGTAGATCACAGAAGGTTTAAGAGGGTTTATCAAGCTGCAGTTGTCCTGTTAAGGACTTTTCCAAGGTGATGGCAGCAGCACCGTTCTTCCAGGACATAAGAATGAGAAGCAGACATAACTAATAGCTGCAGGTAAAACCACATATCGGTAATTAGAGGTACTTAATAGTTTCCTGGCTCCATTAAGTGCTTGCAACTCATATTTACTCTTGCTTTTCACCCTTTTTTGGAGGAACTGAGCTACAGCTGACTAATCCAGTTGGTGGTGAGCAAGATGGTGGTAGCGTAAGTCAGTTTTAGTGGAGTTCCTTAAATGTGTGGAGAATGCAAATTTGCTAAAAATCAGGGTACTCATTTCAAATGGAAGTATTTGGTTATGGATATGTTTTGAAGACTGTGTTGCATGATGACAAAAAAAAAAACAACCAAAAAACCCCAAACCAAACCAAAAAAAGAGATCAGAATCAAAACTGTAAGTTTGAAACAGTTTATTCTAACTGTATGGAAAGAATGCAACAACTCCCTGTTCAGGAAACTACGCTCACAACAGTGTTTTATAAAGATATAAAATCAAGCAGTTAAACATTAAATGGGAGGCCCAAGTGCAAAATGAGAAATGTATTTTGAAATCAGCGTGACCCTGGCAGAAGTTGTGAGAGATCAGAAGTACATCTTGAGAACTGGTTATTTCCTCTCAGCTGAACACTTCTCAGGAATCCTTCTACCTTCAGGCCAAGAGGCCTTATTTATTCTACTCATGGATGCAGATATTCACCATTATATTGCCTGTGGTGTACTGACAATAAGGGAGAATTTCCAACGGGTAGGTCTGGCACCCTGGAGATCATGCAAAGTTGACTCCTGATCTCAAACTTTTAGTGTTTCTGAAAGTGTTACCTAGCCTGGCTAAGCCAGCTGTTCCTGTCCATTGCACTTAGCCTCCCAGTCCTTCGGAAGAAGATAGGACAGATGTTGAGACATCATCACTCAGTACTATAGATGCAATTCTCTTTTCCCTGACATCATTCAGCTATGGTTGCTATGCCAGAGCCAAGGCTGGACATGTTTTGGAGAGAGGGGCCGTCTCTGGGCTGCTACACCCATGGGCTGTACTGGCACTTGTATTCTTTGTGGTTGAGTAGTTTCCTGTGGTGCATGTAGGAGCAGAATCCGTATTTTTCCTTTTCCTCTGTTAGTCCCCCCCATCTGCCCTGTTGGCTTCTGCACTCCATAAACTTATCAGGTGACGTTCTTTCTCTGTGGCATTCTCTCTGTACTTATCTAGGGATTTGAATACCTCCTGGTTAGTGATTTCTGGCAGAACAATGTATGCCATTGATAGTACAGTCTATAGCCAGCTTGCCTTTCACATTCCTGTTTGACTTTTTTAACTTTGTTATTTCAAAAATATTCTGTCTTGAAATTTTACATGCTTAAGGCAACTAAAAGAAAATTCTCCACTGGTAAAGTTGTCTAAACAAACTAGCCAAACCTTGAAAGGATATCATTTCCCTTGAAAGTGCATCCTCACAGATAATTGATAGCATAGCCATCTTTCAGACCAGATGGTTTCCTTTCGGATGCTTACACAGAATAAAGTATGAGGAGCAAAGTAGCCCTTATACCCTCAGAACAGAGCCTGCCATTGCTTCTTAGACTAAAATCCACATTCCAGAAGGGTATAAGCTACTAAAAAGAACCCTTGCATTTCACCTGATGATAATTAGCTTCATTGAAAGAGAAAAGTAATTTCTATACATTGGTTGGTTTTTTCTCTAATATTTATTATGGTATGATATTAAATATGTATATATGTGTACATCCCTATTAGACAATGTGCTGCATAAGACAAATATATTGCAATTTATACCTACATTTATCCCATGCTTTTGTTCATAGAGATTTGCAAAGGGTAAAATCTATAATGTCTTCCATGGAAACAAAGCCACTTCTGGTGTGGAATTAACACAGTGTTTACAGTACTTCATAGTCATGTCTAATAGCTGAGGTTGGGCAAGTCCAGCCTTCCCTTTTGGGACCATTGTGCAGGTTGTAATTGATAGTATAATAGTACTTGACTTCTGTGTTGGGCATAGGAAGAAGCACGGCACCAGCCTCTTCTTCCTCCCTTATGGAGACGGGTTAAGTGCTGAGCTGTTCACAGGCATAGGAGCACTGGTCCTTTACTCCTATGGTATGTGCTATATGCTGCCCAAGCAGCAGTTCCCCCCTTCTCCTCTGGAAAGGTGGCAGAACAAATGGGACCGCCTTGGAGGACAGATGTTCTACAGGGCGGATTGTGTTGGTTGGGGCACAGGTAGAGAAAGAAAGATTCAGTTAAAGATAGCAAGGGGATTTCAGGGAAGCGAAGTGGAATCACCCACATTGGAATGAGAATTTTAACAGGGCATTTTGGCAGTTCTTTTAAAAAAACACAGTTCCTGAGATTATCTGTGTATTGTGGAGGGAAAACACCACGTACTGAATCAGTGGCATCCCAACTGGCATCCCAATGTTGAGTGTCTCAGAAATTGCATGTTTGCGCTTTGGTGTGAGCAACCACAGGTCTGGGGATCGTGAGTAGAAGAAGAGGATATTTGGGCAGAATAGGAAGGAAAACCCATGCCTTCTAAGGAGATAACTCTTGAGCATCCAACACTGGGAACTGTGATGTATATACGATTCTCCTGCTTTTTGTCTCTCTTCTATGTGAGCAGATGGCGAAAGGGACTGCAGGGAGAGTTCCGCAGAGGTGATAGCAATAATAAAGACAAAGTTCGTGAAAGCAAAGCACTGTAAGAGAGATTGATATACTGTTCTTCTGACAAGATTGGCACTAATACTAAATTCAGGGAGTTATATACCTAAGGACCATACTAAATTTCCCTTAGTTCAATTCTTGATGATGGTTGCTTTTTGCTTCTAAGAAATTGCCTCATCAGAACTAAGCAGTTGGACAGGTGATTCATGTAACGCTCATCTGTATGTCCAGCCTGAGTAACATCATCTGATTCCTGGAAGCCTTATCCTTTCTATCTCCACTTTTTGTTCCACCCTTGTCTTACATTGTATTCAGACTGGAAGCAGGCAAGGGCAGGGACCTTGCCAGGTCATGTTTTTGCAGTCTTTGTGCAAGAGGGCCCTGATCCTGATTTTTTAGCCTTTGGGGAACAGCACTGGTCAAAGCAGTTGTAACCCAGAGCCTGCTTGTGGAAAATGAGAAGAGTTTGTCCTTTGACGGAAATTGCCGTGAGCAGGATAGTGATGGCTCTTGCATGGCATTGTGTTTCTGGAGTGGCTGGGCTCTTCCCAGGGAGCCCAGCTGCGCTGGCGGTTTCCTCTCCTGGTTCCCAACCAGATGCTTCCCCTAAGTACCAACTGCAGTGGCAGGGCTCAGGCTGGGAGAGCACACGATATGCCTTTGGAAAGGTTCAGCTGCCCCTTCATGTGCCCTTTTGGGTCTTGGGCTAGCCAGGCTTCAGAAAGGGCAAAGAGGAGAAGGTCAGAAGATGAAAGCGTCTTTAGAGTAAAATCCTCTGCTGAGATGCAAGGCAGAATGACTTTGTCACTCAATTAGACTGGACTTTCAAAGCACAGAATGAAGTGTCGGATGCGGCAATGCAGCCCTTGTCAGCGAAGCGTGTGGGAGGCAGCCCGGCAGAGGGGAGGGAAGTGAAGAGGGTTTGTTCAGCAGCTGGCACAGCAGCTGGGCCCTGCCAGCTTGCATACAAGTTGCTTCGTGCCTGTTGGTGACCAACATCTTCTCTGGCTGTGGCATTTGGCACTCTGCTGAGTCTGCTTTTCTTAGTTCTCTTTCCCTGGCACAAGGCTCAGCAGCAGACATGTGCCCTGGGAAAGCAGAGAGTCCAGGACGAGCACAAAATTTTTTACGTAGAGGATTTTAAGGCTTGCTCATATTAAAAGATTAAGAAACAAGAGTTAGTGGCTTCTAAACTACATAGTGGCAAAACTGCTTTGAAAAGCAAACTAGCCTTATATACAATTAAATCCCTATTAACTGCTCTGTCCTTACTGAATGCCTTGGCTTAAAGGGTGATTCATTTCATACACCCTTCTATCCAAATCAGTGAGCACCAGATGAACACCCATCGTGAACTATGAAACTCGGAGCCTTGTGAGAAGAAATAGTTCTCTCACAAAATTCAAAGGCCTCTGTAACTGTGCAGGATGGATGTAAATAGGTGTGAGGGTCTTCTTCAGAGGCCTTTCTAACCCAGACTGCCCAGTCTCCTGGCTGAAACATCAAATATCACTCGTATATGTACCTAAGTTGTCTGTATAATTTGTGCTTTTCAGTGCTGTATGAACATTGCAAATGTGCATGGTGGTTGAGATTTTCAAAAGTCACAGGAATTAAGACACCTGTAATGGAGCTGGTGCCTAAATCCCTGAGACTGTGTGGAGGATCACAATGAGAATGCTGTAGGAGCTCAGCATCGTCCTAATCGGAAGCTGAGAGATTTCACAGGCAGGGCATTTTCCTGAATCCTAGTGTCATTTAACAGTCTCAGGACCCTATAAACCACCCCTTATCACAGCCAGGTCCAAAAAGCTGCTCTGGGTAGCCAGTAATGGCTGGATTTTACAGAGGTGATTTAGACTGATTCCTTCTACCCCAGGTATCCTTCTTTCTCCTCTGCCCCACAACACCTCTTGCCAGTGTCAAACACTGTTTTAGAGCCACTGCTGCAGTGCACCATCTTAAAGGTTTCCCCCATGAATGGAGATCTGACTGTATTTCCAGCTCTCTGTGCCTTAGAGGAGCTGGAGTGTGGCTGAGCATCTGTCCCTCTGCTTCTGCACTCAAGCAAAGAACATGGCCTTTACCTCTGTGTACTCTGGATGACTTGGTGCATCCATAATATTCCCCTCCAGCCTCTCAGCCCTAAACAGTTGCATTGCATATATATAAGTTTGAGCCCAGACTCTGGTATTCTCTCGGCAGGGAAATCAGAGTGCAGGGCATGGAAGATCTGCACCGTCCTGGCAGCCTGCCCTACTTAGCAAGGACCAGGACCACTCCATGACATGTGTAACAAAGACAGTATAGTCTAAGTGTCCTGGAAAGGATGCTCAAAACTAACCAGCTTTGGTTGATAGCCTGCTGATACCACCCTTCTCATCTCCAGTACCCTTGATGCTACTGTAAGTGCTGTTGCGGGGCAGAGGGAATTGCACCCACTGTAGCTTCTTGAAAGCTGAGCACCAGGTGCGTTGCTGGAAGTCCTGAGTCTTGGCAACTCACTTGTGAGTAATCAGTGTGGAAAGCAAGGTTTTCCTATTTTGTTTCTTGTTAGGTTTTCCTACAGACCAGTTGCCATCAGAATACTGCAGTTAGCCCAGCATCCATCAGAAAGTGTGAACCTCCACTGTTATAGGGGAAAAAGAGCATCAGCTCCTTTCAGGAAGGGAGAACTGGTGCCAATTTATGGTTTGCTCTCAAAGGGCCTGACAAGCATCTTATTGAAACTGATGGAACATCTGGCATTGATTATATTGAGTTCAGCTCCAGCATGAAACTCTGAGAGCACTTTTCGGCATCTAATGATGGCTTCCTATATAACCGCCTTGGAAACCTGATCTGCTTTCTTTCCAGCCCCTTCCAGTCCAGGTTGACTTGTGTTTCTTTGTTCACTAAAGCTCTTGTTGACTAAATCTTCTGGGACAAACACGTAACTGGTGCTTAAATCCCCAGACAAAAGCAAGCACAGATGCCTTTCCTGCTTTGAAATATCCAAGGTCTTTCTCTGCATAGCAAGAATCCATGCCCTGAATGGACTCAGGGAGGGCAGAAAGGGACTTGCTGCCTGTGAGGCCTGGTTAATATGCTTCTGACTGGCTGGCTTTGTGCCTTCTTTTTAGCTCCTTGTGAATGAGAATGGCCTGCTGGCAGGTAGCCTGAGGGCTAGCTATGGCTAGCTGTGAAAGGATGAGCTGGGAAACAGGAGCAGGAATAAAAGTAGGGAGTAGCAGATAAGAAGGGAAACCATTCTTATTGACAAGTACTTTACTACTGAGACTACATCTGTGTGTACTGTAGCCTTCTCTCTTTTTGTCTGCAGCAGATCCCTACAGCACCCATCATCCATCTAATTGATTCTCACCTTCTTGGAAGTTGCTCAGAAGGATATTTGGGAGACAGCCTTGCCTCGCTGATTATTTTCTCAGCTCCCTCAGCACCCCAGGGCTGAACCACTCTTTCTGTATCTGAAGGCAAAGGTGTTTAGATGCCATGTGACAGTGGCATTGGCAGGACCCTGATCCTTCATACATATTGCTGATGTATTTTCTAGTTTGGGAATTGTTTCATTTGCACGACACACACTGTAGGAACACTTTTCTGCTCTTTCTGCCCAGCTGTTTGCTGCCAGACTTGGGTTTCTCAGATGCTAGCCACAATTTTAAGGATCTAAAAGTTGTTGCAGTGTGAAAGGTAAATGTTGTAAGTCAGAGAGAGTGTCCTCAAAGGGGGAATGCTCTACTTCAGCACTGCAAGTTGGCTGCTTCCAGCTTCTGCAATTTGCTTCCAGTCACTACTGCTAATTCTTTTTATTTCTTTGCATATTTTTTGTGTGAAGGCAAAAGACTTACAGAGCTCTGACTGGTTTGCAAAATAGCTACTCAGTTTTCCAGGTGGCTTCTAAACCCATATTTAGAAGCTTCTCTCCTATCTCGCTCTGAAGCCATTAAGCGTGTGGAGTATATTCATCAGCAGACAATTATACCAAGATTTGGAAATAATAAGGGTAGAAGAAATAGTCCACCAAGATGATGTAGCTTATGTTAAGGTAATATGGAGAAACACTCAATGGTCATTCAGTGTTAAGCATGAAGTCTGTTATGGGTTCAGGCTGATTTAAAAAAAGAGAAGAGAAAAAAAAAATCATTCACTGAAAAGAATAAAACCAGAGGAGATAGGAACTAGATACCACCCAGCGCCCCATGTGGAGGGGAAACAAAGTGAGCTGTGCCTGTGCTGTGCCCGGGGCAGTGGGAAGCAATAAGCTATGCCTGGTTTTGGTGTTTATTTATATGATTGATGGAAAATCAGCACAGCACTTGTAGCATGCATGGGAGCTGGCAAGGTAGCACATTTCCCTCAGCAAAATCAAAGGGGTCTTTGGTCTCTTGGTAGCTCACAGGAGGTTTGTTCTCCTCTGCTTGGGGCACAGAGCACTGCAAAGGGTTTCTCTGGCAGGGCCCCCGCGCTCTTCCAGCTCCGACATCTGTAGGGAAAGGGCTGTGTAGAGATGGTGGGAAAGCATCACTGGAAAGGCCTTGGTCCTTCTTGTCTGTTTCTGTTATGTTTTTGAGTCTGAGGGGAGGTCCCAGGTATTTCATTTACAAGAAGTATTTCAGGGAGAATTTTCTGCGCTAATTGCCATGCTGTTTACTGCCAGAGAGATGCTGGGTTTATTACTTCATGCACTTTAAAACTGGCGGAGGGTGACAGGGTTTATGATTTAATCTCTAGCAAGTGTCTCTTTCATTGGGGGTAGGTGAAATGTTACTATCATCTGTTCAAAGGTGGAGTGACAGTTTTGTACTAGAACCCAACTAACTGCATCTCAGAAAAATGCTGATACAATCACACACAAGAACTGGATGAGATGAGACACTTTTCTCCCCGCTTCTGCAGCGCACAGTGGAGGCTGCTGATATTTGATGAGCAGTAACAAGCTGCCCTACTGTGACACCCCACCAATGCCAATTGTTTATGCCAAGTCTGCTGAGCAACCAACGTGCTGAAGAGGCAGAGTCATGTTTAGCACAATGAGATCCAGGGACTCGGATATGTTGCGGTGTTAATTCCTGATATCGTTGTCACTGATGAGAATTTATTTACAGTTTCAGAGAGGCAGAAAAGCTTACTCCTAAAAAGAGGAGTTAGAAAGCAATAGTTTCTGCATGAGCTGATTCCATCAGTCTCCACATGCCCCAGGTGTGCAGATTCAGGTTGCTAGGTTAGCCTTACCTCGGTGTTGCAAATTACACTCAAATCCCCTTTAACCTCAGTAGCTTTATTGTTGATAACTGCTGCTGGAGAGTGACTTCAGGATGCATTACCTCAATTCATAGTTTGCCTTGCCTCCCTCAGTCTCTCCTGCGTGCTTGGAAAGGCTCCCTGTTCTCTGCTGCGCTCCAGCCTTGCCCAGTTGCGGTGCAGTCCCTGTACCCCAGGATCTCTGCCCGGCCCTCGGCACAGGGTGTCCTGGAGGGTCAGTTCTGGGGTCAGGGGCTTTGTCCTGGCACAGTTTTACACCTGAGCACTGCTTACTTCTTGCACAGGTTGATCCTACCTGCACAGGGGCACAGCACAGGGATTGTAGATGACTGCAGATGATTCACGAGAATATCAGGGTGTTTTTCTGCTGTTGTGTGGGAACTCATTACAAAGCTCCTAAGGTTTTTCCATTTGGCAATTTAAGAGCATAGGTTTCTTGCCCTGTGATGAAAAAGCCCCTCTGGCATTTGTGAAGGAGGTGAACCTAGTGTTCCCAGTCTAAAGCCAGGTTACTGAGACCTTAGCCTTGTGTATTCCTTGGAGAGGAGAGTCAGAGGTCTGCTGAAATGGGAGCAGTTTTCCTGGCTACAATTAAGGTGTTTGTATAGATCTAAAGCAACGTTGAAGAGGGCAATATCTGCTTCAGAACTTCTCCTTATTGAGATCTTTAACACTTTCCAGCTGTTTATATCCTTCCATGAGGTCCTGTACACTCTTTTCCCATCTCCCTCTATTTCCCCCCATATCAGGGTTACTTATTTCCCCTCCGCTTCCCTCTGTCAGCGCTCCATAGGCTCTCTTACTCCACAAGAAGAGGCTCAGTATAGTCTCCATGCTCTCCCCTCCCAAAGCTCTGTCTTTGGTCCATAGAGAGTGAGAGACCTAGTTGAAGCTGAGGAGCCAGAAAGCCGGGTGGCAGGCCCCTGTTGCCCCTGTAGCTGCTGCAAAACCATCTATACAACTCTGTATTCCTCCAGCAGGTCAGCGGGCCCTTCACTGCAAGCCTCAGAAGAACAAATTGACAAATACCTGAGGTGGAAGTGGACTCCCCCTGTAAGGAGGCTGGTTACAGTGTTAGTGGAGAGGGAAATTCAGAGTTATTAAATAGGAAAGGATCAACTCATCACGTGCCCTGGACTTTTTAAGCAAATACAGCAGGAGAATAGAGTAAGTGTGCCTTCCTTTCCCCCAAACAACTATCTGGAGGCCTTATTTCAGCAAGTGCCACACAGCACACAGCTACGTGACTCGTTTTCATTTTGCAAGGTGTCTTGGTTTTAACTGTGGCAAAATTCAGTGCCTGTAAAACTCTTGACTTCTTATTATCACCTTCAGAAAACAGCATACCTCTTAATTTTCCTGTCAGTGGCCTCAGACTTTTCTGCTTGAGAACTAACTTTCCTAAGACAGGTTGTAGGATTTAAGGGATGGTCAAACAATCTCCAGATTGCTCAGTCTGTGTAGTCCATGAACTTTAACAGTGCAGGTACAATGAATGTATTTCACTATATCAACTTTTTGTGTCCTGAACACTGTTAGAAACGCAAGGAGTGCTTGTTCTAACAAGCAAGGAGTGCTATTCTGAACACTTCTGCAAAGCGGCCCTGTCCTCAACATACTCTCTTGCCTTAGACTTTCTCAAGGAGGAGTGGAGTACTCCTCCTCTGCTTCCGTTTGATCCTCTTCGGGCCAACAGTTCTCTGTCCTTCAGCTCTAACATGGCTTTACCTTTCCCTAAACTGCAATTAACCTTGTTTTAGTGTTTATATAGAGCCCCCCTGCCCCGACCCATTCATACATGGGATTTCTTCACGGCACCTGAAGTACGTGCTGTTCCTCACATGTGGTCTGAGAGTGTCTGGGGAAGAGCAGCTCTGCCTGCCCTGTGCTTGCCATCCAGCCCACGGCTCCCTTCTGAAGTGTTTGGGGGGGGGAAGCTGGCCCTGGTCATGGCATGGGGGCTGCTAGTGCCGAGTCCATCCGTGTGAGACCACACCTGATTATAAGCACTCACCTGGTTCAAACCTTCAGGACGCCTGCCTGACACCGGAGTGAGACCAGTCATTCTCTGGTTTTTACTTTTTACAATGAAAAACCACCACCACTAGGGTTCCAAGGAGCTTAAGCTTGAAGCTGTGCATTTGTTACTATTCTATCTGTAGCAAGTTTCCGTGAAACCTGGGAACCCAGCTCTGGAGTCCTTACCCAAACAGGACTCTCACTGAGTCTGCTGTATAGCTGGCATTTTCTGACGGCCTACCTGTCCCTCCTACTCTCTAGACTTAAAAACAGTTTCAGATAAATCAGTGGATGTTTTTTTTCAGTTAGGTATTACGTCAAGCTAACAATAGCTTAAGGGAACTGTATTACCCCAAAGGACACAGTCACTTTCATCTTCTAGCACACACTTCATTGTGGAAAAATAACTGAAGAAAAAAAAAGGTTATTTTTTGCCCAGATCATTCTGTGCCCAATTTGCGTCACTGCCTATGAACTATTCTCTTTTGACACAACTGAGGAGGCAGGGAGCTGCAACATGGCCTGGGAAGAAACAACAAGAGGTAGAGGGGGAGGAATTTCTTCTTTTCAAGAGAAAAAGTTCTTCTCATTCAAGAGAAAAACCTCAGGAAACCGAAAGAGCTGAGGGTCATTTTGAATGCTGTTGTCTGCTTAAATGCAGCAGAATAACCAGCTGTTGCTTCTGCCTGGCATTTTAGAGAAAGACTCTCTGGAGGTTGAAGAACAAAGACTGTGTATATACATATACGTATAAGGAAGAGCAGAGAAGCCCCAGCAAGGGAACAAACCTCCTTTACCCCAGCAGAAGTTACTGCACTATGGTGTGTGACTCAGGAGCCCGTGGAGAAGCTGCCCGGCATCAGCACTGTCAGCGCTATTTGCTCTTTGCGGCAGGGTCCCCCCACCTCAGGCACAGTCCCTGGGTCTCCCTTCACGTGGGCAGAGTCAGTGCAAGGGAGAGGGTGGTTGCGGTGAAGTGCGTATGTGTTATGAATGGATGTAATTTTGCTTTTTCTCCCCTGAAATAAAATTCACGCTGTTAATTTCCAGAGGAGCAGTTTTCCCAGCACTAGAAGCATCCACTAGCTTTTTCTCCCCTCTCTCTCCTCTGCCTCCCATATTCACTATTTTTGTTTCAGAGTCCGTATCCCCCCATTAGCAAAGGAACAAAAATTCATCACTGCAGCTGTCTCACTGCTGCTCTGCTGCTCCATGCTTAATATTCAAGCTGAAAAGCCGGTGATTTTTACTTAGAAACAGGAGAAGAATGACTTACACTGCAGATTTGGTAAAGCTTCTCTCTGCCTGCACTCCACTCCTCCCGCTATGCGCATGAAAACTGTCTCAGATTTCACAGTAGTAATTTCTGCTCCCTAATATCAAGTCCTGAAGGGTTCAGCTCCTGAAGTTGTTGCCAAGTCATCAAACACCCATGGGAGATTTGGCTGAGATTTGGTCCAGTGGGTGAAGAGGAAAGAGGGGAGAGTGATTATGGAAGTAAATAACATCCTGAGTGTGAGAACAGGGGTAATTTTCATTTGCTTCCCATCAAATCGTACTTATCTTGCTTGTAGAGGTTGTCTCTGGCACTGTCTTGTTTCACTGAGGGTTTTGGTGCCCAAATATCATTGAAGCTGGGAACATAGGGCAGAAAATTTGCGTCAAAATCTCAACATCACACCCTGGTTCAGCCACATAAATACTATTACACTTATGTGGTGTTTTCTCTGCAGCACACACGCTTCCCAAGCTGTATCAGTGGGCAGGAAGATGGTGTTGCGGCTGTGTCCACCATGGGATCTGGACTGGATCCCTAGGTCAGCCACAACTTAGTTACCTTCAAACAGGGATTACATTCCTCCATGTCATGGGGCATTGAACATAAGTTCCTGCAATAATTTTTTTGTTGCTAATGTAATTATTTTTGTTTAGAAACTCCAAGGAGGAGAAGTGTTTAAGCACATTGCTAGTATGTGCAGGGAGTCCCTTAAATTGCCTAGAGGAGCCCATGCCTAGGATGTTGTGCTAGCATCTGGTGTGAGGATAGCTGTGTTTGTTCTGCAGGGCAAAAGGAACACGGCAGCCATAACAGCTCACAGGTATCCCAGTCTCATGTCACTTGGTCTGGAGCAAATGAAGCCAGGGCAGTGGGGGGCGTTGTGTCTTTTAAAATAATGCAGAAAACTTGTGGGGGATTGTTCAGTGAAGACCTACATTAGTCTTTCCCACTGGTGCCTTGGAGCTTTTAATTAATCAGGTCCAATTATTCAGCCTATATCCATTTGAATAGTGGATAATACTGGAAGGAATTCGCTTTCAATGGGATTTATGGCCCCCTTCCCTTAAGTCATTTTCAGATAAGAGATTGTAAATGTTATGAGGTCTGCACAGATCAGTGTGATCCGAGCAGCGGTAATTCATTGCTGTTAATGTTGCAATGTATTTATTCAGGGTAAAAATTGGAAATTGGGAGGAGGCAGTTAGTATTTTAATTTGCAAGAAAAGAATCATTTATAATTATTTTGCCTTTAATTCAGAGAACAAACACAGCTGCTGTTTGAGGCTCTTAATCTGATTACTGAAGTGCTAGCCTTCCAGGCCAGAGTGAGCCAAGGGGACAGGCACTGCCCTGAACCGACAGAGAGCAGTTCTCTTTTGCAAAGGAAACTCAGGTGAGGAAAGGACTGGAATCGCTTCCAGGTTGTGATTAGACCCATGTGCTTCAGCTTGTTTCAAACATGGTACTTTTCCCCTTCTATTTAATGTATTCCCTGCTTGGCTCACATACTTGAGGTGAACTGGGAACCGGTCAACTGTGGGTTTGTGCTGATGGGGGACTATTTCCGATGTGCTGGGAAAGTTCCCAGAGTCTTTTCTCACCTTGCCTCCTGCCTCCTCTGTCAACTGCCAAAACATCACACTTGCTAGTGACAGCAAAGGAGTCGAGGTAGTGTCCCATCTTACACAGCTGATAGCAGTGTCTGGAAGCTCCAGGCAGGCTCCTGTCACGTGAAGGTCTGTAAGAACGAGCCCTAGTCATAGGAAACCTTACACTGTTCAAAGAAAAGGCACCTTGGGAGGCAGCAAACATTGCTGTCCCTCCTTGCCCCAAATCTCCTCTTCCATCCTGTCCTCCTTGCAGGGATGAGCAGTAAAATGCTTTGACACCTGCACAGGAACTGGGGCACTGGAGCAGCACTTTCTGGCTCTTAGAACACAAGAGCTACTAAAGAATAATTTAAAAATTGTAACTGCCTTTATGAAATGGGGTGGTATCATGTTCCCTTTTAATCTCCTAATGGAAACATTAGTGATTGATCAGTTCAAATGAATTTCTATGTATAATCTGTTAATGTAGTTATATCCCATGGCAGCTGTTGGTTTGGAGAAGACGGAAATGCCCTGGCTTTCATTTGTGTGTCTAGGAAAGTTTGCTGTGATTTGGATATTTTCTACTATCCCCCATCTTCTGTAGTAGACAAAGTGGAACAAATGTCCTTGAGTGCTGGTGATAACTTGCAAGGAACAGAGGTGATGAGCAGAAAATAGCATGATAAAAAGAGACTATAGGGGACGAATAACTGCATATGTCCTATTTTGCCGCAGGGGCCTTCTGTTTAAAACAAACTCTAGGGTTTGGATGTAGTATTGTTCTACCTATGCAACTGTGGGGTTGTTTTCTCTGTGCTTAGTCTTCAGCAGCAGAGATCTCTCAGGTTTCAGAGTCTCTCAGTAATTAGAAAGAGCAGCTTAAATCCTGACTTCAAACAAGAAGCCACCAATCTGCTGTGTAAACAGAGAGCTTGAGAGAGCTCCCGGGAGGGTCTTTAAAATATGTTCTCCTAAACCCCTGGGGGGCAGGAGCCAGATCGAGGAGGGGATGAAGCCCCTCATTGCTACCAAGCAATCACAGACACTGGGGACATTAGGGAGTGGGGGGAGGAAGCTGCCCAGCGCAGCTGCATGGCATGTAGGTGCTCAGTTTAAGAGCATGGCTGTACCTTCTTTAATGCCAGATCTCTGCTCTCCTGCTGACTCCTGAGGCTGCATGACTGGTCTGCATCAGGAGCGAGGCCAAATTATTTTCTGAGTAGGCAGCTGCATTGTATAGTGCATGGTGCTGGCCTCTGTCAGCTGCAGGGAGGAGGAGAAGGTTTGGAAAATATTGTGATACCTGATTGAGCATCAACTCTGCAAGGACAAAGTTCCCTCCTTAGCATTTTTTGAGTAAATTTGAGCTGGCAAGTGACATCTCAGGTGTTTTATATATATATAGTGCTTCTTCATACTGAACTGGCACTTGGCTGCCTCCAGCTGAACCTGCTTTCCTGTAGAGCCACAGTCCAAGTGGGCTGAGTGGTGTGTCTGGATCCTGAAACAGCTTCATGGCACAGACTGCGGGGGCCTTCCCCCAGCTGCTGCAAACAGCAGTAACACCGTGTGCTGTCTTTGTATGGATATTGAGAAGAGACCAAAGAGGTAGGCTGAGGTGTGAAAGTCTACCAGATGTTTTGCAGAGGATGAAGGAAATCTATGGAGGAAATCTATTGTGCCCCACTACCTGCCTTATCTGTGCTAATTGTTGTTAAAGGGTTTTTAATGTTGCTATAAACAGGAATCTCTGGAATCCCCTGGTAAGCACACACAGCTGACTTGCTCTGGAAATTGCTTGTGGAGGCTTTGGCAGGTCAAGAACAAATGAGATCAATTCCTGCTGGCCCTAACTCTTAGCAGAGACCAAGAAAGCTCCTGACAGCTTAAGAACTGATCAGGGAATATATGACTGTGTGAAGGCACCTTTATCCCCACTTGTGCTGCCTTATTCTTGCTTAAATTGCTCATGAAGTGCGAGCCAGACTTAGCATTGCAAACCCATCTGTATGGACTTCTTTGCTTGCTTTTAAGCACAGCCACCCTGAGGATAAAAAGAGTAGACCTAGAGAAGGAAATTTTGCCTCCCTCAGGTGTTTCGTTGCACAGCCAGCTGACGTTCTCCCCAGGAACCATGCAAGCGGCAACCGCAGTACGTTCAGCCCTCATTTTCAGGGGGAAGAGCCTGCAGGCACCCTGCCAGGGCTCTCAGCCCTGCCCTGCCATCCCCACAGGTCGCTGGTTCTTTTCACTCCTCTGCCTGTCCAGCACTCACAGGACCCATGTGCTTTGTTAAATCCGCACAGGCTGTTTTGCAATATGGACCCAAAGTTTTGGAGCTCTTGGGAACAGGATGAGGTGTTTCTTTAATATAGAAGGGGAAGGACATCTTTGGCTACTGGTACTGGCTGGGAAGGACTCTCTTTTTGCTTCTCAGGGCCAGCACGGTAAGAAGCTGGCTAGATACTTGCCCACTCTGTCTTCCTCCCTTATTCTTTCATACTGCAGCCAGCTCTCCATCTGGTTATTGTATTGTGTGGCTAGGAGGCTCTACCAAACATTTCCCTGCAGCTGTGAATGCCAGTTCTCCAAGGAGCAAGCAAAAGACCCACAAGAGCATCCCATCCTTTGGGGGATGAATGGCAACAAAGAGGTAGACAGCAGCACAATGAGACAAGTCTCCCATTTCCCTGAAACCTCCCATTCCTGGTAAGGACATGCAGGCCAAAATCAATCTTGTTATCTTGGTCTAGATCCTGACAACTCTTGTGCAACATTTTGGGCAGCTGGCAAAAAGGCATGTGCACTGTAGGAGCTAGTTCTGGAAGGGCTTTGTAGGAGGCTAGCTCTGCTGTTTGGGGCTGGAGGAAACCTGAAACCCAGAAAGCCTGTGAGGCAGGAGCAGCTCTCACAGACTTTGCTGTGGCACTCCTGGCCTCTGCCTCCATGCTGGCCTGGCCGCCACTGAAACCAGAAGTAGAGAAGTGGAAAATCAGGCACAGCTTTGTTTGAACTACACATTTCCAGTCATTCTGGAAATGAATTCTCATACCTGGACTGCTGGCTGGCAGTATACCATGTATAGAGCGTGTATACACAGTTGGAAATGAAATGCAGTATTCTGAGGGGGAAAGTATCTAAAGGTGCACAGTACTCAGTCATCTTGCGGGCTGTGCGGGTGGAAATACACAAGGGATATCAGAGAAGAAAGAGTTATAACTGTTCTCTTGGAGAAAAATTCCCTCAGAATCGGCAAAGATTAGTAATACCAGCAAGAAATAATGTGAGATCTGGCTTGGATTAAAGAAGGCTGCTTAGTCTAAAGAGGACTTATGCCAAACAAAAGAGCAAATCTTTTACTGGTGCAAATCAGTGTACTCCATTTAGGTGAGCTGCCTCACAGTGATTTAGTGGAAGAGGGACTGTTATGCCAAAGGAAATGGGAATGTGATAGTAGACAGCAAATTGGATATCATGTGTAACTACAGCGTGTTACAGTAGCAAAAGAAAGTAGCTAATGAGATTCTTATCTATGTATGGAAAGGCATCAAATCATGGCTGATGGAGGCACCGGTTTCTCTCGGTGCCTCTGATGAGATCCCAAGCAAAATATACTGCATTGAGGTCTGGGCTGTGTCACAGCAGAAAGGTATAGGTAAATCTGTGAGGATTCAGGGAGAGGCACCGAGATGTTTGCGGCACTGAAACTGATTGGCAAGGAAAGGAAAAAAGTAAACAAATGCAACACAGATAACAAGGAGCCTGAGAAAATGAGATTACACATGTCTGTGTGCCCGCCAGGTGTGAGTTCCACAAGGGAGTGGAGTAATTTAAGTGGCTATATAAGCTATAACCAGGAATAATGAGCTAAAATTATAAAACAGGATTGACGCTAATATTAGGTCATTCTTCCCTAGGGTACCACATAGACAAGTCTCCTCTGGGGAGGGGGGGAGTGAAGTGCTTTTGCATGGCATACTCAGCTGGAGAAAACACCCTTGGCCCTGATCCCTTCCATGGTAATGGGCCTGAGTAACTGCTGCAGCAAGGTTTTGGGTTTCCCTGCTCTGTTTTTTACCTCTCTGTTATGATAGATATTGATAGCCTTGCCCAAAGCACTTCCCTTCTCTTTGCTCCCCTTGGATCCTTAGCGTACAAGTTTGGACTGTGCTGAGAAGCATCTTGCTTCAGCTGATCTCTCCCCCTCTACTGAGGAGCAGTGGTGCTGGGAAAGGGTAGCATTGGAAGGGAATGTGGGTAGGTGACTGCCGTTAGCAGTCTGTTGGGAGAAAGTTGCCAGGAGTAGGGAAATAATGGTGTGTTGTGCGTGTGATCCTTTGCCCTTTTGGCTGATGAAGGAGCCTCAATCAGTCCTGCCCCTCTGGGTAGGGGATGGGAGTGCACACTGGGCCCTCTGTTAGTAGCTGGGAAGAAATTCAAGCAGTCAGCACCACCTCCAACACAGGCAGCCCCTCAGTCAGTGGAATAAGGCGTGAGTTTCTCGACTGTAATGAGCTTGTTTTTCCATGAGATTGCTGTAATAAGCTGTAATGAACAAAGAGCTGCAGGATACAGAGTGAGTGGGTGATAGAATGGCAGATGAAATTCCATGTTGATAAACGTAGAAGTAATGTGGGGAAAAGCAGCGATAAGTGGATGTCTACGTATGTTAGCTATTACCACCCAGAAGGGAGATCTGGAGCCATCCTGGGGAGGAAAACTGTGCAGCATCAGTCAAACTGGAGGTGGGGGAAGGGAACGGTTGGGAAAGGAGCCGGCAGCAAAACAGAAAACATCATTATACTGCTGTATAAATCCATGGTGCATATGTGTCTTGAATGCTGCATGCAGTCTTGGTCCCCAGAGAGGATGTAGTGGAATGAGAAAAAGTGTGGCAGTGCTGGCAGGAGTCCTGCAGTGTGACAGGGGGCTCTGGCTGGGAGTGAGAGGCAGGGACAGAGCTGGGAGCAGCCACAGGGCTGGGTCAGGAGCGACAAGCATAGAGGCAACAGGTATGAAATGAGGCCCTTACAAAGGGAGACCAACCAGGCTCTTCAGCTTGGAAAGGTGACAGCTGAGGGGCTTATGCTAGAGATCCATCAAGTCATGATGTGCATGGAGACATGAGTAAGAATGATTATTTACTATTTATCACAGCATGGAAGCTAGGGGGCAGGAAACAAAGTTATCAGGTAAAAGTTTTAAAGGAAAGTTAAAAGAATTGCTTTTTCATCAATGCATAGCCAAACCTGGCTATGCAGGCTTCCTTGCGTCATTGCCACAGGACGCAAGTCAGTGACACGGTTATACATGAGTTCAAAGGGTTTGGGAAGATCATGAAAGTAAAGTCCAAAAGCGTTGCTAAACTCAGGGTTGCTCATGCAACCTCCAGTTCTGAAGTTTCTATGCTCCAAATTGCAGGAAATTGGGAGAATCCTCTCATGTGTTTTGCTCTAAGCCGCCACATTGGCTACTGCCAGATAGGATGCAGAAGAAGATGGGCGTTAAGTCCAAGGCAGGTATGGCAGAGGCTGCGTTACAGGTCTAGCTGTGGCTAGATCAGTGCAGACTCCACGTCCTCCAGAAGCAAGCCCACACTTAGAAATTAATGTACTCATTCTTGTGACTGATGCTCTTTCATCACAGTCCTACTCCAGGGAAGGGTTAGCTGCTCAGGAGCGTGTGAGATTAATTCCTAACAAAGAATTGTCCAACCATTTCCTTTAGGGGAGCAGCCACAAGAAGACACACCTTTGTTCTGCATCACTGACTGCTTTAGGTCATCCCCAGAGATGGATTTAAAGCAAAACCTCTTGAACCCTCTTGAACTTTAAGGAAACTCATTCCTGGATTTTCCGTCTGGATCAAAAGCTCCGCAAGGCGCTGAGATTCAAACACCTCTGAACTGAGGGGAAGTCTGGAGCCAGATCCACAGCTGTAGCTTGAGGCCATCCTGAGCTTTTCATGTCAGCTTTCTTTGAGAGCGCCGGCTCCGTTCCGCATGGTGCAGCTGGGCCACAGGCCATGCAGCAGATAGAGCAAGAGGAATTCCTCTTACACACCACTCATACAGAAAATTTACCTTCAGGTAAACTACATTACGAAGGCTTCATTATATTGGACAGCTGTTTACTCTGCTGAAGAGTGCGAGGAGGCCTTCTTTTCTGCTTTTCCAGGACTTTCATCTCCCCTCTCTTTCAGGAAGAGTAGGTGTAATAAGATTTAAAGCTCTGCCATGTAATTGTCATGAAGTTTATATCCCATGATTCCTGTTTGTGAGCAGAAATAAATTAAGCACCTGGATAAGCCTTCTCTCTCTCCCGAGCACCCAATGTGATGAGAAAGCTGCTGAGAAACAACCACAATTAACGACGGGGTCACATTTAGTTCAGCACCATCGGCTGGTTAATTGGCTGATTCCATTACAGTTCCCCTTATCTGCGTGCCAACATAGCTTCTAACAAGCCGCTTGCTGGGTAATTAATCCTGTCCAGGGTTTAGATCCTGAAGCTGGGTCTGCTTTAAGGGACTGTGCCATTACGAAGAGCTTCCTCTGCTAGCAGGGCTGCTTCACTCGGAGCTTCTTGCAGAGCTGAACTGTGGGTCCAGCTGGCAGAGGGGACACACAGAGACATTGCTTTCCTGGAGGAAAACTGGCCTTTGCTTTTGTGAAGCAAACCTAGACCATGTATTCGGTTTCTTCTGTGAGCTTCATGCTGCACGACAGATCAGCAGCGAAGCAGTGCCTTGAGAAGTTAACCCTCCCCATCCAAATGCAGATCATTTTACTAAACAAAACCATAATGAGACATAATGATCTCTGCTAAAAGATTCAGATAATAAGCTTAGAAAGTAACCAAACGGAGATCTGATCAACAGGAAGAAAATTAAGGTGGAAAATTAAGTGCATTCTCCAGCTGGATGCTGGCTTGGTGGGAAGTGCCAGACTTGAGGCACAAGGAAGAGCAGACACTAGCAGAGACAGCAGACAGGCACCTGGTGGCCAGGGAGGTCTGTCACTTCTGTCACTGTTGTCCCTCCCGCCACAGGTTACGAGGTGGGTGTTTGGGGGTGAGGTGTACCCTTGTTTGTCCTGGTGAATGGACAAGACAGAAGGGCAGATTTTATATACTTTAATCTAAAAAAGTCCTTTCTTGGTTGTCAGATAAGCTGTAACTGAGGAAGCATTCACCTCGGCCTTCCCCAGGCTGTGATGGTGATGCACCAGGGTGTGTACCAGGCAGCCAACAGGAGATACACACAAAGCGATTACGGCAAGAAAATTACAACATGGTGGAGGCAAATGATGGGAAGCATTAATTTGTGTAGCTTCTATCTACTGATTTCTCGTGTAAATACTTATAGAAATGAGTGCATGGAAAGTAGGTCACTTTGGAGTAATATCCTTGAGGGCAGGGACGTTGGATATGCACATGGAGAAGGCATAATGCCAGCATTAGCAGGGATGCAGCAGGGCTGTAGGCAACTGGATTCTTTGAGCTGTGGGGAAAGGGGAGAGGTGCTTGTATTTTTACTACCCTATTCTCAGTCTTCTCTCATTTTTAGGAGGAGATGGGTTACCTCCAGCTTTTCTCATGGAAAACTTTCCTGTATCAGGTGCTCTCGGTCCTTGCTTTAACTTGCATCAGTGAAATGTGAAAGTAGCCCAGCAGTTGTTAACAAAGTCACCCAAATGATTTTTACTTCTGAAAGCTGTAAAAGAGATGGTCTCAGAGACAGCAAGATCTAAATCAGATAGGACTTAATGAGATGAATCTTGAGGTATTCCTCAGAGCCCATCTGTGGCTTGGCCAGTGCAGGAACACCATGCTCCTCATGAGCTCAGGGACTTCTGCATGAGTTCTCCCAGCTGAGCTGGGTTTTCGCTTCAGCCAACACCCTGGTGGGCTTGAAGTGTGCAGGGCAGGTACCCACTCTGAAGCAGGCTTCAGAGCAGAAAGAAGAAAAGACATCTACCTCCTAGCCAAACAGGACATGAAAGGCTTTGTTCGCTGGCTTACCTGGGCCGTCAGGAGACAGTGGGGATCTGACACAATTGTGAAAGTCTGTTGTAGCATACATCCATGCACAAAAAGCCGCATTATCAATCATTTCATAAATCAAATTTGGACATTTGTCTGCAAACTTGTCTGTGCCTACCAATTCAGGCAGATGAAACAAATACACAAGAGGCATGTGATAATGGAGAGACATTGGTGATGAGAAGGGATTGCTTTAAAAAGTGGTGCCCGGGAGGAGCTGAGGAAGGCTTTGTGGCTTGAAAGTGGGCAACTGTGCCGAGGAGGGGAGATCAGCATGATAAAGACAGAGGAGCTGAAAGCACACAAAGGGAGCTAGGGAGCAGGAAGGGGAAGCATGGGGTCAGCAGTTGAAGTCTTGAAGAGGCAGGACAGATGGAGGGGAGAGAGGGAAGATGTGACACTTGTAATGAAGCGAAGGAAGGCAACTTTACCGGTGAGGCTTGGGTGAACTAGGAAGTGGAGAGAGATGAGATGCTATGGCCACAGTGAAAGGAAGAGATCAACATGACCATTCAGTTAGTTCTGCTCACAGTCAGTAGCTGAGAAATCGCTATTCCTTAACAGTGTAAGCAACCCTCAATTAAGAAAACAACAGAGTTATGAAGGAAAGAGAATGCCTTCAGACACTTGTGACGAAGAGAAGTAGTGTCTACTGCTCTATGTCCTTCCTTCCTGCGGGGCTACTGGCAGGCAGGACAGTTGATCAAAGGGTTGGATATTTTTTTCTCTGTGATCACTGGTGTCAGAAGTGAAAGGTGTTAGGAATTCTGTAGCCCCTGCTCTGCCAGTGTAGGTTATCATTTTGTTTCTGGTTCCTGACTAACAAGCGGAAACGCTGGAATGTGACAGACTGTCTACTCCTAAAATATGTGCCCATTTGACAAGTTTCCTTTTGGCCTAGAGAGCTGTTCCCCCATTTTTCTGTCCTGCTGCGGTTTAGCTCACCAGCTGTTAGCGTACCTGCTCCTTTTGGGGACAGAGAGGTCTGCACACCTGCAGCTCTCTCATGTGGCCCAACCCCTTAGTGTGGGGCTCCCAAACCTGCAGCAAGGAGGGGCTATTCCAAAAGAACTTTTCCAGGTTGCTGCTACCTTTGTTTTTGCTGGCTAACGGTGCCTGCACGCTGACTTTCACCAGCATTAGTGAATTAGGCAGATTCTTCTGTTTCTGGCTGTACAGCTATGCCACTTTGCAGCTTCAGCTATGGCTGCGTTGGGGATATTCCTATTTCATACAACTTTGGAGCTCAGAATTTGTGGAGGCTGAACACTTTTGAAGAATATTATCTGAGGAAGGCAAGAAGCGCTCCAATATGTCAAAGAACAGACTGGGAGTATTGATGTATTTGGTGCCATGTTTTCAAACTGCTGCCTGCTGGGAGCCACATCCATCTGTCTTTTGTTTTTTCTTCCTCCAGAAGTATGTACTAAGTACCATCTGATTTAGTTGGAAAGAATGAAACAACTACTGTTCAAGGGAAAATCTAATGCAATTCGGGTCATCCTAACTTCAATGGCTAAGACACCTGAAGGCTTTGATATTATTACTGAGAATATTAGAATTGGTGATGCTTTAAACACAGCATTTAGAACCTTGGGAATTTGTTCAGCCTGAGTGGTAATAGGGTTGATGCAGGAAAATCCTGAGAGTATCTAGACAGGAGTTAGGAGTTTTAGATTATTATTGTTGTTATTATTATTATTACCACCACCAGGATGCCTTTACAAAGGTACCAATGAGAAATCATGTTGGTTTTCCTGTACAACTGCATTGCTCACAAGCATCTTGAATATCAAGTGCAGTCTGTCAAAATCTACAGTCCTGATATTCTGCCAGAAGGGACTATATGTATATCCTACATAATTTTTTTTTCCTTTTCTTCAGGAGCCCAGTGTTAGCCAATGCAATTCTCCTTGAGAGGCAAGAATTTTAAAGGGCCAGGCCCACACATTTCTGATACCGTCTGTGGAAACTAGCATTTCTAACAGAACAGTGCTCAAATCTATTATTTGTATCTGTTACTGCATTGTGGCTTCTGTTTGGTTGTTAGGGGGTTGGTTGGTTGTTTTCTAGTGAATTTAGCTAATATATAGTCTCTGTTGATCTCCTTATGCTGTGGAAGGTCTGAATTCCGTGGTGTTGCCTGTACATTATAAATAATGTGCACACATTTTAACCAGACACTGTGCTGTCTGGTGAGAGCTGGAGAAGTCCTAGACTATCTCAGATGGGATCATTCATGTTCTGCAGAGTGCAGCACAAAAGTCCTGACAGCAGGAAGATGCATCAGACCTCTTCTGCTTGCCTTTTTCCATAGGTTTGCTCTGTGCATCCCTTCTGAGACACACTAAATATGCTGTTTATGGGTATGATTTTTGCTGCCAAAACAGTAATGCTGTTACTAGTCCTACATAGATGTGCTGATACTAATAAGCCTCGCATTGGTAAAAACATATTTTCCTGCAATAAGGAAGGTTTTGTCAAAATAAGGGTGTTTTTTAATAGTTTTCACACACGGAAGGAGAAATGGATGGAAGAGGGGAGAGATGTGTTGCTTTAGCTACACTGATCTAGTTAAAGTACACACCATTTTTGTGTGTAGACAAGAGCTTAGGAAATGTGCAGGTCTTAGTCTGGGGGACAGGACTTTAAAGCAGTCATTGAAGTCTAGTGTCAGTTTTCAAGGCTGAAGAATATTATTTTATTTAGGCTTCCAGACCAGCCTTGCTCCAGGAATGCACTTAGGTTGTTTTTAAAGCAAACATGAAATCAATAGCCTGGTGTTCTGCTCTGCTATTTCTTGCCAGAGCCTAAGGACCACACATGGGTTTTCCCTCCTCTTCATCACACTGCCAGGCATGCTCTCGGATAACGGCAGGCAGCTCTTGTGGATGAATGCGGAGAGGTTCCAAATGGCCAAACACGCATCGGACATCTGGGCACTTTTTTCTGCGAAGTATTTTCCGTCAGGCTCCCCTCCAGATATTGCCGTGAAAGGACCATCTCACACCACCCTGTCACAGATTTTATCCAGCCTCTGACTTCAGTGGGAGCTTTACCTGAGTAAAGCTCAAACAGGAGCCTGTCAGCTTACCTCACTGTTTATAATGTTCCTGGTGGAACCCAGGGCTGCGGTTTTCATTTTGTGCCTGTCAAATACCAGCCCATAGAGCAATGGAGCACTGTGCCTTCCTGCACATCCTCTGTGGTGGGCCTCAGCTCACGCTTGCCTAGACCCTTGCTTGGTGCAAGAAAATGACTTACTTGCCTCCGTCCTGTGCTGGTAACAGGGGCTTCACCTACAGTAGTAGATTCTGGAGGGTCGCCCATGAAGGATTGACTTGCAGCTGGGTACCCACTCCTGACTCCAAGCAGCCATCATCCTCTTGAGGTAAATAACAACCTCTGTCCAGCCACTGACCTCTCTTCAACCATTGACCCACTGGCGAATGCTCCTTTGGCTCCCTCCAGCCAGGCTCGCTCCTCTCCTCCTGCCGGGCTTGAAGCTGAACCCTGGGGTACCAAGGCAGGTCTCCAGCTAAAAATGAAAACACGCATTAGCAAAGAGGAGGGGAACAGGCTGAAATTGGAAGTGACCATTCCGTGTTTGATGTTATTCAGAGGAGCCTGTTCTTCATTTAGGACATTAATAGTTGTAACAGAAGCTGTAATATTTCAACAACAGTGGTGATTAGGAGCAAAGAGGCAGCTAATCTCCATCTAAAAAGAGCTAACTAGCCCGTCCTTTAGCCCCCACCGCACTGTCACATTTAAATACCATGAATATTCACTGCTTGGCACCCAGCTGGCAGCTGAGCTGTTTTGACACAAAAACCTTCAAACTCAAAGAGTTTTTAATCAGTCTGCAAGAGAGAGAAGAAGAAAGTGAGAGAAAGAAATAGGAACAGAGAAAATGAATCAATGAGTTCAACAGAGAGGGGGGTATCCGAATCCAGTTAACCCCTTCCCTGCTCTGCAGCCTCCCTGCAGCCCTCTCCCAGGCTGCAGGGGATGGAGAAGGAGCTGCCCGTCCCTCCCGGGCACCCCGTTCCTCCCGGGTTCTCCATCCCAAGCTGGAGCCTCATACCCCCAGGCATCCCATCCCACCTGAGTGCCTGTTCCCCCTGTCTTTCCTCCAGCTCCCCCAGTGCCCCTCGCCCCAGGCATCCCATCCCACTCGCCTTACCATACTTAGAATGCGTTCCCTCCGGCTGCCTTTGCTTGTTTCCTGGTGCTGGGCTTTTTTACTCTCACCCTTGGCTGTGTTTGTGACTGGTTACCAATATGCTTCTCTTACAGGCAGCGCAGTTTCACTCACAATACGTGATGTGCTTTAGAGCAGCCAGGCTTTGCCTGCAAAGAGTTTTCACCTCAGAGAGAGGTTTGGCAGTGTTAGCAGCTGCCCTCTCCAATACCCTTATTGGAGTCTTAGAGTTGCCCACAGCCTGCACAGACATCTTTGCTTCAGTTTTTGCAGCGGCAAATACAGAAAATCTTGCCTTGTCCTGGAAGAAAACACCCCACAATACTCTGAAGGCCCAAGTTTCAGCAGCACTGTGGATCTGCGCACTGTCGGATCACCCAGCAGTCCCCATTTAACCTGGATCAGTCCTGTACACACAACTGCATTTCTGTCAAAGGAGCCCGAGCACACAACACAGAGTTTATGCAACTGTGTGCTGTTATGTCAGCTTTGGCCTGGTTGTGGTGGACACTTTATAACTGATTCGGCAGGGAAGTAGGGTGGCATGGGCAGACGGTACCCAGTCTACCACAACACCTTGCCATGTAAAACTGACTTGTCTAAATCTTCCAAATGCATTTCACTTGGTGGAGTGAGTTTATGCTGAATCCATGCTTCATGTCATATGGCTGTGGCATTTTGATCTAATACTGGGAACCACAAAGTCAGATTTATTTTATAATCAAACCGCAGCCTGTCTTGAGACTTTGTGGCCCAGACTGCAGACCTCAATCACATGTGGGGAACCTCTACTTGCACCTCAGCTGGCTGCGTGTTCGGGGCACAGCAGGGACTTTTCTAACCTACTGTATCTTCAGTGAGTCTGTGGCATGCTTAAATTACACATAAGGTTGTCTCATCTGCCTTCAGGGTTTTTAACACTGAGGTGTAGCTTAAAAGCCAATGTCCTCATTGCCGTTAAGGAATACCCATGGAGAAGTGAAGTATAAAAGCCTGCGACTGATTTCAGCAGATTATTTTTGCCACTGCAAAGGATACTTGTATCTAGGAGGGGTCTAAATTAGGTGGTATTGTGCAGACCTTCAGAGGCAGGCCAGTGCTGAGAGGAGGCATTGCAGGTGGAAACCAGAAGGCAGTTGCTGGAAATGCAGGTCAGTGAGGAAAATAAGCAGCTAGCACTGGAGGAGCAAAGTGTGTAGCCGCACGCTATTGGCAGTGTAACAGAAGATCTGGTGGGTGAATAAAAAAGAGCAGAATCAGAGAGGAGCTTGAATGCCCTGTTCCATAGTGTGATGGAAAGGGTGCCACAGTGGAGGGGCTGAGACAGAGCAATGCGGTGGCAATGCTGCATGAGTCAGATCTGCACTACTCTGATCTGTCTGGTCTGGAGGTGGAGCATTATGGATGTCAGGGAAAGACTACAAGGAGAAATTAATGTAAGCAAGATGGGAGATGAGAGTGTGGGAGCAGGTTTTTCCTGTGTGGGTTCCCTAAATCTGAAGCTAGTGTAAGATTTATGAGGAGTTACTGAAGCTGTGGTGACTTTTACCGAATACAGTATGGAACTCCTTTGGGAGGAAGAAGCAGAAAGATTTGGGTTCCACAATTCATTAGTGCTCTCAAGATCCTCTGATGCTCTCCAGACTCAGAGATCTCACCCAGCACTTTAAAATTTACAAGCATGCACACAATAGCCAAATGTGCTTTGTAATCTATTCTCAGGCAGCAGCCAAAGCAGCTTTTGCATAGATTGGTACTTACTCTATTCAAGTTGATAATTATTTTGAATGGAATACTCCCCATGAAGCATGCCTGGAACAGCACCAAACCCTATGGGCTGTGGGAGGCACATCCATCAGCTGTATTCCGGGATGTATTCTGGAAGGGCTCACAGCTGGATAGGAGGATCCATTTTCCTATATACTTAAATGAGAAAATAGCATGCACTTTTCTTCAGTCTCTTCTTGCCAACATCTGGCCACTACTTACAATGAATTTGCACAGTTGCTATGAACTGTATCTGGGCATGCTTCCTTCGCCTGTGGAAAAATGTGGGAATCTAATCATCCAGTACAAAAACAAGGTGTTCAGCTAATACGTGTCTTGAAGACCCTGAGGATATGGATTTGGAATGTTTTAGAGGAGGTGGATCAAAAGTATTTTACTCGACATTCACTTACAGTTTTCTGTTGCCTGACTCCATCATATTTACATACAGTTAACACATTCTGTAACAGGTAAGGAAAATACAGGCTGAGCAGCAGGTAGCAGAGGTGTAGAGCAGCAGCACTTACCTGAGTCCACCCTCTCCCCAGCCTGTCAGGAGGGGAGCACAGTGCTGTTGTGGTGGTGCTCTGGGGCAGGGGGGAGCTCAGATTAGACATAAAACAGAAGTTGTGGCCATCTGTGGTCATTAAAATTCCATGACACCTTTTGGTACTAAAGTCGTTGGTGCTAAAACTAGCCCACTTGCAATATGTCAGACAAGCCTCGTGCAGCCCGAAGAGAAGCTGCCTCATGAGGTTTGCTGGGTGTGTTTCCAGCCTGCAGTGGAGCGTGGGACTCTGCCTGCCCAAAAGTCACTAATCCCAGAGCCAGGAGCAGAGTAACTACATTTCTCGTGACCAGAAAACATGCTGAGAAGGAAAGAGCTAAGTACGCAGTGTGCAGCATGCTAATAACACAGCTCCGTTGTTCCTGCGACTGGATTTCCTCTCACTTGGTGGTGCTGGATGGTTCCACATGTACAGAGAAGTCTATTTGCAGGAGATCCTGAGGATCCTTGCAGCGAGCGTCACTTTGAAATGCAGCCTGACACTCCAAGCCTATTCTGTGAAATAGGAAGGGTCTCAAACTCTTGTTGTGGGTTGGATCACATCTCTGCAGAGAAATCTAAAGTAAAAGCCCTACAGAAAATGAAGTCCAAACCAACACGTAAAGGGATGGAAAGGGGGGGTGGTGGCAGGGAGCTTTACTGACTGACAGCTCACAGACCCTGTCCTCGGCACTTGCTCTCATCCCTGAGTTGCCCTGCTGTGCAGTGACCCAGAGCAGGAACCAATCCAGATGAAAAATAAACATTTTTTTTTCCTTGGGTTGTTTTTTATCTGGATCAGTTCTCTGGTCTCATTCACCATGTGCTACACAGACAGCATGCTGGTATACCTGATGGTGTGGGGGGTATGGGCGAGGAAGGAGTGGGGAGTGGAAGAGGAGCAGGATTCCTTAAACTGACGTAAGCAGCACTGTTGTCAAAAATGCAACGGCAGCCTGATACCAGAGCCTGCCTGGAGCGCACTCCTTGGCGTCAGGGCTGGCCTGCAATTTGCACAGGAGAGGGCAGGGGGACAAATGCCTCTCTCAAAAAAGCTGCAGAAATTCTCAAGTAATCAGGGCAAATCATCCCAAAACGCTGCCACTGGGACTCTGCAGTTGATGCATAAGAATGCTTATGAAGCCTTATGAAACTTACTGGTGTGGCATCCAGATCCTGAAAAACAACAGTGGCACTTTATGTCTTAGTTCCTTCCTGTCTATCCCAGCTCTCTCGGAGAATTGATTCTTCTCTGTCCTTCCCCTCTGTGAGAGGAGGAAAATCTGGTGATTCCCTTTGCTCTTTCCTTCGCACATCCTGGGTGTCAGGGAGCTTGCTCAATGCTCCTAGTATTGCCCTCTCTATGAGGAAGGCGTTGTGTCTGGACCCCAAGGGTAGAGCTGCTTGGTCTGGCACTATTAGTGGAATCCCCATAACACCGTCCGGTGCCAGCCACTGCCCAGGGAGCCAGCACAGCCGCCCTGGATGCTGCGCGCCCTGTCTGTCAATGGCTGCTGTATTTCATCTCTCTCTTCTGCTCCTTCCCAGGCAGCATGTGATCCTCTGCGGTATGCTCTGGCTTCTATAAGGAGTGGGTTAACACTATAAAATGGTCTTTTTATGGAATCTCTTGGCAGCGCAGAAAACTTTCCCATTGCCAGGGTGTTCTTTTTATTCAACAATTTGTTCCCAGAAAGCAACCCATTTAACCAGATTTTCTCTATTAAGGAGCTTCAGCTGCATTTGTTGTTTTTTGAGCTTATTCGGTGTGCTGTAAACTGCAAAGCAGTGTCCTACAATAGATTTGTCTGAGGGAACTGAAGTGTGTACTGCTGTGATTCTGCCTGCTGTGGGAGCTCCTTGAAAGCCAGATGTCACATTCAAAGAGTAATCTCTGTTTACAAACACATGGCCACACATACTCAACACTTTCAGCAGCCACCAAACTAAAATTCAAATCCTGCAGTTTTGCTTCTCTACCCACCTGCCCTGCACCCAGCCAGCGCAAGAGGAGAATTTTTCCAGAACTTGAACGGGATCATCTCTTTAATTTAGACGAGGAAAGAAGATATTGCTGTTTGCAGAGGGCTGAATTTAACTTCCCAACTGGGGCCTCTCATCTGTAAGTTCTTGCAGGCAGAAAAACACCAACTGCTAGCAAGATAATACAATTTCCCTACTCTCGCACTCTGAGGAAGACTGCCTACCCCCCCACGCCATGCTGGGTTTCAGTCTGGCGAGAACTTCTCCCGACCACTATACCACCGGCAAGATCCATATCAAAGCTTCAGCCCCCCAGGGTTCATTAGAAGGCATTTATTTCTGCATATTCCGGGGGGTGGAGGAGGCAGATAACTTTATTCACAATGCAAATAGGCTGCCCTTACTTTCAACCCTTCCTTCAAACCAGGAGACATTAAAAAAACATGAGCTCTTCTAAAATAATAAATACATTAATTCTGCTGGATGTTATATTGCTGGTGCCTCCAGAAACGTGCCCTGGCACCATTTGATGGGAAAAGCCAGTGAAATTTGTTAACTCTGCTCTTGCCCTTGCTCCTTGAAATGCTGTTAAAAGTTCAGTTGAGTGGGCTGAACCCGTATTAGGGCACTTGGCTCATTTAAAAAAGATTGTTAGCAGGTAGTTTTGCACAACAGGACTAAGATGCTTCAAGGGATGAGGGAAAGTCAACCCAATTCTCTCTGCAAATTTGAAGCGCTAGTCTGTGATTTACTAATGGGGAGCAGTGAGTTACTAAGCTCATCACAACGCAGCATCCTGCTCCCCTAGTCCAGAGGGAGCCAGCTATTAATAAATCAGAACCCAGTGCTAAGATACAGGGATAAAAGGATCTACATTAATACGAAAATATTAATATCTGGAAGAGCAGATTATCGTCTAAATGGGTTAGAATGAGATAGCACCATTGTTTAGAAGAAATGGCTTGCTTCAAATCTCATTAGAGCTGTAATTATACTAGCAATGGAAGCTATCTTCAGACCCTTGAAAGTCCTTTGGATGCTTGGTAAATGCGGCCATCAAGGTGGGGGTTCAAACATCTGCCCAAGGCTTGCCTTTCCTCCTCAGTGTCAGCTGGAGGATCCGCCTGACGGAAGCAGAAACCCCAGGTACAATAGAAGGGGATGGTACAGCTGCTCATTCCGAAGGGTGTGCGGAAGGGCTGTGGTCTTCACTGAAATGAGCATGGCCCAGAGACACCTGCGACTGGGGACAAGGCTCTGTGCCTGCTGTGAAGGGGCAGAACAAGAGGAGGTGGGATTCAGGGGCTGTTCCCTTGCAGGCCAGGGCCACAGACAGCCCCTTCAGGGACATCTCCTCCACAGTTGCCTCAGGCACTGTCTGGTATGGAGTAGCTGGCCCTCACTGCTCACAGCATGCTTCACGCCAGGGCTGGCCATTTTTAGCTCACTTGTACTAAGTGGAGGAGAATCTGCCCCAACAGGGGCTGTGGTGCAGCTTGGTGCCTACGGGCAGCTCCCTGAAAACATGGGGACAACTAGCAACCTGTCTGCCTTCATTCGTCATGCCCAGATGGTAACAGTCCCTTCTCTGCTGGCTGGGCAGCTGCTTTCCTGGGTTTCTCTCCGTCACCTTCAAAGAGTTTATGGTTCTCAGGCTGCCTCCTTGCTCAGCCCCCAAGACAACTTCATTTAGCCTCAAAGATGGTCCTGAGCTTGAGGCCTCATAGCTGTCTCCAAGCTTATCTCCTGACTCTTTCTGTACAGGATCCACAGTGGGATGGTCAGCATCCCTGCTCCCAGGTCTCTTGCAGACAGTCTTCTTTCAACTGGATTAACTCTTGCAGGTCCGTGTGCAGCAGAATGGCTTCTGAGAGGGTTTTGTATCAAACAGGCATATAATCAGGTGAGAAGCCTCTAGCACCTACCTAGCAAAGCCTGGTGCAGTTTGCCTTTGCAGCTTTTCACCAACTGCAGCCTGTAGGTTCGTGCAGCTTAGCCCACAGCTCACCAGCATCAGCACGGGGGCTGCTTAGCTAGGAGGAGAGCTGTGCATCAGCATCGTGTTCAGCTGACAAGAACTGTTCCCCGACTTCGTCATGGGGACAGTTGGCCTTGGCAGTACTGTCACATGGTGTGTGTGAGCCATGTTCAGTGGCGTAGAATCTTTTCATCTTTTCTATTTTAAATCCAGTCAAAATGTCAAATGGCCTGAGGTTTCACTAGCGGAGAAGGTTCTGCAGAGAAAATGCAACAACCATTCCTGATGAGAAGGTCGAAGCCGAAGTCAGACGATGTTGCTCAGAGCTGTTGTTTTCCTTTGGCACCTGTGATACTTCCAGCCTTAGTCACCAAACTAAGGTTTCCAGCACATCCTTCAAGGAAGTGCCCAGTCAGGCCAGCGTTCTAGCTCATGCTTGCTTCATCACAGACCCAGAAAGACCTGTATATCATAAATAGAGATGTTACAAACAAAATGTGGCACAACTGCCTAGGGGAGGCTGGTGAGTAGAGTTTAATCTACCCGAGATAAGAAGGACCTTTCATAACACATGGTTTTCGTTTTCACAAATATTGAGACTATTCTTTGCATTAATGATAAAGTGGATTAAACATGCCCTGTTTTCCGAGATAATGCCCCTCTGGAGTTTCACTGGGACCAAAGCAGATCTGGCATTTAAACTAAAAGAAATCCCTGTTTAGTGTGTGGGAGTCTCTGGAGACACCACAGATCTGCACTGCAGCTGTGAAATACGGCATCTCCTCTGTTGCTTATCAGAGATCTATGCTTCTCCTGGGAAAATTTTGCCCAAAGGATTCAGCCCTTGCCAAATTTTCAACTGGATTTTGTTTGTTTATTTTAAATTTCTTTTTAAACATCTGAAACCAACAAACTTTAAAAATGCTCTACATCTATCAATTTGAGTTAATCTCTTGAAATAAAATAATAAAAAAAATTAATTCCTCCAGGCTGCCAACTTTTATTTCTAAGACTTAGTCTAAAATTGATTTAAATGACTGAAATTCTAAACCCTGAAAAAATGGAGTTTAATTGAAAAGAATCAATGTTTTTCTTTTCTCCATAGCATTGCACCTGTTCATGGCATCTGACTCTCCTGAATTTTAAAATGGTTCATATCAAATACACATGTGTGTGTAAAATGTTGCTCTTCTGATGTTTGTGCCCACTTTGCAGTGACAGGGAATGCAGGCACCTGAGGAGCGAGTCACCAGAGCCAGCACTGCGCCATCTCCTCCACAGTCAGTCCTCCAGCAGAGCTTTCCCCACATCTATGCTCTCCTCCTTCTTCACGTCTGTACTCATTCATCATGCAAAAAAAAAATCAGGGCAGGGATGGAGCCAGATATTTTAGGTCCAGAACAACCTTTAATTTTTTCCAAGGTTTCTACTATGCTGAAAGGCAGAATTTTGATATGATGCTGCATGGACCCAGTGGACCCAGGAGGTGGTGTCTGGATACAAATGCAGCTACATCTCCCTCAGCTTGAGGGGTGCTTTAGGCAAGTGGGTGGGCTGGACTCTATAAATAGCGTGTACTAATCCATGCTCCAGTTTATAGAGAGGGATGGTAGAAAACACACAGCTACAATCTATTCAGGGAATTTGTTAATATTAGAACCTCAGGGAGCAGATCTGCTTACTTCATAGACATCTGTTTTTTGGAAATACCAGCTCAATGAACAATTTTCTCAGTCTCAGTATCTTAGCAGTACAGGCATTACAGATGAAGATGATGTTACAGGCCTTCCCAGTCCTAATGAAGGGTTGTTCTCCCCAGTACGAAGGTGTAGGTCCACAGTTTTTTCTCATAGCTGTACAATAAACAGACATCTGCAGCACATGAAACACTTGGGCATCAGCAATCATAATGGAGCCCCCAAAGTGAAACCTCAAAAAACCACACTCCTCAAGGACCTACAGTCCTCTCAATAAGACTCTCATCAAACTCTGAAGGCATTAGATGGAGATCTATTATACCTCAGCAATAAATACCTTTGTCCTGGAAATAGCTTCAACAGCATATTTTGAATGAAATCTCTTTGCTTTGGGGAGAGCTAATGGTCAGATATCTGTAGGTGTCGGTCCCGTGTCATCATCTGGGATCCTGCTGAGTGGTGGTAACATACAGAGCTGTCTGTTGTAATGTATGGCCAAGACTGGAGAATCCCAAGTTTCTGCCTTTTGCTGGTGGCTATCCAGGGAATATGGCACTTATTCACTGAGGAGGACAGTAAAGGGGAACCATCCTCTAATATAAGGTGAATTCTGGTGTTTGTGTCTGTATCCAAGCTGTTGCAGAATATACAATGGCTATTGTCTTTGAGTAGTTTTGCTACCTGCCTCATTACCCTGAAAAAGACTTTGGGATATTAAATAGAGAACAGTCAATCCCACTATCAGCAAATAATCCTCTGTGAAATAAATACAGTAAAAGGGTTATCCTTGTCTCAGCAGATGTTGCTTGTTGATATAATTGCAAATTCAGAGGTTATTGCATTTGAAGAGCTTTTGTGGAACTATTCAAAGAATATGCATGTGATGGTGTAAATGGGTGGAATATGATTTAGCTTTAAAAGATCTGGCTCTGTAACAATACATATCTCTGAAAATTATATTTCATCTTATGACCAGCTGGATGAATGTCTTGCTTGATACAGCAGCATCACAGTACTGTACGTCTTGAAGGCAATGCTAAATTCAGACCCTGGCTGCAACAAAAAGACTCGGAATGTTGTGGTGTGCTGTTCGGGGCCAGCCTGCTCTAGAGGAAAGCAAAATTCAGGGCTGGATCCAGACCCAGAGTCCCCATTCACGCGCTGCTGGGAGCACTAGGTTTGCCCTACTTGTTTGACTAGGAATAAATGGGACTGGATTGGTTTTCTTCCAGACCGGTTGTACTTTGCCTCATTATAAACTTCACCATGTGCTGGCCTTTCCTCTGCCTTATCTCCACGTCTCCTTCAAGGGCAACGCTGGAATGCAAGAGGGGTGCCTTTTCTGGGAGCTGTTCTGAGCTGAGAGGACAGAAAAAAATGACCCTTTCTCCTGCTTGGTGTTTCAAACAGCTTCCGCCTGCGGGGAGGGGATGTGTTGAGAACGTGTGAGAGAAAACACAGAAAAGGGAGAAAAGGCACAAAAAGGGAGGGGGGGAAAAAAAGTACAGCAAGGAAGCTAGAGACAAACTTCAAGTTGTGGATTATTTCTCACCCAGGCTCTAATTAGGAAGCCTCTTACGGGACTGTGAAGCTGTCAGGCTGCCAAATGTCAGCGTGTTTATCAGAGATGAGGCGAGGCTCCAGCAGCTGCAGTTTGGTGCCATGATGCTCCTGGGTCCCTCCAGCGTGCGCGACTCACACTGGGCACTGGCACCTCCGGAGGTTTCAAGGCACAGTGGAGGGCTTTTCCTTCTCCCTTAAGAATACAAAAATAAACCTTTTCCTGGGCTCTGGCCTCTGCATTCCAGTTCTGTGCAGAGAGGGTTAAACACAGGGTGCAGAGCCGCTTTGGCAGTATGTGACTCAGATTCCCAGGGAAATCCCCAGCTTATCTGATGGAGCCTGTTAGTCTGCTAATTGAATAAGCTCCTATTAAAAGTGCAATGTTTTTTAATGACTGCTAACAAAGGGCCAGATTCTGATCTGATCTTTTCGCTTGGGATCATTTCTGCTGATGGTGGGGCCCTGCCCCTGACTGCAGCTGCCTCCCCAGCTCCACCGGCCTCCGCAGAGCCCGACCAAAGCGCCAGCTCTAGGGCTTTCCTGGTGCAAGTGGGATACCAACTGGGCATCAAAACTCCTGTCTTAATGAGCCGATACTTCATGAAGGCAGGAAGCTTTTAATGGGGATCTTTAGGAAGCGGGAGAAGGCTGCAGTGCAGCCAGCAGAGGAAAGCGTTTGTTAGGAGACTACCAAGGAGTCCATGTAACATAATTGCTGCAAATATCTAATACGCGATCCAAGCCATGCTCTGAGTAAATAACTTTCCCAGTGTTGAAATCAGGTTGATTGGTTGATTCTGCTTATGTTGTCTATGTCTGCATAGGGAATATGCTGTGTATGCCTCAGCATAAGCACTTTCAAACCTTAATTTTAATTAAAATTATGTGCATTACAGCTGTATCTCTTGTTCTCTATGGGAATTGAATTTGAGAAGGTATTTGCCTAATAGGAAAACAAAAAACGTGGTTAGCATTTAAAGTGAACTTCGTGGGGTTCCAGGGGACTTCTGAAGGAGATCCTAACAGCTTTGATTTCAGCCAGGTCCTGTCTGCCCCGGGACGGGGTTGAGCTCTCTCGCATGACCCTGTGATCACATTTGCCTTCCTTGTCTCACCGGAAACTCCCAGTGGGTTCCCCAAGCCTATGTGACATTAGAGCTGTGAAGTTTTCTAATATAAGGAGATGTTTTTTATGTTTTTTCTTGCCAGGAAGGAATGAGATCTGGCCACCTTCACTCCCACGTCTCTCTACACCCACTCAGTTCCTTTGTGTGTCCCTTTTCTTTTTCTCCTAGGAAAGTTTCCATTAAAATGCAGGAGATACTTTTAAGAAGGTCCAATGTATCCACACTGACACCGAGCCGCCGCTTTAAAAGTTTCATAAGCAATCCATGAGTGGTGGCTTTTTTTTCCCCACAATAACAATAGTGAAGTGTCAAAAATCTCAAGCTCCTGTTTTCAGAGGCAGAGCCTACAACCCATTTCTCAGCCTCTTTTCTCTTCCCCACTCCCGAGTTGTCAGATGCTGTGACATGGCTCCATAACGCCACGACTAGCAGTCCCAACAAACAGAAAATGATTTCCAACTGGCAAACACGCTGTTTACTTTCCAGAAAAATTGCACTTTCCCATCTGACAGCTGATCAAGGGATCTCCTGCTGCTGTCAGCATGAAGAAGTGTTTAAACACACGGATGGAAGTTTAAACATTTTCTCATTATCACAGAATAAAAAAAAAATTAAAAAATAATAAAAAAATAAAGGCATTGAGACTCTCCGACCACCTGCTGTGCCGGTAATGAAGCGGTGTCACATGACCAGCCGGCGAGGACTTTTATCTCTGCCCCAATATCATTACTGAAGTGACACCTGTCACATGACCCGCATCAGGGCTTTCATCTGGGCTCCCCAAATGCAATTCTGGCTTGTGAGGGGGATTTTCCTGCCCCTATTTTCCCCCCTTTAAAAAGCATTGCCCGCTTGCGCCATTACAGACAGGGGTTTGCAAGTATTAAAAGTCCTTGGAGTTTTTTCTTGGGGATATGTAATTTGGCCAACAGACTTGCTCTGAGATGAAATAAAACAGAGAATCTTGGCCTGGGAAAGAAGTTAGTTCATTTACTTCAAGATGTTTTTAAAGCAAATATTTAAGTCTGCTGTTAAACTCTCTTTACATAAAAGAGGATGTTAAAGGATTTCTCAAAAATCTCAGATTTGTTTTTAATTTTTTACTAGGTGGTGAGAAGAAATAGTTTGATGACCCTCAAGCACAATGATCTCCATTTACATGCACTTCATAAACTCTCACCTGCTTTACCAAGGCATCCTACCCCTGCCAAGAGAAAGTGTTTTCTGGAAAAAAGGAAAGGTCAGTCCTGCAACTCGCTGCCAATGTCTGGAATTTTTTGTGAGGTCTTCAACAGCAAACACCTAGATTTGAGATGGGCCCACAAACACGATAACAGTACTGAGCAGTTATTCACCAGAACCTGCTCCGTTATTACCTCAAAACAGAATATCAAACGTCCAGATGTGACACGGGAGGACCACCCACATCAACTAGATGTGAGCAGGTTGGAGATAAGAGAGTCTGAACTTCATGGCTTTCTCCTGCTCCTCCTTTCCCACTCCACACTGAGCCATGCATGAAGTCTGGTACTTCTCTGACCCCTTCATAATTTGATTCAGTTTACTAAAGCAATGAAAAACCAACCAAACTAAAGAGTTAATAGCTTTCCACCTGCTTAGTGAGTTAAATCAGCTCATCAAGGGCTAAGAAAAGTGCCAGAAAGCAAAAGAGAGACTGTGAAACTGATAGCAGGGAGGGAAATGGAGAAGCAGGACCGCCTTTTTGGGTGGCACTAACTTGGTACATAAGTTTCTTGTTACCTAGTCTTCCTGACTCATTACAACCCTACGTCCATTCTCCCTGAGAGCTGTTACCACTGAGATTGTGCACGCCAGGGGATGGAAGATCTACTGCAATCAGTACTCCGGATGTAACTAGTATTCCCTTTAGTTTGGGAGAGGAGTGGCTGTGGGGCATTTTCTCTCTCTGATCTGGCGTATTTAAAGCATTGGGCCTCCAATGTTGAGTTAATGAACAGAGGAGTTACGGATTGTAGCACATCCCTTTGCCAGTGTCTTCCTGGCTTTCTGCCCTTCCAGATACAGAACTAGAAGGTATCATTGGGCTGTTTAGCAATTTAGCATGAGAGCTTTGGCCATTAAGGGGTAGGAGCTGTGTAAAAGAGCAGCCATTCTCTCTGCTGCTCCAGGGCAGAAGAAATTTACAACTGGTGTTCTGGATAGACACCATGAGGAAAGTGACTCAGTTCCCATCATTAGATCCTTCACTGCCCATGCATAACAAATCCTTTCATTTAACATATCTTGAGCATTTAGTGGCTCCCAATTAGGAGCAGACATACAGCCATAACCATCCCATGACAGACATTAGAGATCCTGCTTCTTCTCTGCTCTTAGTTCCAGCCACCTCCAAGAGTGCAAAAGGAATGCAGAACGCCCCCTACCCTAACTTGGGCATCATACTCTGAACATGCATTTGACAACGCAGCATAACTCAGAAGTGGAGAGCTATCTTCTACCTATGCAGGCAGTCATCCACTTTATAAAAGTTTCTTATTTGTACCAGTTCTTAGAAGCTTTGGCAATGCAACAGCCAGTGACAGCATGCTTAAGAACTGTTGTTTTTCTTCTAAAAGGGTTCCAAATGCCCTTCTCTCCACAAATAAACCTGCACATGGGAAGCTGACACAGAGATACACGCCTAAGTAAAAACTCTACAGGATACTCTACTCTGATCTTGCTTAAACTGCTGTGAGGTCACTGTAATATTATTCCAGATTCATTGCAGAGCAAATGAAAGGCAGAAGGTCCTAATATTGAGACAAATTTCTGTTCAGGATTGCAAAGGGAGGTCAAGCATTCACACTCACTTTCACAGTGGCTGGTGTTTGGGAGATCTAGGACCACTTAATATATAGGTAGAAAGCTTTTTGGGACATAGCTTGCCTTTTCGTCAAGGCAGAGAAATTTAAGGACTGTCATGTAACATGAGGAATACCTCTTGTCCTCTTAAATGAGCAGTGCCTGCAGATAGTCTGTGTGCTCTTTTACGTAGCTAATCCATATGTTCCTGCAATTATGTCTATAGCAAGGACAAAGGGGAACATAAACAGTTGTGCTGCCTCCTGTCCAAATCTGCAGTGTTTGGTTAGCCAGCAATGCACTGGGGTGGGGGTGGAGATGCAGCTCCCTTACACCCACTTCTCTGGCGTTTCCCCATAGCTCCATGACTGGTTTTGTTACAATGCCTCAATGCTCTGCGTAATTCTTGCTCAGAGAAGTTCTCCCAGTCATGCCAGTGACACTACTCAGATGAATAAGAAGTATTCAAGAAGGTTTGCATGCCTGCTCCTTAATGATTTATCTTTATCTTCCTTTTCTTCCCAGATCTACTGTAAGGTTACACCGAGGCTTCTGGTTTCTGATGTCCCAGAGCTGAGAAAAAGTATCACAGATAAATGAAACCAAGCGGACTAGTACATGAACACAGTAAGTTACTTGCTTTCCCAGTTCTTCCGGGAAGAATTCAATGAGAAATTTCACAGTAACTAGTTGGGAAGAGCTCTCTGATTTCCCCATGTATCCTTATCAGCACTCACCTCAGATTAGCTTTCTTTCTCATAGTCTGTCAGCAGCCCTGAGATCAAGGAGATTAAAACACCCTGGTAACTCATTAATAAGCCAGGACTCTCTGCAACAGCTGGACTAAAAATGGCCTGTGTTTGTCTGCATTTTAATTCTTTGCCATCTCCCCTCTGCTCATCAACACCTGCACACATTTGGGACCCAGTATAAGAAGACCCTTGAATTCAGCTCTAAGCAACCAGTCTGCAATGCACATGTCTAATGCTCTGCTGGTGTGGAACCAGTATGCTGGTAATCCTGTTAGTAATGGCAGAAGCTCCCTCTAGGAAATTATAACAAATAGTCTTAAACAATTCCTTTTGTTGACAACTTTATCCAAGAAACCATCTTCCCTGGAGACTTCACTCAACTTTTGACTAATCCCTCCTTCCCTCAGGAGCTCTTTTGTTGAAGGAGATTGTAGGCAAACCCCAGGAATGACAGGTCTCTGTAAGCCTTGGATCAGCCTCTACATTCTTTCAATTGTCAGTCCCCATCTGTCCTGTTTGTACATCGATCTTCTGGTCCAGGGATCTCTCTATTAAGTGACACATGGTTGAGTTTATTCTGCAAGTCCAGCGTCCAGACTGTGCTGTTACATCTTCGTTGCCAAGTCAATCTTTCTGACATTGCTTTCTGAAAAACAAAAGGCAGGACATCTGCACCATTTCATTATCTTCTACTGAAAGGTGATTTTTAAAAATACTGTCTGTCCATCCTCCGCCCCCCCACACCACCCCTAATTCTGTCCTTGCTTTATGCTCCCAAAGATTTTGCTGTTGCAAAAGAATTCTGTTATGATAAAAATCCATGGCCTCAATTCTGAATCAAAAGGAAAAATAAATCCTAACTCCAAATATTCTGCAGGACTAGTGACTTCAGTTACTTTGCTTGTTAACGGATTAAAACAAGCTCTAATTTTCATGTGGATTCAACTACACTTAGCTAGTACAGCAGCATGTACATGTAAGAGGCGCTGTATTATTTATCTACATTTATAGAGATAGCATAAGAATGGAAGCAGATTCCAATGATCCATACGTTCCTCCTCAGCAGGTAGAGGCAAAGAGGTGAAACAGGGTAGAAAATGGAAGTATTGGCATGGAGTGTGTATCATCCTGAGATAGATGCCTGGCACTATCTCTTTCCTTCCTGGAACCAGAAGGAGAACAAGGAGGAGACTGTAATGATGTTTTCTCCCTTGCTGTGTCACTTAGGGCCCATGGATTCATGACTGAGCCTGGTATGTTTAGTTTTTTGGTTTTGTCTATTTTTGTAACTTAACTCAGGTTGGCCAATGAAGGAAGGCTGGCCAGTTTCATTATGTTCCCAGGAAATTCCATTCTCTCATGTGCCAGCATGAGGCTGTTGTTCTTTAGATGCCTATCTACCTCTGATTAGACTTGAAAAAGCATACATAACCCCCTGCTTTTCATTGGTAGTCTATTAAAATGACAAAAAAAAATACTGTTTCATTTATAACCTTACTTGCATGTCTGAATCCAGATGCCTGTTTTAAAAAGAGAATTAATAATATGAACACCATCACTTATAGAATGTTTTTCCTGTAATGAAGTGCAGAAGAAATGTTGAGTTGTCATTTTGTTTAGTATGTTTTGTAAGCAGCTTAAACAAAGGCACACAATCACTTTGAGGCCAGGTTAATGTTAAAAAGAAAAAGAAAATGTTTAAGAGTATCTCCTGCTATTTCCATGGTTTCACTATTTAAAATTATATATTTGTGAAATACTCTCAAAATTAGTTAAAATTGTCCAAATTGAAGTTCATTGAACACTGAAGCATGAGTGCCCTCCTCAAGTGAGTTGTCCCAGAAGCCTTAGTGGAACTGACAACCAGCTGTTTTGGCAGGATTAGTTCCTCTCTGATCACAGGGAGGGAGCAGCCACCCTGTCTGCACTTAGCTGAGCAGGCGAGCAGAGAATGCATTCAGGCTGCCTCCAAAGCCCAGTCTGGCCAAAGGGCTGGCAATGTCAGGTCCTTCTCGAAAGGACTCAAGGCTGTCCTGTCTGCCTGCTGTTGTCTACATGGTGAGGACAGATGGGGTTGAGAGAGGCTGTGAGACCAGGCACTGAGTGCTGGGACTTGATCCTGTAGCAGGTACGTGCCATCTACACGCATTTTGAAAGCACAGACGGGAAGCTGAGGTTCGCCCTGCTACCACAGCTAGGTTGCCTCTTAGCTTGGCGAACAATGAGACAGCCAAACTAATTTGGCCTCGAGATCACTTTCCAGGTCTGCCCTGCAAGCACAGACCCAGCCGGCGACACTGACTGGACACATGCTGTTAACAAATGCACAAAGTAAACAAAGAGACAGGATATAATAAAAGAGTATTTTCTGGTAATTTCTTTCAATAACAGTGATCTTTTGGTCTTCTGTAACAAAAAGGACATGAAAAATGTTGCTGCTGAAGCATCGTTTTGAGGTGTGTCATATTAAAATACTGAATAATTAAAACCAAGGATGTTATGAGCTAAGGAGATTTTTGCCTAGCTCTGCTTAGGTTCCATTGCATGTGAAACCAAACCAAGCGAGCTATAAAATGTGAATTCAATAGGCGAGGACAAAGGCAAACAAAGCAATTTGGTCAGTTTAAGCAATGGGGAAATGAAGCAATATTTTGACTGGGGAGGCATCAGAGGAAAAGGCAGTGGTCTGAGACTTGGGAATATGAAGAAACAAACCCAAACCTCCCATGATACCATTGAGCATTGTGCACTGGGGGCCACTGGCTTGCTCATTTCTTCTCTCTGAATGTGACATTTCCCACTTTGTCCACAGCCTGGGATGTGGTCATCCAGCCCAGGTATCAGTTCTGTTTTCACATCTTCAATACAAAAAGGAATTAATGTGCTAAAGATGACAGGAGCAGCTTTGACAGTGGCAACTACATGCTTACCCAAGAATTAGTCAATCTGCTTGCTACCAAAACTTGCTTGAACCTCCTGAGAGATGGCCTTTTCGGTAAGAAGCAAAGAGGTCACAGATTTCAGGTTGCAGTTTCACTCCTGGAACTGTGAGCACTGATTGTCCTGTGGAAAAATCAGGTTAAAGAGAAAGCTGCAAAATGGTCCTTTCCTTCGCTGTGCTACTTTCCTAATGCTCTCCTGTGACATTAGCCACAATATAAACTAATAAAGGATCCTATTTCTCACAGCTCTGTTCCCTCTGATTTTTATTGGAAAATGATTTTTTTAATCTAGGCACCCTTCTCTAGAAATCTCATCTGCAGTTTCTTTTCTTTTTTATTTTTCTCTTTCTTGGAGCAACCAGAAAAATATTATTTGGTAGAACAGTGGTGGGAATGCAACCCGCTAATCAAAAGGATTCAAATGGATCTACGCACTGCCAAGCTCTCTCCTTCCCACCCAGCGGAGGGGGAAAAAAAAGAAAAAGAAAAAAGAGATAGAGCGAAGGCACGGAGCTTCTCTCCTTCAGCAATCTCACAAATGCAAAACCTTCCACTCCAGTGACTCCTCATTAACTTACCAAATCTGACAGTCTAATTATCGTAGCTGCTTCACGCTTAGAATAAATAAATACTAAAGTGGGTGTTTAAAGAAATTGAGCAGTGAAATTCAGTCATCTAGACAGTCAATAGAGAGAGAGTTTATTTTAAATTTTTATATTCTTATGTATTTATATCATTTTAGGAAAGATAATGAGATAGTTGTCTTTCAGGCTAATTGAGTTCCTAGGCTCATCGTTGCTTGCTGTCACAATCTCAAACTTGGCTTTAACTTTTGTGCCTTAGAAATGTGATCACTACGTCCCTGTTTGCTCTTTTCTGCTGATAACTGGGTGAAGGCAGAAGTGCACCTGAGGATGGCAAATGACTACATGGGAGTTCCAGTCCGCATGTCTTTCACAGCAAACAAGACAACTAAATCTTCTCAGATTTGCATTTAAGAGTGTTAAAGGGAAAGTGGAAGTTAAAGAAACCTCAGATATAACTTGCAATTAGACAAAATACAGAAAAGTGTCTGTTAACCTCTGATGCAATAACGTCTGCCTCCATGAAGGGTGTTAACAGCGCTCGCCCCAAGAGCAGTTCATCTCCCTGAACAATAAGACCTTTATAGAGATCCTCTGGCCTGAGATCAATGGGATTCAGAGCATTTGATCCATGTCTGTAGGACTTTGTTTCCACAAGTCATGTTAGACAAACTTTTTGCCAGTTGTGCTTTTGCAAGAGCATGAGCTGGGGAGTGAGCGAAGGAAACCTTCCTTCTTTTCCCCTCCTCCCCTTCACCCTGTGCTCCTAAAAAGGGCCCAGCACCTGCCAGCATGATGTCTGCTCCAGGCCAGTGACTGTGGAGAACTTAAGCAGGGCAGTATTTCCAGAGACCTGTGCCCTTGGCACCCATCCGCTGTGATGTTGCAATGGCTCTTTCCTAGGGTGGTGGCTTAATAACATCATACAAAATCTCAGTGTCCTGTCAGTATTTACACAAGCAGACCTTCCATCACTGTGGAGATGGGGCCAGCCGAAGTGAGGGGTGTTTTTCCTGAGTGAAGTGAAGATGTGCTTTATCACCTCACAGAAAAGACTGCTTCTGGTTCAGGAGTGCCAGCTGATTTGCTGCTCAACACCAACTTTGTTTTAGTCCCTTATTAAGACACGTTATAAACCAGATTCATACACCCAGTGGGAACTTCACTTTCTAGGTATCTGTATCTGATTTGCAGAGAAGAAAATCCATTTGCTGTAATACAGATGTGGCAAACCACAGAGGTAAAAAAATGTGACTATATAAACCTTTTAGCTACGTAGGAGAACCTAGGGAAAGCAGCCAACCCAAAAATGTCCATGAAAGTCATCTCTTCTTTATATGTGCCCTGTGATAACATCTACCAGCACTGGCTAATCCCAACAGTTACGGGATTTTGGGTAGGCAATGGCTTGCCCCCTTAACCTCAGCAGTGCCTATATTTGCATTAGTTTAGACGGAACAGGCACTAAAATGACAGTGCTCTGTCAACCTCAAGCCTCCCTTTTCCTCTTTGTCTTTAAAAAGTTGAATAGCAGGCTGGTTTAGGAGAAGCAGTACAGTGTCATCACCCCCTGGCACATTGGTTTTGAATTGCTGGGGGGAGACCAGAGACAACCAGAGACCAACCGTACCCAAAAGGAGCAAGTCTCTCCTAGTGAAAGCCAGGATCACATCCAGTCAACACACAGTCCTCCTCACGGAGCACAAATTGGACTTGACTAACTGCTGTGCCGATGGTATGCCCAGGGTCAGATGTCTCCTGAACTGTGAGAAAGGCCTATACTGAGCCTGGACATTGGTCCGGTGAGGACGGGATCTGAGGTGCCAGCTCAGACATCCCTGGCCCACATGCTGGGGTTGTTTGGCCACAGCTTTTCTTGCAATATGTTTTCTTGGGAGCACACTGATACAAATCCCAAATTCCACTGCTCACCTTCCCTGCTTGCGAGCCTGCTCTAAAGCATTTGAGGGCAAAACAGAGGAAAAATAAACCAAATCTATAACTAAGAATAATAAGCTGCAATTGTTACTGTGTCTGACCTGCCTGACAGCAGAGAGATACCTCCTCAGAAGGCCCTTTGCACTTCAGGACTGACACTGAGTTGATAGCCCAGCTCACGCTTTCTTGATTCAAGGATCTCATCTTTCTTCCAGGAGTGATTAATTGGACAGAAAACATTCTGCTTTAGCGGGTGGCAAAGGGTTAGACTGAAGTTTTATCAGACGGCTGTAGTGCAGGGCTGCACTGCACAAAGATAATTGTCTCAGGATTGGCTTAGGACAGAAAAAGGACAGCAAATGCTCCAGTTTTACAAAAGGTCATCACTGCCACCCCTTAGGCTACTAGCCACAGTGGAAGGAAACTGGAGAATCCCATGCTTCTCACTTTCGTTGCCATATCCAGAGGTGCTGGTGGCATGTATAGGATTAAGGTCACCAAGTCGATGAGTAGGGTTTGAACATAGGCCTTAGCAGTCCCTTGTAGGACTAGAGGCACGGGAGCAAGCAGCTGTAGGAGAGGCCTATCTCTGGACCAGCCCCACTCAGGAACAGAGAGTCTTCCTCTCTTGCAGCGCGGGCTACTCTTTTTTTCTAGGGCTTTTCATTCAGATGGGCATAAGCAACAGCAACCTGTTCCCTTCTGCAGGAGCCGACCACCGGGATGCAAAGAGCCCCTTGTTCCCTTTCCCCCTTCCCAGGGGCAGCAGCCAGCCTCTGGTCATTAGCATTCCCCTTAGTAATCAGAAACATGCTATTTGGAGGGGTACGTGTCTTTGAAACACTGATTTCTCCAATCAGGAGGGGGAAAGAACTGACCTTTGAAAAACATCCTCTGGCTTCCAGCTTGTCATAGCAACTTCTAAAAAGGACAGTTATGGCTATAATTATTTCATAAAAACATAAAATAATTTCTTATGGGAACCTTTTATTTTTTCAAATGTTGTTTCCTGGGTACTCTCTCACATACCTTGGGATCAACCCCCTCCTCCTTTCACCTTTCATCTCCAGCTCATTCTTTGCCCTTCTGCTTTAACTTTCTCCTTCAGAGGATGGGGACTAATAGCCAGCATCCTCCAGAACAAAGTGGGAACAGAATATATTTTAAATCTGCACCGTGTTATCATAGCAACAAGGATTTTAAAATTGTACAGTTAAATTCCAAAGTGGTGTGATGCCAAAATGACAAGAGAACAAATGTCTTATACAATTATGGCAATAGGGATGGCTACACGGGAAATTATTCAGAATTGCCTAATTTTTACAGGCTTAATGAGTCACTCATGAATATGGTCTTGCATGATCATACTGTACTTGTTTCAGCCCTGTGCACTTTGATTCTGTTCCCAGCACATTGGTTGCTATGATAACGCCATGCAGTTTCCTGTCCACAAGGTACTTCTCGCCGCAATATGGGGGATAATAAATATGGCTTGGTGCATAAACCCAGGTGAAATGAATCTGTCCCCTCTCTGGCAGCACGTCGGAGAGATTGACACATTATGCCAATCTGTTTTCACATTCCTTCTGTTTCTCCTCAGTCTCTCCCTTTCTCTCACATTGTCTGTCTCTGTACCTGTTTTTTTCCACACTCTCTCTCTCTCTCTTGGCACTGACACTTTCATCTTCTCCCTTGGGGATTGGAGATGTCACTGCGGGAAGTGCTTGTCCGCCTCTCCGGCAGCAGCAGAGCCCTGTGGCTTTGACAAACCTCATTTAATTGGGAGGAAGCCAGGAGGGTTTGAAAGAACTGAAACATCCACGAAACTCCTTTTATCAGGCATAATTTAAACTCTGCATGGAAAAAACCCTATATGTATAAAGAAAAGTCAACTTCCCTCCTGCTGTGCGTGCTCCCCTCCTCCCCCCCCGGCACAGGCAGGCTCCTGCGAGATTCCATCTTTTCATTTTTCTAAAAGTGTCAAAGTAGATTTGTGCTCTGTGGCTGGGTGAACAGAAAAGGAATGCAGATGTCTCTCACTCATGCACATACACACAGAGAGCACCTTCTGAAGGGCAGCGGTTTGGGAGAGACGCTAGCTGGCTGCTCCGTCACTTGGGATGTGTCGCAGGAGCCAGAAATTAAGTTTTCAAATAGCTTGACAACACGTTGCAAGAAGGCTTCTTCTTAATTGCCCCCATCTTAAAAAAAACCCAACAAACTAACTTGTGTAGCGGGTGCCCAGGAGGCAATGGGGAATATCAGGTCTTTCTGGCCTATTGCCTGATAGGAGGGAGCTTTTTCTAGTAAGGAACAGAACCTGTAGCTTGAGAGACCTGGTATTTATTGTCAGCTCAGGGCAGGAGAGGCAGGTCTGTGTGTATGCAGCTGTGTGCTTAAGAGAAGGGAGCAAGGGAAGAAGAAAATAAAGCAGGTAAAACTGAGGGAGAACTGGTGCGACAGGGTATGAGGAACAGCTGTTGTCTCTGAACATCAAAAGGGAGCAAGAGGAGCGGTCCAAGGGAATTGGGGCTCGCACATCCTTCTGAGCAGCTGGGAATTCAGGACATCAGGAGGGACTGGCACGTGAGTTACACTGAATATACAGCGTGAGCCAGCCTGAGGGAAAGCTCTGAGCCCCTGGGGTTACAGAATGGGGGAGAAACGATCTGTCAAAACATATACACCTCCGCTTTGTAAATGTACCATGGCAGCAGCCCATCCAGGTCCCCTTCTAGTATTAACACCGTGGTGAAGTGGAAGAAAACAGAAAAACAAGCTGTCAAATTTGCAATGGGATGTATTTGCAGCATATGGGAGTGAGAAGGGAGGGCAGGCAGAAAAGAGAGATCTGGGTGAATGGCAGAGACTTTCAAAGTACAGAAGAAACTCGTAATAAATGGCATGTGAATTAGCTCTTTCTTGGTGAGATGAAATCAAGAGTTAACTTACCAGTAGAAACCTGATAGAGCTGAGGAGGCAGAGGGCTGAAGAAGCCATGAAGAAGCGCATCTTGTGCAGAGATCCGGCCTCGAGGGAAGGCTGTAAGCATCCTGGAGGCCAAATCCTCTGCTGCTGGCACCCTGCTCAGCCTAGGAAAACAGAAGAAAAAACAGTGTAAGAAATGAGCATAAGTCAGAAAGCTGGAACCGGAACTTGACCCAGCCCTTCTCAGAGCTTGAGGCAGAGATAGTAGAGGGACACAGGGGAGCTGGATAAACCCATCCCAGCTGTATGGCTTTCCAGGACTTTGCTTTTCCATGTGAGTTTGATTATGTTGGAGTAGATGCATCCAGGATCTCAGCTTAAACTCATGTTTTCAGAGGAATTTTGAAAATAAATTGCTATTTTGTAAAAAGAAGGTTGCAAGTAAAAGGCAAGAAACTGCTGGGAAGACTGTATTTTATATGTCGTAACTGGAATACCAAGGTTGGTGTTAGCAGTTTACAGTGACAATGCAAGTGCACAAAATAACCTGACTGGCCCACTGAGCAGACCAGAGATCAAAACAAAAAAATAAAGAAAATACCATTTCCCCTTTTCCTACCCTAGTACCAGTAGTGCAGCTGGTTGTAAAACGTGTTGGGGATTCATGGAGATGAATCTGTTTCTCAGGATGAGTGCTTAAAATAGATGTAATACACACATGCTCCGTGCCCAGCAAATACCAATGCCAAGTGGCTGCTTTCTGGAGGAGCAAACAGCTGGGGACAAGGAAGTGGAAGAGAGAAAACAAACCAACAAGGAAACAAATAAAAATAGTCATTTAGTTTTACAGCTTTTAGTTTGTTTGTTTGTTCTGATCATGTTTCAGCATCAGGAGGCCCATCAGAGCCTGCTGTGCTTCCTCCCTCGGCCCCCACCAGTGCTTCCCCTCCAAGTGACATCAGGCGCCGGGATCCCCCTTCCCCTGCACTTCCCCTCCCTACACTGTACATTGGACATGCTAACATTTTCATTTTGAGGAGATAAAATGTAAAAGAAAGAAGGGGAAAAAGCACAGAGAGAGAGAGAGAGAATCTGAGAAACAGATTTTTAAAAGGCATCTGGCCTCACTGTGGTGGGTAACTGCTGAATTGTCATCTCCTGCAAAATGCTTCAGGCCCCTGCTGCCTTGAGGAGCATGGACAGGACAGGGAGCCAAAGCATCCAGCCTGAGGCTGCTTCTGCCATGGCAGGGTCTTACTGGAGACCCTCTGCCCCTTCAGTCCCTGATGCTGCAGGTTTCCGCACTGGGCAGCAACATGGTTCAGTGCTTCCCACCATGGCTCAGGCTTCCTGGTGGTGGCCGAGCTCTGCGCAGAGCTGCCCTTTGATTTCTTAATTGGCCATGGAGAGTCATGGCTGAGTGGTCTGTATGAAGCAGCTCTTTCCTTCTCAAGAGCTGAGCATGCCAAGGCGGCCGTTTGGCCGTGCCAGCATAAGGAGTTGGAGCTGGAGCTGGCCCACACGCAGCCCAGAGCTCTGCCACAGAGGCGCTCGACGAGCCCATCAGTATGGGGCTGTAGTGGGGCCTGTCAAGGCATTGTAGCCAAAAAGCAGAAGTGCAGTACAGCAGAGTTGCAAGGAATATAGTTATTTCTTTATTCAGGCTGAGAGAGGATTTGTTCTCTTCCAGAGCCTGTGTTATCAGGGTTCGGGACATGCTGAGCTTTGTGTGTTTCTGATGATGTGCATGACAATGGCTGGCATTTTCAGCAACCTATGCTTTGCTGAAAACTTCAGCATGTTTGTTCAGCCATTCAGAACAGCGTCTGGGAAACCCAGCTCTGACGGGCTGCACATTTCCCTCTGAGAAGGGCTGGATCCCAAGCAATGAGCTGGAGAGATAACAAACAGCAGCGATGAAAAATGTGGTTATATCCTCAAAAGAATATTTGTTTCTTGACCTGTGCATGAACACAATCCTGAGGACAAACCCTGTCTAGTCTTTTCCTACATAACTATAAAGCCTGTTGTGCACCTCAAAATCAGTATTGGGGGGTGGGGTGGTGGTTAAATTTCAATGACTCTCTGAGCTAGGTTAGGGCACTTTACCTGATTATAAATTTCTTTCACTGATACATATATACCTTACGTGTGTGTGTGTGTGCGTGCATACATATATATGCTTGAAAAATATTCCCTTCCCTGAGCACACTAGGGAGCCATTGGGTGTTACTGGTGTGCCTGGTCAAGCTGAGGTATGTAACCATGGCCCTAGTCTCATAGCTTTTGGCCACTGAAGAATGTGAATTTTCCCCTCCTAACTAATCACAAGATTATTTCATTGTCTCGTAAAAATGCTGTCCTAGCACGTCTTCCTTACCACTGTTGAGCAACATTCCTACAGTCTGTTTCTAGAAATGAAGACTGGGACAGTGCAAAGTCTGTCTTCAGTCTGGGCAAGAGGGCCTGGGAAAGCACAACCTTCTGAATCGAACTCTGCCCTGCAAAAAGCTGCTCATAATGTCACTGAATCACTGCTTATCTGAGAATAATCACTACTCCTCTGAGAATAATAAACCCACTATATGCCTACCTCTGCTGCGATCTCTCAAAATCAGTTGCTTAACTGATGTTAGATCTGCTTGTTACTACAGAGCCACCCAGCTCTTCCTGAGCTTGCCAAAAGAGCTCATTTCAAGTTAAATGATTGCATAAAGAAACAAATAAACCCAGAGGCAATTTTGATGTTGCCGTTATAGGTAGCTTACCTGTCACAGATGACTCGGAGTCTCTGAGGTCTCCTGGAAGCAACGAGTTCTAGAAAGTGTAATATGCAATCACAGGATTAAATGAAAATCAAGCCAAAACCCATTCTTTGAGCCCTTACAAAAAACGTGTGCTTGGAATTTCAAAGGGCCCTATAGAATCTGTCATCTTAGTATTTATAAATATACATTATTCCTATAGGACTTGAGTACCAGCATTGATGTTAATAAGGCTGTTCCAGCTCTTTAACCCTTTCCTTTCATGCTTCTGTGAATATAGGCCTTGGGCCTCCTTCTGCTACAGTGCAAGTCTTCGCTTTGACTTCAATAAAAGCAGCATCAGTCCCTAAAGACTTCACACGAAGGAAGCAGAAAGAGGTTTGCAGGCCTGAATTCCCACAGATTGTTTTGGCTTACCAAGGGGCTGCTGAGCCTCATGTATTGCCCTGTGGGCACATGGGGCTTTTCTGCATGGATCTGGCAGAGAGACTGGGGACGGGGCAAAGGCACTTGGGTCCTGCTCTCTTGCCCACTGCTCTTGCTGTCAATCCCTCACTAAGTTTGCTGTTTATCAAGTTAGCCATTTTCACGCACCCTTTGTACTTACAGATTCAAACATCTCTACCAGACTGGAACTCTGCAGAGTTTGCAGTTTTGAGAAGGCCATGTTGTTGTTGCCATTTGTCAAGGACACATTTCTAAACATTGTGGAAAATGTAGAGGAATACATTCCTTAAATGTTTTCTTATGAAGCATGAATTTTCTCAGGCTTAGATATGAATGAATGGCTTAAGCCTGGAAGATTTCCCCTTAGAGCTGATCAACAGAGACATTTTCTTGCATCAGAAAGGCTGCAATTTCTACCCAGCTGCATTTTCCTGAGCACCATTTCTGACAGCAGAGATGAACAGTGCTCTAGCCATGGAAAGGAAAGCAGGAAGGGTGGTGTAGACTTCTCTTCCAGCCCAGCCTGGACAAGCATTCCCCACGGCACTGAGACCACCAGGAGGCAAGCGCCACTGGTCTGTTGCCAGTAGACTCAGAACTCGGCTGCGGCTGCACCATCCGAGAGCATCTGCCATCCCTTTCTGTTCGGGACCACCAGCCACATCATTCAGGGACAGAGGCTGCCGTCTCCAGGCAAAGTGTGAGTCCACTCTGCCTTCTCCTGCACAGCCATTTGCAGAGTGCCAGGCCCAGGGGCTCGGTCACTCAGTGTCTGACTTGATGCACAGACAATTAGAAAAAGTTCAAATGACTGGACTTTTGGTACTTACCCTTTCCAACAGCAATCTTTCACCATTAAGCCAGGCAAGCAGGCTGTTAAACCTGTCTATCACAGGGTAAGTATCAGTTCACAATGGAAGTGTTGCCCTACACCCAAATACTGAGGTAATTGCTAAAGCAGTAAATGGCAATATAATCTGGGATGAGATTCATGACTGTTTAGGTGCCAGAGTGCTGGAATTACCGCCAATATATAGACATTAAATATTAGTATCTTGAATAACCCCTTCCCAGATCAGTCACCAAGATTAACTCTGGCAGAACATTCCTCTTGGATCACTCTATGGATCTTCTTTCCTTCATTTTGCCCCCTTGACTGTAATAAAAGTGTAGAAATAAATTGTCCATATTGAGTAGAGATGTAAAATTTCCAGGCAGAATAAAAGAAAAACAATTTAAAAAACGGTTTGGAAAGGCATAAGATTTTTTTGTATGAGGTAGAAATGTTTACCTCTTAATAGAGCTGGCCAAAAACTTTCAGATGTTGTAACTTTCTGCCAGAAAATTTTGATTTGTGAGATGGAAACATTCCATTCAATTTCCTTTAATATTTAATAAAAATGTCAAGATGACTTAAATATTGTACTTTAACTCTACTGAAATCTTTTAACTTTAATATTCTTTAACAAGTTTAACATAAAAGTTAAAAAATGCACGTTCAGTTGATAACAGCAGGGCAAAATGTTTCAACGATATCTAACTGAAATGTCGCTTTGTTTTTGTGGAGTGCATTTTCAGGATTAACATTCCAAAGAGGAAATAGGATTTTCTTTACGTTACGGATAGAAATATCAGCTTGCTTACGGAACTGGGAGGAATACCTGAATTATAGTCTTTGCTGTCTCGAGCAAGCCTCTTGACTTAAATTTATCATTTATATAACATGGAGATTAATAATTATCTACAAGAGGTAGTGTAAGAGCCAGTGAGCCAACTACTGCTGCCCCTGTCCAAACACATCTCTCAGTGGAGAATTCTGCTTGAGTGAGGACTGCCAAACTTGCCACTTTGAGTATACAAAGCTTTGATTATAAATGGAAGATATGGGTAAGAAAACAGTGTGTCTCTGCTCAAGGATTTAATGCAGTTAACTAATCCACTTTAAATCAGTTCAGATTAATCTCCTGACTGACCCCATATAGACAAACCCTTAGAGAATGCTGAGGCCCCATTGTGTGGAGCAGGGTAAGAACACAGCAGTAAATATTTTCCCTACTGTAAAAATTAGGACCAATCTAAAATTGTAAAACAATGTAAACAGCTGTTCCTTAAAGGTAAGAGATAAAGAATATTTGGACATCATTCCAAAAAGTGGATGAACTACTGATTTAATCATCTTACAATGCTGATACAGACATAAAATGATGGGATTGTGTAGGGCTGATTGGCTTTTTTAACAGTAGGAGTAGATCTGAAAGGTAGCGCTTGGGTTTGTTATTTTCTATCGGTATGCAAGGCAGTGTGTGCTAATGAGGAAATACCTTCCTATATGAAAACCCAGGTGGAAGTGGCTAATGAACTGATAATGAGGCAAGCAAGCCAGAGGACAAAAGTTAAACTTTCCTAATTGATGAAGAGAGAGAACGAGGATGCCAAGTGCTGCTGGATGAAGGCGATGGGGTTGCAGGCTCGCAGAGAAAATTTCTCTCATTAGTGAAATCCCTGTAGCTGCAGGACAGAAGCAGAGCTCTGCCTGTGTGGCAGGCTGGAAACTGCAGTCTGTGCCGGGTGCCAGACGGATAGGAAGTTTCCCTGCAGCCTGGCCAGCATGTACTGCACATTAGTTACAGTCCTGCTCTTCCCTTTGGGATCAAAGCCACGTGCAGTTTATTATGACAATAAAAATTTCATCGTTTTAATGCAGTTTCAAACCATCCCATTTTTTAAATGAAGCATCAGCATAAAAAGTGAGATAAAAAAAAAGAAAAAAAAAAAAAGGACTCGGAGTGCAGAGTCCATCTGCATTCTCAAAGATGTTATTTGACGTTCAGAGCCCGCTGCTTGTTGCCTCCATCTGCTGGTGACATTTTGGAAGCGCAACAGAGACTAAAAATCTGTGCTCTGGAGCAGAAGTTGACTCTGGAAAGCTTCTAAATCTCATTCAGCGCAGCAAAGCCTGCAGGTATGTGAAAAACTAGGCTTAATTTAAAAGTCTTTGCTGCATCTGAAAAAGCCCAGTGTAAAACCTGCCTATGCTAGGTGAGATGATACTACCTGGCGCAGGAAAATTCATTAGTCAGCCTGTGTGATAAATCACGGAGTAAAGCTCACTCATAGTGAGTGCATCACATTATAAACAAATAAGCACTGTTCCTCGCTCTTTGGAACCCCAATGTCAGAAAAAGGGAACAAAAACCAACTCAGTGCATTGGGCGCTCCAGTATTCCCAGTTTGGCAAAAGCACTAGCTTAATGTCATGGGCTGTGATTCCTAATCCTTTCCTGCCCTTGACCCCTGCTGTCTAGATTCAAACTTGTAACCATTAATGGGGCTGGATCAAAACACTGGCCTTCTGGTGTCACCAATGGTGTTTAGAGGGGATTTAAACTCCCTGCTTTTCAGCGCAGTGAAATGAACACAGCAGTAGATTAATGCAAGGATTTGAGCTCACACAGCATGAGAGCTTTCAAAAATAGTGTTAACAGAGCTACAACTGCCTCTTTCAGGGGAAGCAAAATGAGGGGAACAGAACAAATGAACAGACACAGGGCGAGCCTTGTCGCTACGGGCAGGGCTCCTAAGCCTGGGGAGCCAGGGAGAGGGCCAGCGAGAGTGCTGAGACTTGGGGCAGGAGCTCTCCCAGCCCTTCATGTTCTGCAGGAACCAGTTCTCAAGCCAGGGCTGGGGTAAAACTGTGCTTTCAGGCCCCACAGCTGCGTGTAATTCCCTACCCCAACGATCTCTCCCGCAGGGAGAGGGGGGAGATCACAAGCTGCAGGGCTGGCCAGGGAAGAGCTGCTCACCCATCCTTCCTCTTCACCTGGGGTCAGGCACTGGCTGAGAGTTTGGCAAACCGTAGGCAATTGGGATGAGGCCCATTTCTGAACTTTGTTGTGCAAGAAGGCACAGGGGCATAGGGTGGACAAATATTCCTTTGCCCATTTCACCCTTTGCCAGTTGCCCACAGAGGGGGCAGAGGAGCTGCTCTTCCCCCAGCTGCCCTGCCTGTGCCAGGCTCAGACCCCACAGCCCGCGCTGTGTCTCCTCTTCAGCTCTGCAGCAGGACGTGCTTGAGCCCACAGCAGTGACAGGAAAATATCTAAAGGTTTCCAGCTTTCATTTCAAAGATTCCTGCTAACCCACCTGGCCCAGGAACCCTTCCAGTAGCAACCTCAGTCTGGGGCTGAGCCTACGCTGCTGAATCCAGTGGGAGTTTTGCCATCAACTTCAATGAGAATAGGATCACACCTCGGTGCTTTGTTTTGCCGTGTTTGTTCCTTGCCTCGGGCAGGAACCTGTTTGTTTGTTTGCTGCCTGCGCTCACTGCGAACATCAATAGGACTAGCTAAAAGCATTCAAACCATCAGATTTGGGGAAGTGCTCCAAAGTTTGTTTGCTTATCTGAACCATCCCAGGCACTCAGATTCGCACAACCGGGCTGGAAATAACCTCAAGAGAGATGGTTTTCTCCGGCAGACTCCACAGCTTCCACTCGGGCTGAGCATGTCCTGGGGGGCGGAAACAGCACTTGTGCTTCAGGGAAGAGAGGGGAAGTGTGCAGGAGCATGTGAATGGCAAATAGCTTTAAACAAAGAGACTAATTTGCCTTCTCACCAGCAGCCCCATCAAAAACTGACTTGATTTAGTTCATGACTAGGGCAAATAGTCCAACCTGATATGACTAATCTTCTTCTATCCAGACTGGTTTGTGTAATCCATGTGTGAGCTCAGTGCGTGGTTCCAGTATGTGGCTGAAGCAGCCCAGACCCCCTAGACAGGCTCTGAGGCGGGGAAAGGGATGCTGCCTCTCCAGCTGGCACACCTGCTGACCCCAACACTGGCTCACCACCCCTCTCCCATGTGTTTGCTGGCACCGTGGGATGCTCCCACAGGAAGGTGTTCTCTAACTCCCGCATTTCTGTCTGCTCCGGCCACAAAAGGCACCAGCATCACAAGATCACAGCACAGCACAGGTCAATTCTGGCCCGCTGGAGTCCGTTCAGTTGCCGGAACGCAACTCAGACTTGAAAAACGCTTACAATGACTAGACTTGTCTTTACTGGAGCTGTTTCCATGCTGCCTAGGTGCCCGTCCTCTCCCTCCCAGCCTTGCCACTGGCACCCTCCACAGCAGCAGAGGACAGCACTGCTACTCAGAAAAAATAGAGCTAAGCCAGAGTCGCTGCTCAGGGCAGTTCGGGGCACCCACACATTCTCTGCTGTCTGTACTTATTTCTTTGCTAGTGTAGCCTTAATGCTTGCACTTTTATACTGTCCCTCTGTATAGCATCGGGATACGTAATCACCATCACTGAGAGTTTTTGGCCTTGTATGAGCAGATGACTGGCATAAAAAAAATTTCTTTGTGATGAGTTTGTCCCAAACACAAGCATTTCTTTCCTCCCAGACTACCCTTCACAACTTCTAGACTACTCAGCCAGGCCTTCAACAACTCAGGGAAGAAAGTGCTTCCTCCAGCTGTCTGCTCTGTGCTTGCCCCCCATCCAAATTAAACTTGCTGTGGACAGCGACACATTCCCATTTCACGCCGGTTTGATTAATGTGTCTCAGCTAATTGTGTGAAGGATTCCAGTCCTTTCGGCTGTGAGACCAGGTTATTGTTCAGCCAATCGTGGCTACCATGTGAAAATGGAGGCTGTTCAGTGTTCATGCACCAGAATCAAAGGAGGGGCATCTTGGACTGGGTCACAGAGCAACACCCACTTCTTTGAAAAGATGTTACTATGCTCTACTAAACCTGTAAACCTCTTGCTCAAAGCGCGTCTTCTCCCTCCTCTCCTCCCCCCTGCTCTTTTTCCCCCCTTGTGGATAGACAGGCTCCCCCCACCACTCTCTTAGGGTACAAGTGAGAGAGAATGGCTGGATTGTAGATGGGTGGATTTCACATTCTAGGGTTTTTAATATTTCACTTTTATATTTCTCTTAGAGAATGATCCTGCTGAGAGGCTGAGAATCAGTGCTCATCATTTCCCCCTCACTGACACTTGAATATATTTTCCCAAGAGAAAACATTAAACAAAAAGAGAGAGAGAGAAAGGGAGAGAGAGGGGGGAGAGGGAGAGTGACTGAGCTAGCTTTTCAAAGCATACTTCTCAACCTGCCCACATCAAAATAAGAGACAACTGGCCCTTTGAAGTCCAGGACACAGACTTCTCTACCAGCCCATGTGGAAATAAAAGAAGCCAGCTTTATAAATCACACAGATTTCTCACCTTGCCCACATCAAAATCAGGGACAGTGACCTTTAAAACCGAGGTTTAAAGGCCCCCAAACCAATCTCTATAAAAATACAGAGAGTTCAGATAAACTGTGTCTCCAGGTACCTGTCAGCTTTTCCAGTCTAAACCAGGAGAGATCAGTCCTTTGCACTGAGGAGTGGAGACTAACTAAATTGTCAGCACTTGCAGCAATGAAATCTTCCATCAGCTTAACATATACCCAGCGCTCAGTGAGGCAACTTTGCCATGCATGTACCTTTGCTTGTATCCTAGGCCAATCCCAGTGTTGTAGGCCCTACAACAATGCCATCCTTAAGTAGCTCAAGCGATTTAGTAACACTGAGGCATAGGATTTTTCATAATGAGAATTACTAACCCAAAAATTAAGTGTCTGGTGGCTCAGAGAAAAAGCTGGCATTCTTGTGAGTTAAATCCTACCTGGGTTATAGTTGGGGAGCTTGGAAAGTCCTGGCCAGGTGTCCTCAGTTGGGACTCCCAATACCTGCGAAAAGAAGAAAGAGAGTGGGAAGAGCAATAAACTCTCTGCCAATACACTGCCTTGGTGTGTAGGTAGAGGAATTGGTCTCAATGGAGAGAGACTGTGGCCTTTACTGTAAATCAATGCAGATTCCCACTGCCTTGGCTGCTGCTGGATCTACCACTGCGCATAAAGGACACTGACATTTTAGCACTTGATTTTATAGCAGAAAGGAAATCCTGCTGAGATTGAATGTTGTTGCTGCTGGGAACATCAGTGAAGGCATATGCAGCTTCACTGCCAGGTGCCACTCCTGCATGTGTTTGCCAGCCCAGGGGTCACATTGTTCAACCCTTCTGCCACTGAACATGTCCTCCTGTGCCAGAGCCACACTGGGGACTTAGAGTAAGCCCACTTACACGAGCAGCAGCTGATATGCTCAGTGTCAGCACAGGCTGAGAGCTGCGATAGAACCCCTGCTGTTCTGAGGTGAAAAAGAAAAACTGGCAGACAGGTCCGTGGCAGGTGCCAGAAAACAGCCCAGTGTCTCATCCCGAGGCTCCAGAGCTTCAGCAGTGTCTTTGGCCTTTTTTTGTGAACTGTGGGCTTCAGAAGTAGGTCCTCACTGAGCAAAGTCTGGGCCAGGAAAGCCTCCTCCAACCTCATTTTAGTTGCTGAAATGTGTGAGATCAAGCATATCTGGATTTCTGTGCCGGCTGCAGTTGTGGATATTTAGTGTTACTATTATTACTTGCCACATGCAAAGTGCCTTGTGTCTATTGATATGGATGTGTTGTGCCAAAGAGGTAAAGCCACGTATTTAAGAAGAGTGCACAGCATGTGATATGGTATTATAAATCAGTACTGCTAACTCTAAGAATTCAAAGCTTGTCATCTAGACAACCCCCAAAATTATCAGATTTCCTTTAACAAAGGTGAAATTTTAACATGAAAAATGGCAGGGTTTTTTATTCCCTTTCTCTTCTCCAACATTAGATTTGTCTCACATTAGTTACCCTTTGCGTATGATAGACAATTCCTTTTCCTTAAAATGAAAGCTGAGATCTATGATATGGGGAACTTGGCCTCACAGAAACCTGCGATAAGATTGCAAGAAAACAGGCATCAGTGAAAAAAATACATTCGAGAAGGAATAAATATAAAGCCTGGTTGTTGCCGTTGTTATGCATCTGGTAGCTGATTGCTTTTCTCACTCACAGTTGGGAAACAGCTGTGAGGACAGTTATAGCTACCTGGAGCAGCCAGCCACAAGCGGGAACTACATCTCATGGCTGGCGCATGTTAGCATGGCAGTCTGTGGGGGGAAGCAAGCTAGGGTGGCTTGCTGTGGCCCATGTTTCCAAATTGCTTATGGATCCGGCCTGCCATAGGAAAGACCAAGGGGTTGGACCCTTGTCTCTGTTCACCTGTAAAATCACTCTTGGAAGTTGACCCAAATCAGCCTTGGAAGCTTGAAAGCTCCCCAAAGAGAAGGTGTCTTGCAGTGTTCAGCCATGTGAGGATGCTGGAAGGCAGCTTGCGCTCAGGGTAATTTGACAGCTCTGGATGAGGGTGCATTTTTGACTGGTGTATCCTGTACATGGGGCAGGTCTGCCCAAAGCAAAGTCTGCGTGCACAGGAAAGAGAGAGTTGGAATCTGAATCTGAGTCCAGAATTTGCTCTCATTTGCTATCCTTTTAGTTTTCCAGGAAGCCACAGGAAAACCTCTAAAATATTCTGCACTGAAAATACATGTGTGTGTTCTGAAGTGCCATGCCTGCATTCATCTGGGCACTCATTCTTCAGGGTTTCTTATGAGCCACCAGGCATCAGTCCTAAAAGCATCAGAGGGAGCTGGGGAAGTTCAGTACATAGTACAGGGTCAGCTCAGCACTCTGGCTTTCTTTGGGAATTTAAGAAAATAGTTATTTATGCATGCTTGTACTTTGCCACATAAGGTTTTTCACCAAATGCCTTAATTTTGATGAGTTGAGGTGTGAAAGTATTCAGAGCAACAATCACTAAATGCTATATGAATATGGCTTTATATTTATTTTTTCTGAGTCTTTTCTTTACAAAAGATGCTATTCCAACCCATGAATTTGGATCTATTTTTGAATTTCCAAGGTAATGCAGCAGATGATTTTTTTTTTTAACTTCCCTCCCTCCTGACCTTTAATGAGATTCCTTGGCAAATCAGACAATGAGTTATAATTAATTTCAATCAAATAGGACAATCCATAGAGTATATTTAACTGTTGCATAGCCACCTTAAATTTAGCTGTTTCCTCTGTGGTCCGTGCCATCAGACAAAGCAAAGCAGCTGCCCTATACCTGCTGTTCTGCCATGCTTCCCCAAGCAGGCACTTTTTACTGTAGTGAAAGGTCTCGGTGCAGCTCAGTTCAGCCCGCTTCGGAAGAGGCATCGTGTCAGCCAGAAACATATTTACAACGGCCATATTTCAGCAAGCGCTTTAAGCTGGTATAAATCATTATCCTCTCTCTCAGCTCTCTAACTGCCTGCTTCTCCTGTGATGAACCAGCTGAAGGAATCAACCTAGCTGATTTTGCTTAGTTTTGTTGGGAAGTTATGTTTTATGTAGACAAAGGCCTTGTAGTCTTTCGTTTGGCACTTGTCGCATGTTCGGCTCGGCCGCAGAAGCACACTGGTGGCATGCTGCAGCCTAATCCCACCCACGTGAAGTCCTTCTCAGCACAATGTTAATGTTAGATGGAGGTTTTGAATGTGAAACCTATGCCTGATCTCTTGAAATTTGAGTGATGGATCTTAAGCTTGTCAGGTTTGCTTACTCTCTGTGCCATGGGAGAACTGGAGACACTGCAGTACACAGTCGCTCGGGCCATATTCCATAACCAGCACTGCCGGCCTAAGTAGCGCCTTCCTCTTCGCCCCCTTTTCCATTTGGTCCTGCTCCTGCGTCATCCCCTCATGAGTACTACCAATCATTAGTGCTGCTGTTTGTGCAGCCAGATGATGAACTGGGTAAATAAACTGTTCTCCTTTAGAGTAACCCAAGGAGAAAACCAAGTTATAGGTTCCCCAGTTCACACAGCCCCACGTGTGGGGGGTTATGCAGGAGCAGGAATGAGCAGCCAGGCATAGAGACAGGGGATGGAGACTGCTTAGGGTGACACTTGTCTCTAGAAGAAATGCTGGTGAAATGACAGTCGGACAGTCTTGGTGATTCAACAGGACAAGCACCTTTCACAGAATGGGGGTTTTCCAGCTGTGTAGCTATGCGGTGTTTGAACCAACAGTCCTAGGTGGAGATAAGCATGCTGGGCGATATAGACTCATGCGCACAAATCAGACGGTGTCTAAACCAGAGCAGGGTGCCTCTATTATTAGTACATGAAAGGAACTGACTATTAGAAAACAGTAGGAATCCCCGTTCTGAACCTCACACTTGGCAAAATATCTCAAGTTAGGCATCGAAAGCCTCTAAGGAGCTTTGAAATCTTGGCCTAACACAGAGCCTCATTCCAGGCTGTATAATAACATAAAACCTTCAGTGAAAGGCACTAATTATTTCATGGCTCTTAAAGCTTCCTCATGATTTTTAAATAAGTTTTTTTTTGCCTTCTGTAGCACAAATCCTATTAATCACGGTATTAGTTATAATACCAGAGAAATGAAGATAGGGCTATAACCCTCCAACTGCAAAACCACAGGAAATGTATCCAGAGATTTCAGAGCTGTAAGTGGAAGGATACCCTTCATTCACACTCTGGGAAACTGGGCCCTGGCTTTGAACCCTGTTAATTGGCCAAGTATGGATTTTTTTTTTCCATAATAATTCTTTTTTTTTTTTTTTCACTCTCTATGAAAGAGAAATTCAGCATTTATTTAAATGGACTGAACTCAAGTCTTAGAACTGGACCCACCTGTCTGTCTTTCTGTAACATTTTAGCTAAAAGCAGAGAGGAAAACCCTACCAGGCAGGAGTGTTTCTGGATGAAGGGATTAAGAAAGAAAAATCTGATTTACACAGACTTGAGGCTATAAAGGTCTTCCTCACCACTTTCCAAACTTCAGTTTTCTGTACTTTATCCTTTGAAAATCCACATTTGGGAAACACTCTGTGCAGAAGAGCAAATCCCTGGGAGGAGATGTGAAAGGGCAGACACCTACAGCAAAACCCAATAGGAATCTATAGGCTGATCTTCCTGAAGAGTCAGTAAGAGTGTCAGCAGCGAGCAGTAAGGAACATACAGAATCTGCTAGTGCTGGTAACTGCCTTAATTCTACCGAGCTGCACTAAGGATGTGGCTCTACTTCAGTTACCCCAGCAGAAAAAATGGCTTACGAGGCTCCTGAGAATGTCTGCTCTCACTCACTGCTGCCTTTATAAAGTAATCTCACACTTTCCATTATGCCAAAGCAGCCTCTAGGGCTGCACCATAAACTGGAGGATACAAAATGTTCCAAGTTAAAATGAAGAAGGGTCTCTGAAAAACCTCAGGGTCTTGCCATTTTCAAGGCACTTTAAAAGCGGTATTAGAGCTTCTTTGTGAGAATATGGTGTGCCGTATCCTACAGTAAGTAAAGGATTTAACAAGAAGGAATAGAATTTGCAGTACCTGCACACCTTTTATGCCTTCTTCAATTTGATGTCACTTTAATTGGCTTTAAATTTTTGATGAGATGACAAACATCAAAGGAAAGTCATTTGATTTACTCCTGTGTCTGTAAGAAAGTTGCCAAGTATAACATGGGTTACAAAGTCTCCTATGAACTTGTCAGATTGGACCAAATTATTTCTGCTATTCACAGGACCTATGTTTAGGACTTCAAAATTAAGTAGGGGACTGGAGTAACATATTCTTTTTCTCTCCCATTTCATGTTATATTTTACTCACCGCCCAGATCTTCGCCAGCTGTTCATGAGTACCAGAAGTTCCTGCAAATACTGGCTGGCCCTGGATCATTTCAACAAATATACAGCCTGCACTCCTGCAAGAAACCCAAGGTATTAACTCATTCACGTACATGGCATATATAATATGATTTTTTTGGGATGAGCAGGGGAGAAAGGAAGAGAGGTAATTGTTGGAACAGAAATTTAGAAATCCTGATTTGTAAATGCAGAAATCCTGACACAAGCTGTAAATCCTATATACTTTGCATCTCAAGTCTGAAAAGTACCAGTCTGATGTGTAGGTATTGTATACCCACTTCATGTCCTCTAGTGAGAGTGCACGCAGGATGTGGGTTGTATGTATATATGTAAATAAATACAGGCATCAGTAAAGGCTGGTATACCTCTACAGTATGGTGGTAGGCAGGATGTAGCATTATAAAAAAACCCTACTGACTGTGGGAAGTCAGGAAGGTTTCCTTTGGGAAGGGCCATCTTATACATCCCTGCTCTTGCAGCACTGTTGTAAGCACTGGCAACTGGCCCTTGTTGCCAGGTGTATGTAGTATCATTAGCCTCATCCAAGTTCCACGGATCGAAACACTTGAATTAAAAAGCTGACATGTCAAATAGGATGGAAGCAGACTAAGGATTCGTGACATTCACATACCTCCAGGATTTTAGAAAATAAAGGAGACAAAATTCCATACAAGTCTGTTCCCATCTCCTTTTTCTCATCAGCACCATCCACTAAAAATACCCCACCCTTCACAAGCAAGACAAGGCAGGTGATATCCTTGGAAAAGAAACCCACTAGGCACCATCTTCTTTTCCAGCATCAAACAATATGTTTCATGTGTCTTTCAATTTATCCTGTTACAAACCCATCTAAAAAAGATAATTATGACAGAAGCCTGTGGAATAATAGGTTGTTTTCCATGAGAAAAAGGTGCAAATTTTGAATGATAACAGTAGGGAAGATAAACAGGGAACTACTACACAGTAGTTGAAGGATACATTAGATGCAGAAAGAACACAGAGGCACTAACCACTGGAGCGGTTTTTCCTCCAGAAGCAATTAGCTCTTCACCGGAAAACTGAAGGCAAGATTTCACAGCATAAAGAACTTGGTGACAATGGCAAGTTAATGTATTCTTATTTTTATGCCATCCCCTGCTTTGCCTCTGTGCCAGAGCAAACCAGCCAGCTTAAAAAACTCCTCCAAACTCTGTAAAAAATGCAAAATTTTACTAAGGTGGATTAGTCCTGCTGGCAATAATGATGAAATAGTTTTGATCAGGGTAGATATACCTATTTGCAAGTATTCCCATCTCTTATTGTATGGTGTAAAACTCTGATCGTTTACTTTTTAATCTTTTTTTCTCCAAATTTTTTCAAGTTTTCATGTCTTCTCAGTACAGCCCATCCCAGCTTTTCAGGTTTCAGTCTGAGTCTTCTTTGATTATAGCAAATTTGAGTCCTTTAAGCTCAAATGTTGAAAATCCAGCTTTGTCTAACAGACTCTGAAAGTATTATTTTCACTTGCCAAGCTGCAGCTAGTAATCTCTTCTGGTCATCTGTACTGCTGTGTTACCCCTTGCACCTTGTTTTTGCAATACTGTACATGCTTTTCCCACCTGGCTGTGGTCAGCTGTAAGCCTGATGTGCAACTAATCTGCGGTATTCATTTGGGTCATCCTTGCGCATCAGGTGATGCCAAGCCTGTTTGCAGATCCATATCTAATGCTGTTTTCACAAACATCTATGCTGCACTTTCCCTTAGCTTCCTGTACCCTAACCTTGGGTCTTGTGAGCTTGTTTAGTTGTTCAGTATGCTCTGACAGGGTCCAGGAATCATGAAACTTAAACCACAGCTTTTGCAACTTAGATTTTTTGTGTTTCATAGCACTACCACACCACCAGATATTATTGTGGAGCCCACGGATTGATTCTACTGGGACCAGTGTCATACCAACCCTCTGTTTTCACAGCTGATGTATGGCTCACCCTGTTTTGCAAATGCAGGGGCTGCTGTAATCCACTGATTCCATTGCACAAGTTTAACTGTATATGGTCAGAGCAATTTAGGTACTCTTGATCTGTAGGGAGAAGAGAATCAGCTCTGTGTGGTTTTGGAGCAAATGATCCTGACATTCACCCGCAGTTTGGGTTCTGATATCCTAGCTAGAAATGGACATTAAACTGGCAACAGCAGAAACTTTGTATGAACGCACTACAGCCCCCAAATGAAACATACACAACTAGACCTTCTACAGAGATTCTTTCTAATGAACAGTGCTGGCTGTGCTGATTCCTAAATTGAATTTAAGACACTGAGGATTTGTGGACTGGATCTACACAACAGTTACTAAGGAAAAGGGGCTAGTAATAGTGAAAGTGCCCTGTAAATGTGGTCCTTGTGACTTAACTGCTCTGCTACAAAGGTCCAAGGCAACAGAGTTCATGGCAGACAGAAAACCAGATCTGCTATGGTTTCTGTTACTGCTGAGAAGGCTTGAAATCCAGACGGAGCAATAAATGGAAGTAAGAATGAGAAAGCTGGTATTTTCCTAGATTCAGTTAGCATTCACTAAGAATTACTCATGAGCAAAGAGGTGAAAAAATTCAAATCTAATGAAACAGTCAGTTTGAGGAGAGGAACAACTTGAGGGTTGTTGTTACAAATGCACCTTCTGGGAGAGCACTCTTTTGTATTCCTGTTTATTCTCATTATCTCTGGAAGCCTTTAAACCTCAGTGTCTCTAATAAGGACAAAACTATCAGAGCAACCACAACTGCTGGGAAGAAAGGGTTTTTTGTTTCCTGTAGAGAGGGAGACTCAGCTGACCAGCTGCCTTTAATGCCTGCTTGGTACTGTATTGATTCATCAGTGGCAATTACAACTGTTTATATCTCTGTATGTTTCCAGATGAAATACGCTTTTCTTGACAAAAAAAGGCCAGAAGTAGCTAGAAAAACTGATGTATGGGCACCTCCCTCTTTTCCCAGGTATTTTTGTCTACCTGTTAAAGCAGGACTGTTAAAGTAGAACCTAGTGCTAGTCATCATATCAGCCTTTCAGCAGAGGCCTCAGCTTTCCTTCTGAGATACTGGATTTAGTTACTGCTCTGACAGCATTACAAGGATACTTCTGTTAATGAGGATGGTTCAGAAACATTTACTTTTTAATATTTCCAAAGATTTAGACCTAGTGTTGTTTTGGTTTTCCCCTTCTCCTTCTTACCCCACTGGTATTCATTTCCAAGGTCCTGTTACCCCTTCAAGTCTACAAGTTTCTCTGAGGGTTTCAGTCCCATAGAGCTGCCTCGGGAAGAGCGAGTGCAGAGGGAGGGCTCTTTCAGGAGGAGGCCTAGCCATGATGTTTCAGCATGTGCTAGATATGCACATGAAGCAAGGCTGGGACTGCTAACATAATAGGAGAGGTGTAACTGGTTAGAGGGATATTTAGTTTCAGTGAGGGTAACCAGATCTGGTTCAGACAGCACAGTTGCCTCTGCCTGCAATCCCTGGGGCAGGTTTGAACACTGCACTTGCTCCTCAGCCTGCAGTCCTGCATCACACAGTGGAGAGACTTCATCAGGATTAAGATCTAAGATAACTGCGGTATCCGAGAGTTCCCTCTCTAGCGCTTTTCTGGCATTGGGAGATTGCAATTTTATATTTAACCAGAAATACATCCTTCCTCTTGATGCTCACCAAGCGTGGCCTGTACAATGAAGCCCTTAGCTTGTATCTCCCAGTTTGTCAGAGTGGGGCAATGCAAACCAGGCTGGGGAGAAGGCTGTAATGGGCCTGGCAGGTCCATGTTAAATGACTGCACAAGAACTCATGAATCTACTTGGGAAGATTCCTGTGATTATTTTTTTTTTAATGGAAGATTATACAAGGAAAGCCTGACTGAAAAGAAGACATGACTTAAGGCCCTCATGGTGTTAGCAGCTACTAGTGCGGCACATGCATAAAGCACTTGGTGTTTAAAAAAAAAAAAAAGTCTTTCTGATATGCAGTGTAATCTCCCTGAAATGTTAGTCTCCCTGAAATCCCTTAATTGAATCTTTTAAAGTCCCGAAGAGATAGCGAGGGAGAAAGAAAGAAAAAAGATACAGAGAGATTAAAGCAGCTTTTCTAGTTAGTCCAAGAGCAAGTGGACTTGCTTCTATATCTCTTTCTTCATCTATTCAAGACCTCATTCACTCCCCATGTGCCTCCCACTGACAGTATTGCTGCTCAAGCACACTATGCATGAATTGCCATAATGTTTTATTTTGTTATAATTGGTTTCTTTAAACCAAGGCTTTAACACCCACTGTCTCTTGCCATTACCAAGGGCATTCTGACCTGCCTTCATGTAAATTGCAGCATCCAAAAGACATAGGGGTTTTTTTTCCCTTTCTTCCCAATAGACAAGTAACATCTGTGTGAATTCACATTATTTCCTAATAGACAAAAATTGAACTTAAATGCAGTGTACATCAAGATAATAAATGACTCTTGTTAGAGGAAGTTACTGAATAGAGCTCACTGAAGTACTCTCCATTCTCTCAGCGTGACATCTTTCTCTAGGGCAAACACTTTGAGTGTTGTTATTATAAGGAGGCGTTACAACAAAGGTGCCTATAGTGTGAATGTAGTTCAGTGGCACTGGGAGTACTGTGCTGTTAGAGCTGGTCAGGATGCTGTATGGGATCTTTGTATACTCCTCCTATGTTGCCATTCATTACACTAGAGCAGAGTTATGTAGTGGGGATGTTGGTTTTGCACAGGCAGAAATGCCAGGCTTTCTGTGCGTAGCTGGGGCTTTGGATAGAGGTCAGCTTTCAGGAAAAAAAATCCACAGGCTTATACCAGCATCTGCCTAATACAAAGCCTCCAATCTGCTAGGCAGGCATCTTCAAACTCAGCAGACGTTCCTGAGGGACTGTCTGGAGGGAAGCGGTGACAGGGACTGGGGGAGAGAAGACAGGACTGGCTTAGCAGCTGTAAACCATTAGAATTTAGCAAGGTTTTCCTCCTTGGAGAAATCTTTATGCAATTAAATTAGCAGCAGGTCTAGGGAAGTAAACAAACTGAAAACTCCTGTTTCCCTGAACTGCCCTCCAGACTAAGGCCATCGGAGTCTCTGATAAGCTGCAGATCTCTGGAGGAGGATACAACCTGAGAAGACCTGGAGCTTTGCTATTTGTAAACTCACCCAAACCTCTTCTTGCACATGCTTCAGGCTGCTGCGCTCCCACCCTTTCCCAGCCTTTGACTCTGCAGAGCAGTTAAGAAAAGTCCTGGTATGACAGGGACAGGCAGAAAATTAACTGGTCTGAAGAAAGGGTGAAGCAGCAATGCTATCTACACATGTACAATTGCCCAGAATAAGAGTGGTCTCCTGCAGCTTCATGAGCTGCATGTTGTCCGTAACTAAGTCTGGACTGTGTTGCCAAAGTGGGCTCAGGCTGGTGCAGTAGTGAGCTGGAAGGTGGATAAACCCTAGGGCCCAGCTACACATCCTGGCCAGCCCAAAAGGACCAGTGGGACTCCTGTGAAGCCCTTGTTCTCTCCTGCTTTCTGACTGCTCTCAGAGACCCCTCTCCCTTCAGCTCTGCTAAAATGCAGCTTGTTTCCTGTGGTTCCCAGACATGTTAAGATTTTGGGATAGAGCTCATAAGATAAGAAAGCTTTAGCAGAACATAGCCCTTCTCCTGTATGAAATGCAGAATGCGTCTAAGACATGTTCTTTGAGAAGAAGGACAAAGTATCCCAGAAATAATGAAAGTCTCAAACACCCTTCTGTCTCCAGACCCATTCAGAAACCCGTAAGTGCCACCTTTTGTTACCAAAGCCAAAGTCTCTGTTGGTGCAGTTGTGACTGGATCCATTGTTTCATCACGAAGCCATTGCTGTAGAGAGCTACCTCTGACTCAGCGGACCACATAGATACAAAATAGTAAGTGCATTAAGCAAAGGTGTTCTGTTGCAAGACCTGAAAATGCTTAATAAATGTTACCAAATGAGATGTACATATCTCATAAATATTATCAGATGAGGTTTATATAAATCCGTAGCTGAGATGTAGTGACATCATTCACAAAAACTTCTGTGAACCCAGGAGTAGAAAATTCCCCACTGCTCAGGTGTTAATTCCTCTACTTACAACTGTATCTGCTGTAACTTGGTTGACTTAATTTAAGTCAGATAAAGATGATTTTTCCCACGGGACCCCAGATGCTTTGAAATTGGTCAGTACCAGATATCTAGATCAGAAGAATAATCTGTAGCTCCAAGCAACAAATCAGGAGGACGGTACCAGAGTGCCACCACTTCAGAGGAGTATGTCTGTCTGGGGATGGACTTGGCACGAGCAAGGCCTGCAAAAAAAAAAAAAAAAAGAGAGAAAAAAAAAGATTGCTGTGTTAGGATAGTCCTTCTACCCGTACAATGCATACATGATAATAATTGGAAACAAGACATTATTTTCTCTTGGATCTGTAATCACAAGCAATCCCAATGCAGTTTAAAAGCAATTGACAAAGGAAGCGGGTCTGGAATATACCTCTGGGGCAGATGAGATCAAGCAATATGCTATGTTTTGCAGGGCTTAACCGTTTGTGACTGAAGCAGCCATCCCAAAACAATGCCAAGAAAGCCTTTTGGTTCAGCACATTGCTGTGGACTTGGCATGTTACATTATTTTCTGAAGAGGGAGGGGTTGATTCTCAATTCTCTTGAACCAGTTTTATGTGGCAGTAATTGCTTTGACTTAAATGAGGTTACTCCCTGCACCTATCAGTATAAAGGCAAGAAAGACTGTACTCACCACAGAAATAGTTTCCTGAAGTTCAGTTAGAGGTTTTGCTTTTATGCCTTAATTGGCTGAGGATACAGATCTATATGCACGCTAAAGCTTCGGTCTAAGCAGATATATTAGCAGTATCCAAACTGTGACTCACCAAAGTCAGCTAATTTGAGCTCACCAAGGCAACTGATGAGCAAGTTCTGAGGTTTCAGATCACGGTGAAGAATGTGTTGTTGGTGGATGTAAGCCAGGCCACGCAAAAGCTGGAACATGAAAAGCTAGAAAAAGCCAGCAAAAAACTGAAATGATTTTGTGTGACTTTGCATTGACACATTAACTCTGACCCTCAGGAGAACTCCTGGAACAAAGCAGAGACAAAGCAAGTAAGAAGCCAGTAAAAGTCCCAAAAATGAGTAATGCTGGCTGAAGAAAACTGCGGTGGGGTATCACTGCCCTGCAGCTTTTTGAGGTTTTCGGTGTGGAATATTTGGCAGCTATAGCGCAGTACCTAAGTGCACATTTTGGAAATTTAACTTTTCTTTAGAAATGGACTACTGATTGCAGGAGCAAGCGCAATTTATCAAAACACAGACCCACCCTTCAGAACAGGAGGTATTCTGATTTCAATGTTCAAGACAAAAACATACCGCCCAGCCATGCAAAATGAAGGTTTAAGGAGCTGAAGGTTTCCCCATTTTAGCCAGCTAACACCAGCAGAGGGAGTTCTGCGGCCGCTGTACGCACCACCAGTATGAACTGGACCAGTGAACTGACTTACTTGACAATGCAAAGTGTTATCTTCAAGCTGGGAGAAAACACAAGGACCAGATTTGAACAGATATAGCAAATAAGATATGATGAATGAAGCAAGCAAGCAAGAAACACCTGATGTCCACCATCATGGCAGTGTAAATAAGCCTGGGGTAAAATAAATTGGGATGAAACAAGGTATGAAAATGGACAGTGGATAGAAACAAAACACAGCAAAAGTAATCAGACTTCACCAGAAAAAAGGTATTTTTCATCAGAAACTTAATCTGAAGAGAAGGAAAAACAGTGACACCCATAGGTAATTTTTGTATCAGAAAAGCGTCCCTGTAATATTCTGCGTACTTGCATCACATTCGATAGGAATCACTCAGAGAAAAAACAAACAACATTTGCCAGCAAAAACAAAGCAAGCTAGATAACCCCCCTAAAGGAGCAGTAAATCATTTTGCAGTTCAGTTCCTGCTGACAATGAGGATTTCAGAGAGGAAAGCAGAGCAGCTGGGCAGCGTTTACTCACAGAAATGCCAGTGAGTACATGTTAGAGCCGTGTACTCCGTGTGCTTTACAAGCCCGCCTGGTAGCAGAGCCCTTGAGATCTGTGCCAAGACTACAACACTGCATCTTGGACATATCTGAGCTTTAAAGATGTTTAAAATCTGGGCCCCCAAGAAGCTTCATTAGAATTGGTGTTGCTTAACAACTATCTGGAAAAAGATGTGAACAAGGTGGCAACATTTGAAGATGACAGAAGTATTTAGATTAGCCGTGATAGGAAGTGACAGTGAGGAACTTCAGAGAGATCTGACAAAGTCAGATGAATAGGCGGGTTGATAAGATACAAAGTTATTGTTGACAGCTGTAAGATAAATTAACTGAAGCTGCTCAGGAAAAGGACCCAGGCATTCACAGAGGACATCTGCACTGAAACCTTAAGTCAGTGTGCAACAACAATCCTGAAAGTTAATTAAATGTGAACATGCGTACAAAGAAGAGTAGGAGACTATTAGAACATCAGTCTATCAAGTAAGGGTACATCTTTAGCTGTGTTGAGGTCCAGTCAATCCCAGAAAGCTGCAGTAGAAACAAAAGGGGTTTAAGTGACTGCAAATATGAAGCTAGTCCCAGATGAGGAGAGAGCGAGATTTGAGAGTTTTTAATTTAGAGAGATTAATAATGTATTCTAATAAGAGGGTTTGTGTAGAGATGGATTTGTTTGCCACAAAATGTCATTGTTCACAAAAACTGAACGTCCTCTTGTGGGCTCAGAAAACGGGAAGAGGGACTAACTGAAAAAAGGTTTTGCAGGCTGAGAGGGAGGTTGTTACATCTTTGTCAAAGGCAGTTTTCCTCCAAAGTGTTTTTCATATATGGAACAAAAAAAAATATTAGTAAGCAATTTACAGTGACCATACATAGTGAAAAATAACACTTCCTCATGCTTTAAGGGATACTAGGCTTCTAAGGAACTCACCATAACATTGCACGAATGAAGTCCTCCAGGATGCTGGCCCATGTACTGGGCTAGATCTGTGTGCTAAACAAAAGAGGATAACTTGAGGCAAAGCTCCTAGTGTAAAATGCTCCTACCAACACCACCTTTTCTGTAAATGGAAAAAATGTGCAACCACTACAAAGATGTCTCTTTCACCTTGGCAAACATCTGATTTGATGCAATGCACAAGGATGTGCTTAAGTGCTGGGTCACATTACGGACCTGGCTGACCTGTTATCTCACCCTAGTAGCTTATGACCTGAAGCTGATAGTTAACAGAATTCATACTTGTGCCAGAATTAATCATAAAGCTACAGTAAGAAGACACAGCCCCTCTATTTTCCTAAGAATTTGGTTGATAGCTATCAGCAAAAGTAACAGAAGTAGCAAGACTCACACTAAGAGGTTTTTTATTGGCATCCTGCCCTCCCCATGAGAGCAACCCACATGGTGAGACACTGGGGTCAGTGCCAAATCCGACCCCAACTGGGATGTGAGCTCATATCATTATTTCCTATCCTTGCTGTGGCTCAAGAACAGCACTTTGATTGTGTTGTCAAGGCAGAAATGGAGGTAAAGAGCGTCTGCCACCCTAGTGGAAAAAAGATGTGGAATCATTTTTGCATACAGCTGTTGCATATACAGAAAGAAAAGAGTAAGGCTGTGTGGCTAGAAAGCAGAAGATCAAGAAGGAAAATCAATCATTACACTAAAGGATTACAACTTCTTTTCTTTGTAGATGTCTCATAATGAAGTAAATTCATTATGCAGCCACTTCCCACTACTTCCCAGTACTAGCTCCACAGGAAGCTAGAAAAAGATCAACTCACCATGTACTCAAAGACAAATGTTAGTGTCTCCTTGGTCTGGATAATGTCATGAAGCAGTACAATGTTGGCATGTTTCAAATGCTTGAGAAGAGAAGCTGGGGAAACACAAAAGGAAGATCAACTTTGCTGCTGCTGCTGGAAGTGGAAGGAGACAGTGCACGCAGCCAGGCAGTGAAAATAAAAACTGGGAAGAAATAGTCCAGACTTGGCAATTCTGTAAGAAGCAGCAGCTATGAGTCTGGAGGAGGATCGAACCACTCCTTAGAGAAGCAAGCATCAGTGCTCCAGGCTTGGCAGGAACCCATCCATCTCTCAGAAGTGGCATCTTGCCTCTGTCAGAAATACCAGTTCACAGTTCCCAGCTCTCAGCTTCTCAGCTGAGGAGAAATAATTTCTTCAAGGCAAATGCTGAGAGGCAGGAGCTCCCAGAGCCAGAATGCAGCAGCCCCTGGCCTGTCACTGAGCTTTCCATCGTTCTCCTGCCCACCTCCTGGCACGTGCCCTCAGCAAGGCCCTTAGAGGACTTCTGGGGAAAGCGGAGCTTCTATCTGCTCCCAGCTTCACAATATCAGGGTGTAAAAATTTGCCAAAAGAAAACACTCTGGATGCTAAGCTGAATTCTGAATGTAGCTCTGTGCTTTTAGCTTGTATAAAGCATATTGATTACTTTCTCCAGTTTAAAACTCAAAGACCAGAGATGATGAAGTTACTGAGTGAACAGTAACTTGTTTGTATTTATACAACTTTGGCACATTTTTTCTTTCAGCCTAAACATCTCAAAGCATAATTGCAACTGTGTGGTCCTGGTCCTTAGGTGCTGATGGGCCTTCGCCAAACCTCAGCACGTCTAGGGTGTGATGATGGAGGGGGCAGCACACGGAAGAGTCTTTGCCTCCATAAAGACCACACAGCACTGACTGATGTTAAAGCAAAAGCTACAGCCTTCTGAGCCTTTCAGCCTTGCGTGAGGTTTCTCATGATAGAGCAGGCTCCACTGGCACGTTCATGAAGGTAGCTTCTCAGCAGAAGGTCTCAAAGACAGTCTTTATGGGGGAAGAGCATGCACAGCTTCATCATTTGCTACCATAGGTTTGAGACGATAGTTGCCATAGCTACATACAGAGGAGGGACACAGGTAAGTGGTGGAGCTGGGATTGCTCTGCTTGTAGATCCCTGGCACTACTGAAGAATCCAAGCCAGCTGTTATACCGAAAGTGTGCACAGATTGAAGCCCCAAAGCTCAACAGAAGCAGAGGTCCCTGACTCTATATTTTAGTTCAGCTTCTGACACAGCAGAATAGCCTCAGAGCTGCTCCAGACTTGCCTTTCCCTGCTGATTAAAACCAAATTAGTTTACTGTCAGACCACACAGTGCTACAAATTTCATTCAGATAGCATACAGTCTTGTTTCTGCTGAATTAGCTGAAGCACACAATACAGAGCTTGCGCTGGCCGTGGGAGGCCAAATGAGTTTTGGTCCTGGATAAAAGCTGCTTTTTGTTTTTCAAACAGTCTGCAAAAGATATTTGAAGAGTTTCATGCTGGCAAAGCAAATTTATACTGGATTAGCACTTTGCCTTTTGTGATCATAACCATTTCACCTGGTTCTAAAAGCCCTACAGCCAGATACACTGAGTTACACAGCTGTGGCCTAAGCTTAGTATGTCAGTACTGAGACTGCTGAGCAGTAAGGGATGCCCCATTCAGCATAACTACTGGAAACAGCACAAATTGTAAATTAGTTCTTGCACAGAGCTAGGTGCTGCTGCAGCTAAACTGCCTCTAGTACTGATGCTAGTCCATTTAGCTACCGCCAGTATGTTTCCAGTGCATGGCAGTATGAACCTTAAACATGCTCCGCATTGCATCTAATGGCGTGTGAACCCAGTAAAGATACTCTGGCTAGATCCCATCTGCTATGGAAAGGGGCTGCTAACCTGGCTCTGTTTTTTCACTCTCAAAAATCCCATATGACCAGAGCTGTTGCTCCAGCGGAGCAGTACAGAGGGGTCCAAAGTAATAATGGAGAATTCAGCCCCTGTGCCTGAATCGGGCCTCTGGGAACTGCTCCTCACTTGGTTGCTTCTACAACCCCCTGCTGGGGTGTCAGGTGCTATGGCCAGAACTGAGCTTTAAAGGCATTTCGTCTCTGTGGGGCTTCCTGGAGTGAAGTGGCTCTTTGTCAGGGAGTTCCATTCCTCCAGGGTAGCAGAGAATGCACTGCGTTAATAAATCTTGTGCTTTGTTTGCGCTGCTGACTTACATTGTAAATTTGAGGTGTCAGAGGCTGCAAAGAGCAGCAGTACACAAAAGATCTATTTAAAGTAGACCCTTCATAGGATCCGTCTTGTTTTCTCCCATAATGAATGAAGTTAAGGCTCTCAGCCTGTCCAGTAGAGCATGTTAAAGGGATGCTGATCTTTAGAGCATCATTAGTTCTATGTAGATAAAGCTTTTAAGGCTTATTTTACTGGTGGGCTACAAGTATAAATGCAGAGCAAAAGCATCACAGCAGATGAGTGTATAGGAAACTGTAACACAAGCCATTCTGTAGATAGGCATGTTTAGGTATCTCTCTGCTTTCACCCAGTATTGGACTAAGGACTCTGTAAACTTTCTTATCTTAATTACACTGTTATAAACCCAGAGTTGATCCACTGACCTCTCTCGTTATTCTGAGTTTGCTGCTATGAGAGTCCTTCTGTGCTAGGGCTGCTCTGTGAAAGCTGTCACATCTGGTCCCTGACACTCCATCCCTGTGGTGATAAAATCAACCCTAGTTTAGAACTGCACTAAGAAGTAGAAAACAAAATATGTGTGACCTCCTACATTGATAGCTCTCACTAATACCAGACAAAAGACTGGCACAAAGGTTGCATATTTCTGTGTAAGGGAGAAACCAGATTACGATCCTCTTGGGATTGTAGAGCAGACAAAAATAGAAGCCTTAATCAACCACGCAGTTTGTGAACTTAGTCTGTAGGGACATATAAATACATTCAGCCAAAATCAAGAACTTAAACAAAAGCATTTCTTTCTCAAAGAAATTGAGAAAGCTGGAGACATTTTGCCCAGTGCTCTACAAAGTCGACCAATAGAAAGAATTTCTCACTGGACTGCAATGATAGATGTTATTAAACACCAGTTTTATCAAAGGTGTTTCTTTTCAGGCTGGGATCTGTGATGCTCCAGGTATCAGCTGCCATCACACAGGGAAGCGGCACTGCTTGTAATAACAGCAAGTGGAGACCCTGGTGCAAAGGGCACTTCCAGTCCACAACTGCCCGATGCAACAGCAGCAAAAACTGCGGTGCAGTGCTAGTGCGTAGAAATGGGAGTCAGAAAGCAACCACAGAGCAGGCAGCAGGCAGGAAGGGTAAGAGGGCCCTACGCTGCCAGACAGGACGTGCTCTCGCTGCAGCCAGCACTCTCCTTATCACAAGCTCAGATGCATCTGTCACTAGGGAACACACCAGCCAGCAGATTCACCCTCCGTCCATCAGATGCTCACCCAGCCCAGCACAAAGACCTCCTTCATGAAGGGATAAGGAAACCGAGAGTTTTGGGAGAAGGACAGCTGTCACATTAAGTAGGCAAGAAAGGACTTAGGAAGACGTCACATGGCGCTTTTTCAGGTTTAAACAAACACTCTTCAAGAATGATGGCTCTTGCTCTTCACCAATGTTTGAAGAAGCTCTTTATGTCTTACCTTCACGAATGGCTGTAAAGGGCACTCCCTCCTCTGCCTCCAGCCCCATCACTTTCAATGCCACCAACTGGCCATTGATCCTGTCAGGTCAGAGAGGATGGTCACGCGAAGCACCTCAGTGCTTGGCGCGACACCACCATTAACAGTCTCCTAGGGTGCTCCACACTTACTTAAGCAAAATTTGTAGGGCTCACTCCCCACCACCTCCACCTTGTCTTCATAAGCAGGGAAACAGGAGCCAGCCCGCCTGGCTAGAGTCGCACCGTTCTGCTGACCAGGTATTGCTAGAGCATGGCTTTGGGCAGTGTTCCCACCTTGCCCTCTCACAGCTTTCCTGCCCCCGTGTGATGGCGGCACGGCCTCACCTCCAATTTTTCCATTGTGCAGTGATCCCTCATTCCAAGGAAAACCCCCACTCCCTCCGTGGTGCAGCCAGACAATCTCCTGGCATGCTGCTGTGGAGCAAAGTGTCTTTGTGGAGCATCCACAGCTGTAGTGGGGGAGTTCCCTGAAAAACCTGGATGGAGCTTTGCGAATATCCTGCCTGAAGGCAAAACAAAACTGGGGGTTTGATTTGCCTTTATCTTTCTGTAAGTACTCTGAATTGCCCAGCTTCAAGATCATTGTTATGGATTCCCATAAGGGGCATTTTCAGCAGGCACTGGCAAGGCAATAGTGGCACTGGTGGTCCTTGCTCACCTGCTGATTCCCTTGTACACAGTTGCACAGGATCCTTCACACAGCTTCTCCAGATGTACATAGGATGTGGCAGCTCCAAACGGGATGCCTTGTCTCTGCTTCATGGAGAAATTGATATGTATTTCAGATTGCTGGGTAGAATAAGAAGCTACTAGCATGTCAGTCAGTGATTAAATATGGATTCATAATCAGAGGGTGAAATACCTCCTGTCTGGCTCTATGGCTGCTGCACACTCACCCATTTGAACCTCTCCACACCATCCTGATCCTGCAAAGGACCAGCATAACTCCAAGGCCTCCAGCTCTGAAGGGTGTGGAGACACGGAGGCTGCCGTGAGGGTACAGGAAGGGATGCTCTGGTTACATCCGACAGCTGGCACAGGAAAAGAAGGCAAACTATTTCATTGGCAAAACACCATTTTACTGATGTGATTCTTTCCTCTCTCCTTGACTGTCCTGGCTTTGGGCACTTCACATCATTTTCATCTCCCTCCCCATCAGTGATGGATCTCCAGTACAGTTTCTCAGCTCTGTCTGTGAGGGGAGCAACTGTCTGTATGTTCCCATCTTGGTAAATGGTGGTGCTCACTCTGAAGAAGTGAAGATAAAACTGCCTTAACTGCAGAGGAGGCTTCTACCAGTATAATTCTTAATGCATGTTACTCTCTCTTGCCCTTGATTTATTCGTCTCTAGATAGCAATCTGTTAGGGCAGGGACTGAAAACCAAATGCAGGAGTGAAATTTCAGGAAGTTTAAATTTATATCTCCTCCTCCTTAAACACACACCCCCCTCCTTGCTTACCACTGTATAATTTACACAGCCTGTTAATTTGGCCCATAGAGCATAACAGTGCCATAAACTATAAAAATAGTAGTAATGAATGGCAGGCAGCCTGCAAACTCCTCCTGAGCAGCTACATTGGATGGGTGCCTGCATTATCGTTTGACTCAAATGTAACAGGATTTCCAATCTATGGCATGCTGCCTCTTCCAGAACTGTAGGTTGCTGGCTCCCTCCCTGTTTTACAATCCCTCCTTGGCATAGAGCTCGCTAGAGTGCAATCTTCTCCCCGTTTATCACATCAAAGGCATTAATTGTCATCTAAGGCATCGAGTCCTCTTTCAGTAGCTGCACAAGCCTGAAGCTGCAAAGTTTGATGCTGTCTGGTTAGAAGCAAATGTGAATGTTTTGCACTCCCACAAGAAGTGGAAGAACCCAGGTTTAGCCTGTCTCAATGCAGAAGTATCACGCTGTGATATTAAATACCTCTGCTGTAGACGCCGCTTCCGTGTGCTGAAGGGTATGTTGGGAGCCCCTTCTCTCTGAACAGCAGCTGCAGCATCCTGGTCTGACAGCACATACACACAACACGTCTCCCATGTTGTCCTCTTTTGACAGGTCAACAGGACAATCTGTCTCTTCTTTTCTCCTTTGCTCCGCCTCATCCCTCCATCTGTAATAACAGTTCATATGACTCGCATGAGGTCTCTGCCTCAAACAGTCTTGTGATTTCTACAGTTTTTCTTTGGAAGTCCAACATGCAGTGATCCAAGCTCAGCCCTGGAGCAGCTCCATTGATTTCAGCTCATTTGGCAGGTGCCCTCCAAAAACAGCCATCATTTTTTCATACCTAAAGATGGAGAATTAAGCAATAAATCCAACCTTTCTGCTCGAACAAATTTCTTTCAGTTAAGCAGCTCTTGGTGTAACATGTTAGGCGACAGGATTTTCTGAAGTGATAGGTTTCGTAGAGGAACAGACCTTGACTTCCCTCCCTGCCTACAGCAGTAACTATTCTATATGTCGTTAGGCTTTAAGTTGAGCAGCGTGGCTGAGTCGTGCTTTCTGCAGGAGCTGGAACTGTACACACACTGCCCTTGCTTCAGCATTTACATCCTTAGCCATGATGGGGAGCCCTCTGTCCCTCTTGGATCACTTCTCTAAGGGATGCGATGAGTTGAGGCTGATAGAAAATAGTCTTGTCCACAGGTCAAAATAGCCAGAGGCAACTGATGAATCCAGCCCAAAACAGATTTCGTCATTACCTACCGACCAGGCAGCAACACACAGTGGACTTACACCAGATGTGGACAGATAAAAGTTCTCTTCTTTCCGTCCCCTGTGAGTGGGACTCGCTGAGCAGCTTCCTAGGGCTAACACCCAACCCACACTAGTGTAACGGTGAAAGGGCTGAGAAAAATGCTGGCAAGGGGTGAGGGAGCGAGTGTTGTACTGTGGGGTTTTATACTGACCCCTGAGGTGCTTCAGTTGTCATTTGAATGCATGACGTGAAACCTTCCCTTGGCTTCACTGTTTTGGTGGCTAAGAATAATGCTCTTTCTTTGACTGAAGGGATTTTTTAAGCAAAAATGTGCTGGGAAGGCAGGAACAATTTCTGTGTCTCATTGCAAGCAAATTATGCAGCCTCTGCATGGCAAGAAGGAGCCCGAAAGGCTTGATTTCTTTCATGTGATTTTCTTTTGCAGTGCCCAGTTAGCCATAATTTTTTACATATCTATCACCATGGATTTCAGTCTTCTATGTATTTTCCATGTATGCTTTGAATCATCAGAATATGGCAGTAATTTGGACGTGCTGCCCAAGCATGAGAAAGGTGGTCTAGATGCAACGTACTCAGTAATAAACTGATTATGCAAGCATCATTTGCACATCTGTACAAAGTTTCTTATTCTGGAAAATATTTTTTATTGTTATGACCATCTCCATACAAATGGACTTTAAAAATGTGTTTAAAGGTAAATGCCCAAGAAGCAGACAAAATAAAATTTTACATTTTAATTCATATGAAGATTATTATCATAGGTACATTCCGTGTCAGGGAATTACTCTGTTACGAAGAAAAAACATCCAACTTTTGCTAGTTAGGGAGAGCTGGTAAATGAAAAGCATGCTAATTGAAAAAAAAATATTGAAAAAATAATGGAGCATTCATTTCAGTTAGCAGAGGAAATGCTGCAATAGAAATGTTTAATACTGTAAATGTTCAATGTGAGAGTTTATAAAGGAGCGCCTATACTTGTCTTTGGAACCACAGCGTTTAAAGGAAAGCTTCAGGGAAGGTAAGAAGCGTTACTCACTGCTGACGTAACGCAGGAAGCACATTTTGCAAAATTCGTTCATGTAGAAACGTATATAGTGTGTATATCCATATACAGATAGCGGTGTATCTGCAGTTATGTATTGTAAACGTACTGTGGAAGATTTATGCATGTACGAAACGTGTGTGTGCCTTTCGTACGCCCGCACGTCCCCGTCCCCAGCGCCAGGCTCTGGCTCCCCCGTCGGAGAGCCGCCGCGCTCCCACCTATACCACTGTCCCGCGGCCGGCGGGCCCGGGGGGCGGCAACGGCCGGCGGGGTGTCACTGCCGTTACCGCCCAGCGTCCCTCAGCCGGGCACGGCCCCCTCTTTACTCGTGCCTCCAATGCCTCAGGAAATCGATCTTCAGGTGCCCTTCACGCGCTTTTGGTGCCAGCGCCGTCGCGGTGCCATCGCGCAACCAGCCTCACCGCGCTGCTGTTCACTGGCCTCAAGGCGCCGGGAAGAGCCACCGCCGGCCGATCGCCTTTTGGGCCAGCGGGTGAGCCCGGAAGAGGCCGGGCCGCGCCGCACCCCGCGGGCGGGTCTCGCCCTCTTTTGTCCCGGGCAGGGACC
>VXBO01004504.1:4259-14384 GCA_013400135.1 Rhinoptilus africanus | reverse complement strand
GAAGCCAAAACCACGACACCTGCAACATCTCTACAGCTAGTTTTCAACATGGAAATAGGAAAAAAAGTACTGACATTCTTTGTTGTACACAATTTTGAATCATTTTTTCCTCTCTCAATTGAGGTTTTTGGGGAATATAATTGTAAATCATTCGGGCAGAGAAAACATTTCCATGGATGGGCAAATCACCTCACAGCTGAAATACATCCACAGAAGAACTAAAAATAAAACATGAATTATGCATTCAACTAACGCAAGTGTTATCTATTACAAAGAGCAAAAAGAATGCACTGAACACAAACTGTAGCATGCTTAAAAGGGAGAACACACCATCCTACATGCTACCAACCAATAACATAAGAGCAAAAATTACAACTACAAAACATTATACAAAACCCACTTAAACAGAGGTCCAGGCAAGACTTGAGTATAACTGGTCATATATACTCATATACTTGAGTATAACGTAATTATGCAGAAATGTATTCCTTACAAATGAATTAACTTTTTCTAATATCTAGCTCTATGTTTGAGAAGGGTGATATGTACTAATCAATACTCAGAGAAAGAGGCTTTATAATGTAAATACATGTGGAGTCTTGCATAGCCTACAATAAAATCATGTTAAAAACTTCAACTTAGAACATTAACTAGACTTGGTCTTTTAATCTTTTCTGTGGAAAAAGTAACTGAGATAGAAAGGCCAGTTATGTCAGTCACTGATTTGACAGACTGACAGTTATGTCAGTTATGACAATCTCAGGTCTCACAGACAATCCACAGAGTTTCTGCACAAATCTCAGCTATTATTGTTTGAACTAGAACCAAACTTTAAGCAAGATATCTGGTCTAGTTTTAAAAATTGCAGAAGCTTCAACATGGGAACAAGTTACCGTGGAACAAAGACTCACTATATATCAGAGAATCATGCCAACAATTTGTGCGCTTATCCTGTCCCATTACAAATTCAAGATAGTTTACATCCTCTGAGGACTAAGCTACTAAGCTCATTCAAATTACTTTGTGTTTGCTGAAAGTTAAATGGACTATCACTATGACATAGTAAGTTCCTATTCTATTGCAACTGGGTTTTATCCCTGAGCCCTTATTGGAGTATGGGAAATTATTTATGTACTTAACATTCTCACCATCACCTTGAAGATTCCCCTTTTATTTAAAATCTTCCATGTATTTACTTACAGATGATGGTACAGTCACTTCTGAATGTTTTATCTGATTAAGTAAGAGACATAGCTTCTTATCTTAACTAATAGCAAGGGATTATACTGTATCTCAAATCAGTAATTTAACACTTGACTATAAAAATCTGGCTCAAGATCTGTTAGAAATGGGGACCAAACCCACTAGAAAGTATTTGGACCTATAAAGACGCTTTCTTTAGCTGAATTGGGAATGGCAGTTACAAGCTTTGGTATTCAAAGTAAGCCTTGCTGTCGTCATTACCCAAGGAAGTCTGCTGTCATAAGGCGAAGCTGAAGAATCGTAGAGAAGATAGAAATGCCAAAGTTACAAACCTCGTCTCACTTTGTCTGTGCCATGTTTCATCTTACCGTGATTGCACATCAAGTGAAATTATATGCTTAAGTGGTATTCTTCATTTTCTAACTAACCTCTCTGTTAAAAGAAAAAGGAAAAAAAAAAGTGTTGCTGGCATATAGCAGACCTTCAAATCTCTTTTGGATTCCTTTTCCACATACTATAAAAGTGAGCTATTTTCCATCCTCCCACTCTCACCCAGAAGCAATGTCTGCTTATCACTTAGATAGCTGCTCATGAGAGATATAAGTAGTAACAAGTTGTTGATTTCAATATTTACTTCCAGAGTAGAAGCAATAAGCAAAATTCTATTTGACTATGAGCAGTCAGCAGATTACATATCACCACAAACAAGCCAGTAGCTCATCTCCTTTAAATGGAGATCTTTTGTTTGAGCTCCCCCATTGCTCACTTAATCATGAGTCTCAGGATATTTGTTGGGTTTTTTTCACCCCCCAGTTTCCAGAGTCATGCAATGACAAGAAAAACTCTCCTGTTATATTAAATGAAAAGGGTTGTTTGAGATATAGNGCAATAATGGAAACTTTTGCATGTTTATAAGTTAGATGACCCACAATCGTTTCCTACAGTCAGAACTAGTAATTTTTGACCGTTAAAATATTTTTTATATTCTGTTGCTATGGTTTGCTTAATGTTGTAAGCCAGTTTTCATTTTAACAAACTGTATTACATTCACAACAAGATTTCTTACCTTAGCCAACAAGCCAATGGTACTGGATGCGATTAATTTCTGATATTCTTTTTGGAAGTTAAAATAAGCATCTATTCAATTTTCTTTGTTTGCCATCTCAACATCCTAAGCAGGCTGGCCTTCTCACAAATTCATGTCGGTTGTCCCTAATTAACTTTTTCCTTTTTAAAATGTTTGAATTACATCCAGTTAGATTCTTTCCCTTCAAACTCCATTTCACCTAACAATAATCCCCTGTTGTTATATTTTACTTAAATGACAATCGCACATTTTATTTTAAATTAAACTTTCAGTTAAAATAGACTGTTCAGACTTAAACCAAAACTCATTGATGTGGCAAATAAAAACAGGAAAAATTAAGATACCCTTTATAAAATTCTATAGGCAAAGTACTGTATGATAGGATCAGATTTTAAGACACTACTACATCTGATCAAGAAAGCTAATATGTAAGGTTCTAGAATATTTAGAGGGATTGCTTTAGGATATTATTTTGTAATATCTTGCTGCTTCTTAAGTTATTCTCATCTCAGTGTTCTCGTGCTGGTTAGGCGTTGAAGCTAATTTTCTCTCTGAGCTTCTGTCATAGATGCCTCACCTATGTAATTGGAAAAACTGCTGAAAAGATACCTTGCAGACTTTCTCAAAGAGAGTTCCTCTGAAGGAAAACAAACCTATGCTTTTGTAGAATAATAGACAAACTAGCTGTGCAAGATTGGATTCTACTCTGCACATTTCTAACTAATATTCACACATCTGCTTCACACCTTCAATGTAGTAGCTTCTTTACAGACACTTGAGAAGGGCAACTTGTTATCTTTCAGATGGCAGACCAAACTAGATATACCATTTAAGCAAAATAACCACAGAATGGCTTGCTGGAATTAACAACCACACTATGAGGCTCAATAGATTAGATGCAATGAAGAAGTTCTGTCCATGCAATCTGCTTCATCACTTTCTTTTCATAATTAACTTTACTCTTTGCATCCTTCAGCTGTCTAGACCATAGAACTAAGAATGCAATCCTGCACTGGCTCAAAGTACACTGCCCCAATTTTTGCTCCTGGAGATTTACATGAGCAATTATTCACACTGCTTTCTAGTTTGTCTTTGTAGGTGTTGTGGTTTGGCCTCAGACAGCAACAAAGAACCACGCGCCGCTTGCTCCGGGCTTTCCCTGAATGGAAAGCGCAAGGAAAGGGCAGAACTTGTGGGTTGAGACAACGGCAATTTAATAGAACAGCAAAGGTAACACAAAAACAACAACAATAACAAGGACAGAAGGATATACAAACGCGGTTAGGGAACCGCCACTCACCGACCGAACCAGGGAGCCCCCCACCCGCTCCAAGCGTGACTTCATGCCCCCTCCTGGCAGCTCAGGGAGGGCGTGGCTCACATGGGATGGAATACTTATACCCCCAAGCCGGGGGAGAGTTAACCCTGTCCCTGCCGGAACCAGGACAGTAAGGCATTTCCTGTTCTACTTGTTTTAATTGCCTACCTTGTATTCCATCCAAGAATTACCTGTCTACCAGTGCATTTACCATAAATATACATCTGTTTTGCTAATAATTATGGTTTATTTTCGTATGGAACTTCCACCATTCTGTTCTTTTATTTCACTTACAAGGTATATTTTATGTCCTTCCATGATATTAATTATATTATTGTGTACATTTGGTCCAGTACAATGAAATATCTACATCTTTCTTCCTCTCTCACATCATATTTTCTCTTTATTATGGGTGCATGACCTCTTGGTATAAAAGCAGAAAAATTTTGCATGTTTCATCTGAACTTTCCCATGCATGATATTTGCTGGGAATTTTACAATGTGCAAGTCTATTTTCTAGAGTCAGTTCTCTAGCGCTAATGTAAATAATCATTTAACATAGATATCTAAGAACCTGGCAATTTTATAACATCCACAGCCATAGATTTTGATTTTCTCAGTCAAAACACACCTTCTTATCATAGTTCCTAAATAGTTTCATATATTTTTCCACTTTCTAACATAGAAGATATAATTGGGCTGTGTACCTGTGGCTTGGGGTGTATGAGTCAACATTCTCATGGCTTCATTTCACAATTACATCAACCAATAGTTACTTTGAAATGCCACTCCTTGAACACTTAAAAAAAGTTATGTGATAACGATCTCAGGCAAATTAGTTCTCTCTCTCTCTCTTTCCATCAGAAAAGACACTAGATGCACTAAGAGACTTCGTTTGTCTGACTCTATCCCCCTAGTAATTTGGCAGAGGAGATGTGCCTCCAATAACAACCAACAACCCCAAGCAGCGCTACAGGCTCGGGGCGGAGTGGCTCGAAAGCTGCCTGTCAGAAAGGNAAGAAAAGGGTAGATGTGGTACTTAGGGACAGGGTTTAGAAGTGGTTTTTGTCAGGGCAGGTTAATGGTTGGACTTGATGATCTTAAAGGTCCCTTCCAACCTCACCGATTCTATGATTCTATGAATATATTAAACCTCTGAGTTTCATGAAAATGGACAAGTGTGCAGAGGACTGTAATCCCATTAACAGACCCACTCTCTAAAAGAATGTATCCCAGATCCAATCCTCATTAGAAACTGGAGAATCTACAGAGGGATGTAACTGTACACACTTTAACTATGGAAAAGCTCCAGATAATCCTCAGATCAACTGTAAGACTCAAGTGCATTAGAAGTCTGTACCTTATGGAACATTTCCTTCCATCATTTTTCTCATCTTCTCATTTTTAATGTAGCATTTGCAGATTGCTCATCCCCCTTCTTGTTTCCATCTTTTTTTGTCGGTTATCTATACTGCTTAATAGTTTTGAAATTTTATTTTCTTGGATTTGTATATCCACGAAGCCAGTCACCCTTTTGTATGTTTCTCCTTCCATTATTAATCAGCAAAACCTCAATCGGGTTTTTAATCAGTTTTTCTTCCGCTTGTTTTTTCCTTTTGATGATATCTGCCAGATCTCTTTATAACCCTTTTCCCCCAACTCCCCACAAGTTAGGACTTCTGTTTTATCTACATTTTCACACTTCCCAATTACATTTACCAGATTTTAAATCTATCTTTACATGTCCCAGAAAGATCATAATTTTTTCTTCCAGATTATTCTTTCTATTTGATCCTTCACACTCTTCCATTATCTCCATATCTTGTCAACATCTTTTGGACAGCCTGTAAAGGCATTATGTGGGACGAGGTCTGGAGAGCAGAGCACTGAGTGCTGCTCAGTTAATGGCCAGGGACGTGCTGGAACTTGTGGGAAGCATGTCCCAACAAGTCCCAAGCGTCCCGCCAGAAAAGCCTTGGAGGCTGTGCCCTGGAGATGGGGTGCGGTTGCTGTGGAGACAGTGTGTCGCCGACCAATCAGATGCAACTGCGTGAATAGTGAGAACCAATCTGTTCCGAACACATAGTCAATGTTGGTATATATACGGAGTTGTTGCACACAATAAACCGACGTTTGCTTGCATCAAGCTGTGTCCCGTCTCTCAATTGCAGCAGGATTACTCGCTTTCATGACATTATTTCTACTTAAAAGTACAACCTTGCCACATGTTAACTGTGCAATCCTCCCCCCTCAGTTTTAGTCATATCTTTCTTCTTTCTTGGGCCTCTGCATAGAGTTATTTTCTCTTCACATTTTACATGTTCTCCTGACTAAAATTCAGACACTACTGGTAAATAAAACTATCAAGACGTCCCGTGTATGTCCAGGGAAAAAAGTTCAACCTCAGTCCAATACTGTATCCAAGATATGAATTATTCTAGTGAGGTGAACAGGGTGGAGAGAATATTTTAAAAAAATAGTGACTGCAAAAATCCTGGCCCCAATAATGAAAGCAGAGGTATAAATCTAAGCACATTTCTGAACAAGATCAACTAAAATGCATAAGAAACAGATCATTTACACTTGATCATTAATAACATCTGAGCATCTGTAGGAAAAGAGGCTCTTGAGCCTCATGTTATCCTCACACATAATTGTCCTCAAATTTCCAGAAGTTTACCACTTACTTTCAGAGTGTCAGTCTTTAGGTATAATAATTTTAAAAAAAAAAAAAAGTAAAACCCCTCCAATCAACATGACAGTGGACAAAGTGGTGGCATGCAAAAATCTATGTTTCTACCTCTGTATAAAAGCATCACATTTTATCAGTTTTTTAGAAAAATGAAAGGGTGTTAGAACTGTTAAGAATTCAACGAGAAGAAACACTGGGAAAAGTTCTAAGTCTGACCATGGCAGTATTGTTAAAGTAGTCAATAAAATATGGACTACAAAACTCAATGTGATTTATTACTATGTTTTTGTGATAATTAGGAACACTGAAATAGAACTGTAAGTAGTAGTCAGACACAATATTTATCTCGGACTATAATGAATTATTATTTAAATTAAAACATTGCATCATATTAAAAAACAAGCCTATATTCAATAGCAATTCTGTTCACAGTATTTGGTGTGCTCATTAAATGTATCTGTAATAGCATAGTCCTTCCTAAGAATAGTTTCTTCCAAAGGAAAAGTAGGACTTTTAAAGCTGAAGTCTCAAAGTGAAACTATAATAGTACTCCTAATTCCTATCTAAACATCAAGCCATTTAATACATGACAAATTTAAAATTTCTTGCTTGATTTTAGGAAAAAAAAAAGTAAAAATAAGTGGTGGGATAGATTTATCTGGAGATTATTTAAGTGAGCAAGAAGTACAAAATCGGAGATCCCTGGTCTGCAGCCCTACTAGGGCACTTAAGCAAGAATGGAGAAAGGAGACCTACATTTTAAGAACACAGTTGGTGACGAAATATGAAGTTCCCAAGGTTTCAAGGGAACCAACTGGGAACAGAGCGAAGGAAGCTGCAGAAACTAAAGTTAGCATACACAAGAGTGCTCACACACTGAAAGAGCTTGCCTACCTGTAATATCAAACCAAAAGCTGTGTTGGGACATAAAACATTGCTGGCATACAAGTCAATATAGCTCTGAATATTACTATCACACTTTGAATTTCTTTTGAATCAGGGGTTGACTCCCAGTGGCTGCTTTTCAAGATTCCAAGCTTTATTTGCATTTATTATGAACAGAAAGAACATAATCATCGATCTCCAGTCTTCACAGGGGACTGTTTTGCCAAGTCTCTTTCTATGGCTCTAAAGTGGACATGAAAAGTAGAGAATAACCCTCTATCTTCTGATACTGTACCTTGTTTAAAAAATATGCATGACACAATAACTAGAGGTGGTGGTTGTAGATTTTTTTCTACAGACAGAAAATACTTATGGCCATCCTGAGAAGCTGACATTTAGATCTAAATCTTAAATTCTGTGACATATGTTTTTATTTTGAGTTTTTACCCCTCCCTGATTAAAAGCACTGGCAACAGATTTTTGGCATAGCCATGATAGATCCTACATTATAATGAAAAAAGTCCCCCCCAAAATGTGACATTTTCTTTTTGAGACTAGTGAAAGTCCAGTGTGTCAAAGATATGACATGTCAGACTTTCGATATTGCTGAATTGAATACATAAAAACCCTAAAGAGTTGACATGCCTACTAAGACTGCAGTCCATAGATTTAAGGTTTAGAGAGACAATTAGATCACCTGTTTTGATAATTTGCATAACACACATTAGGCATTTCAGGTAGCATTTCATGTAATCACTACAATGACCTGTAACTGGTAACTCATTCATAGAATCATAGAATCATCATAGAATCGGTGAGGTTGGAAGGGACCTTTAAGATCATCAAATCCAACCATTAACCTACCCTGACAAAAACCACTTCTAAACCATGTCCCTAAGTACCTCATCTACCCTTTTCTTAAACACCTCCAGGGATGGTGCATCCACCACCTCCCTGGGCAGCCTGTTCCAATGTTTAATAACTCTTTCAGTGTAAAAATGTTTCCTGATATCTTCAGGAATTCAGGAATTCACCCCATTCTCCTAGGATTCCTGTTTCTCAGAGGTACAATGACATATGATCCAAAAGTAAGTGTTAGGTATGGGAAGGCTGGAAGAGAAACTGCAGGGAGGATGGAAGCAAAGTAATTTAAAATATTTTTGCTAACATTTGCATCTCAAGTCAGCTTATAGTAGAAACACACACAAAGCCATATTTTAGGTTACCGTGGTAACAAGCATCAGATTAGAAAGTTTTCACCATATTTAGTTTTTTGTTTCAAAGGGAAAAAAAATCATGACTGTCATGATTTCCATGGTGTATTCTCTACATCACATAAACAGAAAGCTAGGTCAGAAAACACTGTTAAAGTGTGGGCTGTATATACGAATAATACATATCCTTATTCCTAAATACTTAACCTGACAGATAAAAAAGAGCTGTTTGGTTTCACAAACAAACTGCTACTATATCACAGGTGTAGAAAAGAGAAAGATGAACATTTAGGGGCCTCTTTCAGTGCACATGCAACTAGAAAATCTTCTTAGACCTGTAAGAAAAACGGACTAGAACAAAAGGCGTATCTGAGAAAAATGGCTCCTTCTATTAATTGAAATAATGACTTCGATCAGCAGCAAACTGTTAACTATGAGCATGTCACTAAAAGACAAAAAGAAAAGGTGATAAGGCCAGTGTCCTCTGTTGAGCATACATTTGCTTCACTGCTGTGTTTCTCAAGCTTGGTGGAAGTGCATGGCTTTTTAACTCATCTGATCAAACAATCACTTGAGGAGCCAAATACTATGTACGCTTCCAGGGTCACAGTGCTAAAAATAGAAAGATGTGAAGAGCAGTATTTATCACTGTCCTGGTTCCGGTGGGGATAGGGTTAATTCTCCCCAGGCTCAGGCAAGGACAAAGGTATTCCATCCCATGGGAGCCATGCCCACTCTGAGCTGACCAGAGAGGGGGCAGGAAGTCCCCGCTTGGAGCGAGCTGGGGCATCCCAGGTCTGGTCAGTGAGCGGAGGTTCCGTAATCGTGTCTGTATATCCCTCTATTTGTGTCATTGTTGTTGTTTTCTTGTTACCTTTGCTGTTCTGTTAAATTGCCTTTGTCTCAACCCAGGAGTTTTGCCTTTTTCTTCCAATTCTTTCCCGTACTGGGAAAGCTTGAGAGAGCAGTATATGGTTCTTTGTGGCCGTCTGAGGCCAAACCACGACAGTCACACCACCCCAACTTACAGATTTACACCACTAGTATTTTAACTTCAAGTTTTAAACTCGGAGTTTATCAAAGTGCTGTACTTTTGTCAGTTGTCCAAACTGAAATTCTTTTTGTAATTTTTAATGCAACTGAGGACAGGTCTGGACATATTTTTGGTTTGTTTCATATAGTTTAAAAAGGAAGCATTACCATATAAGGACAGATTAAAACAATAGAAGCAGCAAAGAAACACAGCTTGAATTGAAGACAGGTAATCATCAGTCAATCACAAAGAACACTGATAATTAGATTTTAAGAGTGCTAACATAGAATCATTTAGGTTGGAAAAGACCTGTAAGATCATCAAGTAAAACCATTAACCCAGCACTGACAAGTACACCGCTAAATCATGTCCCTAAATGCCACATCTACACGTCTTTTAAACACCTCATGGGATGGTGATTCCATCACATCCCTGGGCAACCTGTTCCAATGCTTAATAACCCTTTCAGTGTAAAAATATTTCCCAATATCCAAACTAAACCTCCCCTGGCGCAACTTGAGGCCATTTCCTCTTGTCCTATCGCCTGTTACTTGGGAGAAGAGACCGACCCCCACCTGTCTACAACCTCCTTTCAGGGCGTTGTAGGGAGCGATAAGGTCTGCCCTATAAGGTCTCCCCTCAGCCTCCTCTTCTTCAGACTAAATAACTCCAGTTCCCTCAGCTGCTCCTCAT
>VXBO01004503.1:70141-90973 GCA_013400135.1 Rhinoptilus africanus | reverse complement strand
GCGGGGTGTGTTGGGGGGTGGCAGGGGGACACCTGGGGACCCCAGTGTGTGGGGTTTGCCAGCAGCCGTGCCTGGGGGGTGGGTGGCCCACAGTGATGCAGGAACGGTGCTTTGTCCCACCGAAAATGGGTGGGAAGGGCTGAGGCGGGCGAGGAAGCGTTGCCCTCTCCGGGAGCACAGCACGAGGTGAAACAAAACACCCATGCGGAGGGCAGGGAGGGCAATGGGGGTCTGGCCACCAGCCATCAGCTCCCTCTGAATTATTCACTAAGCAGCTCGTTAGCTGACCTGACGCACTTCCTCCCCTGCTTCCTGCTCCGTCACTGCACGCTCTGTCTCGCATCCGTCTGTCCATGCTGCTGGTGGCCCCAGTGTCCCCCTGGTGCAGGCCAGGTCCAGGCCGGGGGGATGGAGCAGCTCCTGCTGGGGCTGGGTCTCCCACTGGGGCTTGTGGGCTGCTCTGGGGTCACGCTGGGAGAGGTCCAAGCTGGAGCATCTTTCCTGCTCTCCCACCGACATCTGTCACGCCACCCACCCGTCTCCACGTGGTCCCGAGCAAACCGGTCCCCGTCAGCGCTCTCGGTCTGTCACCCCTACCCAGGGGACAGCCCAAACCCCCCTCAGCCACTGTGAATGCTTCGTGCCTCCCCTGAGCCAGGGACCATTCGACCGCTTTAAATTTATCCGTAAATTCCCTCCCCTCCCTCCCTTCCCGTCTCACCTCCCTCCCCACTGTTCTTCTCATGGCTGGCTTCTCCCTGGGGCTTTTTCTCACCTTCTCATCCCTCTGGGCACCCAAATTAGCCATCGGCGGGGGCAGATCTTGCAGCTCACCCTGGTTCCTGCTGTCACCTCCCTTCCCACCGAGCCTCGTTTGACCCTGTGTCCCTCAATCCTCGTTACCGTAATACCTGAGACACAGCGCGAGTGTCCTTTCGGCGGTGACCTTGTTCCCTGCTCCAGTGCCTTTATCCCACCCTTGCTCCCAGCGTATTAGGGGTGATTTGCAGCCAACTGCCTGATGGTCCCGGCTGGAGGGGGCCAGCTCCGTTATCCGTCACTGTATCAGCAGCGCTGGCGTGGCCTGGCTCAGCCCCCCGCCTGTTGCTGCTAATTAAAAACAAATGAGGAGGGGACGGCTGGCAAGCGACGCGCTAGATGGCTGCGACTGATCCGCTCCATTTAGGAGTTCCGTGAGTTGCTCGAATAAATAATGTGGAAATTTAATTTTCTGCCGCTCTGGAAGGGAGAGGGCTCGGATATTATTTGCGCTGCTTTCTGAGCATCTTGCCTGCTGGAAAGGGGAAACCTGCCTTCCCTGGGACCCTTCCCAAAGGCTCCCGCGCCGAGAATGCGTTTGTTTCATCCACAACCACAGCTTGGCTTGTGCCGGTTCGTTAGGGAGAAGGTGCCAAATTGGCCCTCTACGGCGCGGTGCCTGACACGAGGGCAGCTGGAGGCAATCACCAGCCGGGGGGGAGCCTTCTCCTCTCCAAAACAAGCAGATACGGCAGCGATGGGGAAAAACACGGCTCAGAGCCGGCAGCCAGCTGGGAGCCAGGCGGCGGAGGCTGTACCCCGGCCCTCGCCCTGCTGTACGGACAATTCCCATCTCCCTCTTTGTTTTCTCTAATTGCAGAGCGAGGCCTCCCTGGGCACAGCCTGTTTCTCACCCGGCGCTGGTACAAAGCCCCGTGGAATGGGGCTGGGACGTGCTGACCCGGGAACGGGGAATACAACCTTGGAAGAGGGATCTAACCGGTTTGGGCTTCACCGGGGTGAGCGATGCTCGGCCACTCGGCGAGCCGTGGCCGTGATGGTAACTCTCCTCTGGAGTGTTTAGCCCCGGGAGGGGGGTGAGCAGGGCAGGATGGGTCACCCCCACCCCATCCACCCCGGGCAGGGCCATCCCTGGCTCCCCTGGAATGGATGGAGGCGCTGGGGCACCCCCGTGAGCAGCCAGAGCAGGGTCCCCGCTGGGGTCTCAGCAGCTTTAACGCTTTTCTTTAAGGCTCTCGGGCAGGATCTCGGCTTCTCCCGCCGGGCAGGGGTTGCGAGCCCTCTGCAATCTCGTTTTGCAACCGTTTCCTTGCCTGCGGCTGGGTTGTTTCACACCCGAGAGGGCTCAGGGCAGCAAGGTGGAATTACAGCATTACAGACAAAGCCTTAATATAATCTTCTCTGCATGAACGGCGTTGCGGGGGGAAGACGGGGAGAATGTTCTGCAGAGCGGGCTTCAAATGAGGCAAGCCGCAGTTCAGGATGTACGCCGAATTGCTTCATCACCGCTCCTAATGGCTTAACCAACAAAATCCATATTCATAAATCAAAACAGGAGCGTGAGCGACCTCTGTTCAGCTCCGCTGCCGAGCTGTGGTGCATTCAGAAATAAGGGCAGTTTATATATTGCAGGCAGCAGCTCCGTATATATCTTCTGCAGCTGCCACGACTTGGCCTTGGTATTTACCGAGCCCAAGGAGAGATGATACAATCAAATCTGTCTGTTGGCGTCTGAGGGATTAGCTGAGTCAACCAGGAAGAAGCTGAGCTAATTTATCATGCTATTTTCAGTACTGAAATGCACCCTGGATGTAATTTCACCCTCAATTACAGATCCCACAGTTCTACAGAAGGTAATTATCAAAAACGTTCTTTTTCAACGAATTTAGTGTTTGGATTTGGGCGTTGCGGCGGCACGGTGGCAGCTCTGCCACCAAGGCTAGCTGATGAGATCTGGAAAGGGCAACCAGTGGAGGGATAAAATGAATGTATTTGTTCTCTCTGGCCAAGGAGAACGCGGTGCAGGGAGGAGAGCATCGCAGATGTGCTGGCAGAAGGACCTGTCGGTCTCTTGCCCACCATGCAGGGCTGTCGCCAGCACTGGGTCAGATCATCTGTGCCTTTTTCTCTTCCCCCAAGGACTGAGAATGCACCGTTTTCCACCCTGAACCCCCCGAAGTGTCATTACAAAGTCTGTTTCTCTGCCCTTTGGGCATCTCCCCCCCTGAGCCAGGCGAGCATCCCCTGGGGTACCAGGGCCAGCCCCAGACCCCCTGGTAGCCCTGGCTGGACCCTCCCCAGCATGAAAACATCCCCAAACTGGTGCCCCGCTCTCCCAGGACAGCCTCCCCAGCAGCACGGTGGGGACACCGCAGCCTCCCCGCCGCAGCCAGCCCAGGCTCCCGGCATCCCCCCAACTGATGCCCTTCCGCATCTGCAGGCAGATGCCTTTTAGCCACCCTGATTTAACTCCCTCTGCAAATTTAGGCTGTCAGGGGCAATGCCAAGCAGTGCCTGCTGCGGGGTGACGTGTTGAGTATCCCTCAGGGAGATTTCCCACGAAATAAGCCATGTCAAGGGGGGAAAAAACCCCCCAACAACCCCAAACCAAGATGAACTGCAAGGAATCTGCAGCTTTAACAAAAACCATCTCCGTTTTGCCGAAAGTTTAGCCGTTTGCTGGCGAGTTTGGCAGCGGTGGAGGAAAGGGGGTCCCTGGGGGGCTGCGGGGCTGGCTGCTTTCCCGGCCCCGTGTGGGTTGAAGGCAGCGGCTCGGTGTGACGGAGGGGCCAAAAATAGAAACTTTACTGCGAGCGGAGAGGAATAATACTTTTCCTGGAGCCGTGCAATAGCCTTGAGGCTGCTAACGTGGTGATAAGCTGTTGTTTGCCTGTGCTCTGGAGCAAGCGTGGTTTATCTCTTCCTTGTTCCAGCCCTGGAGAAAAAGCCCAGCGATTTTGCTGCCGTGGGACCACCAGGTCTGTATTTTATTATTTCTCTATTCCGGCACCACCTGGAGACCTGACTTGAATTATGTAGCGTGACGCCGCTGACGGCCCGGCCGTGTTCTCCGGTTAAAAAGCAGGAGCAGAAGGTGCAGGGGGGAGCCTCTGTGTCTTTTTTTTTGGGGTGGGCTGAGCGGATCTGGTGCTTTAATTAGGGCTGGGAAGCGGTGGGTGGCGGTGCCTGGCCAGGCTGCTCCCCCGGAGCTGCTCCGAGGGGCCAAGCGCAGCCCTTCCGTGGCACTGGGAGGAGGAAACCTTGGCAGCCGCCAGTGCAAACACAAGGCCCCGAGGAGGAAACGGCCCGGGCCAGGCTGGGGAAAATCCCAACCACCTTGTGCAAAGCCCCAGCGCTCGAGGAGAGGATTAAACCCCAGAGAAAACCTGGGACATCCCGCTCCTGCCCCAAAACGCCTGCTTTCCGGGGAGGTGATGCCTCCAATTTGTACGGCAGCGCCGGGGCAGTTTTAGCGGTGCAGAGCTTGGTGGGTAGGAGCAAACCTTACTGACACCCTCCATAAAAGACTTAAGTTAAATGCTGAGTTAATTTATTAGCAGGGAGCTCTGGGTGACAATGTCTATAACAGTTTAGTGGCCAATTGCCTCTTGCAGCACCAGCACGGCGCTGGTTTAGATGATTGTTTTTTCCCACTTTCTCTAAGTCTCTTCAAATCCCTTCCTTTGCCTTGTCTCTGCCCTGAAGCGCGGCTGATCAAACCCGAGAGTTTTCCCAGCTTCAGTCCGTCTCCGGGAAGGCGGATGGCATAAAACTTGAAACAAATTACATTGTGCATTCGAGTGAGGATGCTCGAATGCGTTTTCTTTTCCTAATGATGGAGGCAGTGGGAATTGCAGCACCATTAATTCCTCCTTTTGCCTCCTGCGAGTTGTCAGCAGCTCTCCTCCTTGCCTAGTAACTACCGCATCCAGTGGGTCGGATGCTCTGCTGTGGCCCCGGCACCTTTTGTAGGAGCTTAATGCTGAAAAATAACTGGAGCTGCCCTGGAAATGCTGTGGGGTGAAGCTGGGAGCCGCGGGAGGTGGTAGGGATGGAAGGTTTACAGCGAGCTCCGGAGGAGACAGCCTGGCCCCGGTATTCAGGGCTGCCTCTTCCCATGGCATTTCCTTCTGTTTTGTGCCTTTTGAACCTTTCTGAGGTTTCTCGCTGTCGGTGGAGTGCGGGGAGACGGGGCGGCTGCTGGGCTTTTAAGTATTTCCAGCCTGGAGGAAGATCAGCCGTGCTGCTGGCCCTTGGGATGGGAAACCGCCGCTCAGAGGACAATAAAGGTTATTAAATGTCAGGGAGATATAAAGCTGCCTTTTTTTGCTTTTTCCTTTTTTTCCCCCCTGGCTGAAGTGGTTTGCAGGCACCTTGTGCTGCAGTCGGCGTGGTAGGAGATAGGGACCGGGCCATGAGAGCGGCTGCCTTGGGGCATCCCGTTGGTTCTGGATTTGGGATGGGGGGTGATTCCTCCAGCATTTGGGGGTCCTGGCCACACGTCAGGGACCTGCAGCTCCAGCCTTACACAAGGGCGGAATTAAACAGGTGTATTCCCTTTGCAGCCTTGCAGGGGGTCGCATGGGTTTGGGCCCATGGGATGCATCCAGCCGCCTCCGTCGCTGGCTGCTAACGCTGCTCCCGCCCTTTGCCGAGTGGCTGTCGGTGGCGGCGCGGGAGGCGGTGACAGCGGCTTCGCTGGCCTCCGCCACACCTCTCCCGGCACCGTGCCCTCCTGGCTCCGGCAGCGGGAACAGCAACAGGTCTTTCCAGTCCTGCTCCGGCACTGCCCAGGGCGGCATTTCGGCAGGCAGCCCCTTCGGGAGCTCCCATCCCGGCTCTCGGGGCACATCGGCAGCGGGGCGGCACCTGGGGAGAGGGAAAAGCAGCGGGTGCGTCACCGGCTTGCCCTGTTTATCTGTCATTTTGACAGCCCTAGCTTTAATTAATCATCGCGCACCAGTAAATGCTTGCAGAACTGTCCCTGTAACGCCAGGCTGTGTCTTCCCCGGGACTGAGCTCGCTGGGGCTCGCAGGGCATCGCCTGCTGCCAGACGCTTCTCGCCTGCTGGAAGGAGCAGCCCCGGGGAGCCGGCGCCCGCGGGTTGAAGGTAAAATTAAATTGGTGCTTTGAGGCTCCCTGGGGAGCCGGCTTTTGGGGCCGGACCAGCCCCTCGGGGCTCCTGGAGGGTGGGCATCCCTCTGTGCCACGGCTGATCCCACCTGGCAAAGCCGCTTGGAGTCTGCTGGGAGAAAAATATTGGGTGCTGGCCTGCAGCCTGCATGGCAAGAAGAAGGTGTGGAATGACAAAAGTTGGCAAATTTGATGTAGTTTGGAAATCGGGCGTTTTTTCAGACTGTGAGGAGGATGAGCCCTATGGGTCAATGGCCAATGATCAAAGCGCGGCTCCCGTGAGATGCCAAATCACGGCATCTCCCCTGCTCTCCCTCGGAGGCTCATCCACGGCACCGCTGCGACGCTTTCCCCTGTATTTTTACCTCTGCCGTGCTGCTGCCTAGCGCTCTTCATTTTAACAGATGGCTGGAGTGACAATTACTGCCTCAAAAGACTATATTTATAAATTCCTTGTTGGGCTGTTATCCGGCATGTGATAGAGGTTTACACAAACAGAGAGCCGAGAGTCACTGCTGGCTGTTGTAACTGGAAAGGAAATAATATTGCACAAAGCCCTTCAAGAGACCGTGACAGGTTTTGCCGGGGAAGCGGCTTTGGTGGGTGTGTGCAAAAGGAGGTTTATTTGTGTGGATTTGGTACGTGTTAAGAAATAGTCACCTGGGGGTGATGCTGGCTGGCATCCCACCTCATCCCATCCCACCTCATCCCACCCCATCAGAAGGAGCACGCCGTGTTGCGGAGGGCTGCAGGACCACGAGGGAGAGCTGCCTTTCATGGCTCCTGGAGTTAATTTAATTGCTTTTCTTCTCTTCTTGGTTATTGCACTCATGAATTTGGAAGCTCTTAATGCTCAATAATTAGGGATGTGGTTCCCTAGGGATGGAGTGATTTCCTGTGTGGAAATGCAACGGGTCTCTTGTCCTCCCTGTCCCTGCCCGCTCGCTGCTGGGCGCCCTGTGCTGCTGATGGGGCCGGCGGATGGCGATGCCCGCTGTGCCAGGCTGCACGTGGAGGGTCACGGAGGATGCTGGCGATGTTAAAGGTAAATCAGCCAACCCTCGGGAAAGAAGATTGGGAGAGCAGGGAGGTCTGCGGGGTGGTTACACCCAAGCTGGGTGCTCAGGAGAGGATGGGTGCGGTGGCTTGCTTGGGAATCCAAGTCTTCATCGGGATTTGGAAATAAAAGCAGGAAAATAGCATTTGGTCCTCTGCGAGCGTGTCGTGCCCTTAGGATCCGTGTTGCTGGGCTTGAGTTGTCCGCATCATCATGCTGGTCACCTTCCAGTTGGTGCCGTGGCTGCCAGCATCTCCCGAGCATCCCCTGCTCATGTTGGAGTGGGGTCCGCGGGGCTGCCCCGGGCTCCTCTCTCCTGGGTGTGGGGCAGCGGTGGAGCACCACGCTCTGCCTGGGTAAGACATCACAGTTGGAGGCGATACCGGTGATGAAACCCCTTTCTAGCAACCGAGCCAGAAAAGGGAGAGGGAACATAAACACTGAGCTGTTCTCATGCAAGCAGCGTGTTTTGGGGAGGCCGGAGGAGGCACCGCGGGGTTTTGCCCAGCGTCGAGCTGCAGTGCTGGGCTGCCCACACCGCCTTTCCTCGGCAAACCCAGCGGTTTGCATGAGCTGAGCCGTATCCTGCCCCACCGAGGCTCCTTCTGCTGCTCTGGGAGCTGCCCGGCGATGCCGGCGAGGTCCTCACCGCCGTGCCGGCCCCGTGACACCGCCGGCACAGAAAGCTGAGCCCTCGCTCGCTGATGCAACCTTTGCACTCCCGGCAGCCCCGCGTCCCTCCTGGCCCAGCCTGGCCGCCTCGCACGGGCGGGAGGGATCAAAACCACCTTCCTTTCTCCCAGCTCCGCCGCTGCCGGCACTCCCAGGGTGGCTTTGCCGTACTCCTGGGGTGGGTTTGCCGTGCTCCCGCAGGCTGGTTTACCGGGACAGAAGAGGACGAAGAGCAGCAGGAGCTCTTCCCTGTGGCCGTCTCGCTGTGCAGCCAGCGATGGTGGGTGTGCAACCCCCCCGCGGGCCTCAGTGACTTCTCCATCAAGGGTTTGATGGAGCCAAAGGGGATGCAGGCGCGTTTGCAGGGAGAGGAGCCCCGCTCCTGTTGCTGGAGCTCATGTCAGCCTGGCCATCTGCATCTCCTCGGAAAGGCATTATAAATAGGTTGGGCGGCTTTTCCTTTCCATGGCATAACTTTTCGGGGCTCTGCAGGTTGCAAGGAGGCTGTGGGTAATTATAACACCTTCGTCCCACCTTGCTGACGCCCGCCTCCCTCGCCGAGCTCTTCTAACGCACGTGCTGTGGCAGATGTTTGCTAAGGGAGAGAACCCCAGGGACGCTTTTTCCTCCCTAAAGTAGTTAGCATTAAGGAGGAGCGTGTCTTTGACAGCCCGTGGCAGGCTCCGCTTTGCTCGGTGGACAGGTAAGTGGCAGTGGGCGGTGGAGCTGTGTCCCCCTGATGTGGGATCCAGCTGGGGGGTGGCTCCAGGGAGGGCAGGGCATCACCCAAACCGAGCCTGTGCTCTGGTGTCTTCTGCTCGGTGTGAATAATGCCCCAAATTGCTGCGTTTTCAGGCTCATTTTGTAACCTGGATCGTAGCTGTGATTTACTGGGGCAGGCTGGAGGTCAGCGCAGGGCTCGTCCCCTCCAGCTCTTCCATTGTGCCTGGCTAAGGCAGAGAAAACCCCCGTGTTTTAAACCACATAAACATCCGGCAAAGGAGAAGCTGCTCGGCAGCACCAGGCTGCGTTCGGCTGGATTACAGCCGGCACAGGGGAGATGGATTCCCATGCCAGGACTGGTGGTGTGCCATACATGGGATGTGGCAGGGGGGTGTGAAGCTGGGAGCCCAGGTGGATCCTCATCCTTAGACACTTCCATAAGTCAGGAGAAGGAAGCTCTGGTGATCAGAGCTTCATCAGAGATTCAACCAGGAATAAGGAAACGAGAGGAGTTCCCCAATCGTTGTGCAAATAGGAGCGTTCGGTATGGGAGGGTCCAACTTAATGGCATAAAGCAGATTGGATTAGGGAGGATTTGCAGAGGGCCAGTCTGGAAGAGCGGCTTATTTAGGTTTTTAGGAGCCGTGTCACAACCATAGGCGGTGTTGCAATACGCTGTTGCGTTGCATGTTCACGTTGGGGTGTTGGGGTTGCAGGGTTTGGTGAGCAGCCGGCAGCTCCTGGGCTGGGCACAGGGGAGATGGTGTGGGGTGGCCACAGTGCGGGGCGGCCACGGGAGGGTGGTCTGGGCTGCGAGAGGGCATGGGAGGACACGGCTAGATAAGCACCAACAACCCGGCATCTTCCTTGTCTTGCGAGTCCGAAGCAAATCCCTTAGCCCATGAGGTTGTGGAGGGTGAGTATGGTGCTTGGATGGTTTCGTAGTGTTGCGGGTCCTTTTAATGAGAATTAATTTATCATTATGCTAGTGGCTCTGTGGGGTTGAAGTGTCTTGTTTTGCCCCTGTCCCGCTCCGTGTGCCTTTGCCGTGCTCTGGGTGTGCTGGTGGGCACAGCCCTGCCCAGGCTGCGGCAGGAGCTGCCCATCTATGGGGCTCAACCCACACCAAGGGGTCAGCCTGGCCCCGTGGTGCTTCCCTGCGGGCTTTGGGGCTTTTATCAGAGCTTTTGTCTTGTTTCTCCCTGCTCTTGCTCTGCCCCCATTCCTTACAGTGGGATTTTACATCACAGCCTTCTGTCTTCAAAACCCTGGCTCCTTTCCGGAGCTGGCAGCGCCTTCCCCTGCGCCCAGCCCTGCTCTCCTGGGCTGCTTTTTGCTCAAGGGCACGAAGCAAAAAAATTGCCCAATACTTTAGTAACTTCCACAAAGGAGGTGCTTCCCCTTGTAGCTGCCCGCGTCGGTGGGGATGTCACCCGCCGCTCAGCACCAATTCCTCCTCTCTGCCTCCCCCCCAGTGCTGGAGAAGTGTCCCCAGCAGATGTGAGCTTGGCGCCCGCCCACTGCTGGAGTCGTGCCGTGTTGTGATCGGGGAGAGAAAATAGGCCACTTATCGTGTGCGACAGACACAGCCACCCCCGGAGCTTTTGTCTGCAAAAAAAGGGGAATGGAGGGATGAAACCCACGTCAATGCGGGGGCAGAGCTGCAGCTGGAGCCCCAGCGCCGGTGGGTCCATAGGTGCGGTGCCCACGGGCTCCCTGCAAACCCGCCGAGGAGGGAGGTGGGTGCTGGAGGATGGATGCAGCCCGGGGGGCGGTGGGAGATGGGTCTCGGCTGGGGATGGAGCTGGGGAGCGGGGTCCCTCCATCTGGCCAAGCAGCTGCTCTCCCAGCTGGGTGTTTTTTAGGGGGGGCACCATCATAGAGATGTTTCCACAAGCTGCTTGGAAAGTCTCAAACGTCTTGTACGGATGCAGGCAGGTTAATTAGCCCAACCTGAACCTTGGTGGAGATGGGCTGCCCTGGTCCTTGGCCGCTTCCAGCCCAGGAGGTGTGCCATGGCAGCGTCACGGGGCGGATGCTCCCCCGGCACCCTGGGGCCTCTCCTTTCCTCGTTAAGGTGAATCATTCCTGGGGAGGGCTATGGGTTACCAAAGCAGGTGGAGCAGGCACAAAACGGCCTGTCTCCCCTCTCAGTGCCGGAGGCTGGCTTTGGTTGGGCGCCAGGAGCGTGCGTGCCGGCACATGGCCGGGGTTTCCGTCTCCCGTGCTCCGGTGGCAAACCCAAGGTCAACGGTGGACGCGACAGATGAAAAACATGACCTGCAGGTCGTGCTTTAAAGATTGGGCATCCACAGGAAAACCCAGCCAGTAAGAGCCGGCGAGGGGAAGGCGGTGAAACCCTCACCATCGCGTTATATAAAAATGGGGGATCTGGGATGTGTTTTTACACGTCACTAGCAATTTCTGAAGTCTGACTTAATTATAATAATCACCCTCAGCAGACAGTCAATTAGTAATGCTCGTGGATTTCTGCCGAGCTCAAACTTTGTGTCACAAGCGCGTTGTTTCCTCCGCAGATGCGTGCGGGGGGCAGGCAGCGTCCCCTCCGCGTGGGGACGGGCCGGGTGTTGAGCAATTTCACACTAATTGGCTCCATCTGAGCTCTCCCGATGAGGATGCTCGATGGCAGGAGTGACTCACCCATCTCTCTCGCCCCTGCGTGGCTGGAAAGGACTGAAAAGCCGTACAAAGGCTTTTGACTCTCTTCCAAGAGCACCCTTATGCGTCAGCACCTGGGTTTGGCCAGGCTGTGTTGGGGATGCCGCAGTCCCCTCAGCATCAATCCCAGCAATATTTCCCTGGGTCACCCGCTGTGCCGTGCTCATGGGCTGTCCCTCCACAGCATCTCGTGGTGGAGAAGATGCTGATGTTACAGCTAAGCCTGATTTTCACTCCCTGGGGCTAGCAGAGGAGGACGGGCTACTGCTGCTGGTCCTCCGGGGCACGCTGGGTCAGTGGCGGTCGTCTCTCTGCCCGTGGGGGATGCTCTGATACAGGAGTATGGAAAGGGGCTCTGCTCTGGCTTGGGATGATGCTGGAGCAGGGAAGATAAGCAGGACTGGGGATGCCGTGCTGACCCGAGGATTTTCCAGCATCCCCTCGCTGTCACTGGCTGCGTGCCACTGCCTGGGCAGTGCTGGGGGGGCCATTGCTCCCCCAAAGCACCCCCTTTTTGGTCAGAGACCGTTGGGTTAAAGCGGGCAGTGGCTGTCTAAGTGACGGGGTCCTTTTGGGAGGGCTGAGGTGCCCTGGCAGAGGCTGGCGAGGGTGGAGGTGGAGCAGTTGGTGGCCTCCTCTACGTGGTCGTTTGCTTCCCTTAGTGCACAGACTCCCTGCTGTAAGCACCCCAAAATTGCCACCCAGGCATGTAACACCCCCTCTGGGACATCCTTCCCAGGGATCTTGTCCTTTTCCTCTCTCCCATCTCTTGTCACAAAATCCCTGGAGCTTTTCCTCTGATGGTGCCAGGGGAAAAGCTGGACTTCAATGATGCTGCCTCCTGAGCAAGCAATAATTCCCCCGAGCGCTGCCCTTGTCCCTTTGCACCGGCTGCTCTCACTCAGTTTCTCCTCCCCACGAGGGCTTTTCTCCCTCTGATCTCAAACTGGTATTTTTTTTTCCCCTGGAGTGGCTGAGCTGGGGAGGAGCAGAGCAGGTAACACAGTCCTCAGGGGTCTGAGTGATGGGGAGGCTTAAAATCCAGCTAAAGGTGACGGAAAGGGCTGGAGAATTCCCCTCTTATGAGGACCTCCCTAATTTTATTTAATATTTCATATGTGTGTGCACCCGGGTTTGGACAGGCTGTTTTGGGTGGGGGTGGTGATGAGAATCCTGCCGCAAGGTAGGCTCTCGCGCAGGGCNCCTCCGGGCGGGGCCCCCCGGGGGGGGGGGGGGGGGACACGACATACACACGATGCGCCTGAGCTCCGGAGGGAGGGATCGCATCGTCCCTGCGTCGGCTGCTCCCCGGCGTGCTGGCCACGCTGGACCCAGCCTCGCCGGATGCCACTGGCCAGCAAAGGTGCACCCAGGCTCTCGGCTGCAGGTAAAATCCAGGGGAGGGAGGGAGGGATGTGGCAGCGATGGGGGGATGCCAGCCCCACTGTGACCTCGCACAAGGACAGGCCTCTGCACGGCAGTGCGATGTCCCCCCGCCTCCCGCTGGGATTTAATCCGTCTTCTCACGCTGGGAGGGGATAACCCGCTTTCTCCTGGCCCAGCCACTGTGGTATCGCCATCCTCTCTTTAAACTCAGCCCATCAGTCGGATGTCTTCATCCTCACCGGGTAGGATGGGGGGTCCCCAGGCACCTTGCCGGTCTCTGGGCTCCGTCAGCAAAAGGCTTTGGCCGCGCTGCAGTGCCGGCTGCATCTTTAACCATGAACCTGGAGGCAGGATCTCCTGTGGGAGTGGGGGGACTGAGTGTGTTTGGGACCAGGGAAACCCTCCTGTGCCTTTTGGGGAGCTCATTCCCAAAATACAACCCGGTCCCCAGGTGCAATTTTGCCCGGTGAAAATGGGAATTGCAGAATAGCTCCAATTTCAGGGCTCCCTGGGGATGTGTGTGCATGGCGGGGGGGCTGAAAGCTGTGCTGCTGGCGAGCGGTTAAAGGAGAAGCCGCTGCTCGGCACAAAAGCTGGTGTTCTGCAGCGCAGGTCTATTCCAGAGACATTTAATTCTCCTCTCAAGTCCAGGCGAACGGGGAGCTGCCATCTGGTGTCTGGTGGCAGCAGGAAGAAAGGGCTCTTTGCGAAGCGGGGCAAGTTGGGAGCTTGCTGGGCTTCAGATTGTCTTGAAAGGGCTCCCTTGTTAAGGCTGAGTGAGCTGGCTTTGTAAAGTGACCCGCGTGGGTTAACGCTGGCCTTGGGAAGCTGGGGGTCCTGCCCGCGGCTGCCTGACCTGGCTGGCAGCAGAGCCCCGCAGAAGCATGCTGGGGCCAGGAGAAGAGCTCAGGGGACCAATGGTGGTCCCACCACCTGCCAAAAATCCTCAGTCAGGGGATGGGACCCCCGGCTGCAGGCTCTTGTCCCACTCTCCGGCTCTCGCTGCAGCCCTGGGTGCGGATTCTGGCATGCACTGAGTGTGTGGGGTCTCTGCTCTGCTTGCACAAGCACAGCTGAGCGCAGGTCTCAGCTCACAGCCTCCCTGCTATTCGGACAATCATTTTTTATGGAGTTGCAGAGGCTGTCGTTAACTTCCCAGCCTGCGAAGTGGCTGGGCAGCATCTGCCGTCGGCGTAGGATGGCTGTGCCTTGGTGAGGACAAGGCTTAAACCCTGGTAAAACGGGGAGCGTGTCCTCGCTGCCAGCGCAGGGAGCAGCTCAGAGCTGCAACGGGGACGAGCAAACTCAGTGTGGGGGAGTTTCAGCTTCTCCAAGGCCCAGGGTTTGTTTATGCAAGGAGGTCCGTGTGTTTAAATATTTGTGGGGTACTTTTGGAGGAGGGGTAAGTGCTGTACCTTCAGCTTTAGGGTGGTTTGAGGGATCCAGCACTGGATGGGTCCACGTCTCCCAGCTGTGACCTGGCTGCCGGGGTGTTCGCCCAGCCGGAGAGACGTAGGGGAACAAGACTGACCAGTTCCCCTGGAGGAAACAGGCCGTTCCCTTACAGCACAGGGAGTTTTCCTTGGCAGAAACAAAGCCTTGCCCGCGGTGCCTTTGCAGAGCCCTGCCAGGCTGGCTCAGCGCCCGCCACGGCGCTTCTCACCGGTGCAGAGGTGCTTTGCCAGGACGGACCCGCGGGTGCAATGGAGGTGGGGGGACTGCGTGGTCCCCCCAGGGAATGCCGGTACCCGGAGCTGCTGCAGCGGCACAAGCAGAGTGCCCGAGTCGGACCCCGGGTCTGGCCGTGCGGTGGGCGATGCGAGGCCGGGGCTGCGGGGATCGGGATGTGTTCATGGGTGTGTTGTGCGTGGGGTGGACGAGACAAGCGTGGATCCCCATGGTGAGCTGCAGTGTGGAAAAGTGCCCCATCCCACCGGTAGCAACGATTCCCTGTGTGCCCCCTCCCCAGCACTGGGGCTGTGGCATCTCTAGGGCAGCAGGACGCTTGGGGTGAGGAGGCAGCAATGCACCGTCCCCCTTCCCGCAGGTTAGGGAGGACGTGTGCCCTGACACGTCTGGGAAATGGAGACGTGGGACGTGTTTAAACCTCCTCTGGTGCAGAGCGAGACCAAGCCCTGCTGCTGCCAGGGCACGTCGCTGCGGGAGCATCTCTCTCACCCTGGCACAGCTCCTCGTGCTCGGAGCAGCAGTGGGACAGACGTAGCCCTTGGCAGGGCATGGATGTGATGCTGGAGATCTCGGTGGAGCTTGCTGGCGGCTGCGTCGGTGTGTGGCAGCTGAAGGAGCAGAGCTGTCCCCTCTGGGTTGCCAAGCCGAGTCTTGCAAGAATATTTGATTGTGTAATTTCCCCTTCCCTCGAGCAGCATCTCCAGTGGGGGATGCAGATGGGCTGGATGTCCCCAGGGGCTTCCAGAGCCCCTGCACTACGTGTTTGGGTGCCATCCCAGCACCCATGGAGCAGAGGGGTGTACTCTTGTAGCTACGAGAAGACGGCCAGAGGTTTCTTCATTTTAATTACAGTTTTTAATCTCCCCTGACACCTCCAGGCTGGAGAACTGTCTCCATGCAGGATGCAGATGTGAGTGTGGGTTTGAGCGCTGCCATTATGCAGGATGCTGCCCACGGCCTGAGCTGGTAACGAGGATTAGCAGAGTCTGTCATCCCACTCTGGGGATGGGGCAGGCAGGGGCTCACGGTGGTCCAAGCCCCACGGCCAGGGAGCGAGGAGAGCTGGACCACAGACTGGCCGAGTCCCACTCCCCACTGGGATTTCCATGGCAGCAAACTGGGATTGTGTCCCGCTGTGGATTGCTGAGGTCCTGCAGACATACCTGACCTCAGCACACCTGCACAAAGCTCCTGGAGGAAACTCTGTGCAGGTTTTAGGGATGGTGGGAGAAAGCATCTCATCTTGAAATCCCCGGAAAATGCAGGCTTGCCTCGCCAGGACACGCGGTGGCATGGGGACACGGCCTGCTGGCAAAGCGAGAGACCTGCTCCAGGGGTCTGAGTGGCCGCTGGGTTTGGGTGGCACAATGGGGTCCTTGGTGCTGGTGGAAGGGGGCGTTTCAGATTTACCATTTCACCGTGGCCAAACCACTCATCTCACAGGGTAGTAACGGTCCCTGGGATGGAGCGAAGGCTCTTGCCCAAGGGCGAGCATCACGCCCTCGCTGCATTGCTGGCACCAGCGCTGAAGGTGGGTCCCCGAAGGCTGTGCTCGAAGCTGGGCTGTGTCGTGTCCTTTAGCATCGCTGTGCTCTGATCTCAGTCCCGTGGGTACCAGTTCAGCATCGCTCTGTGAGGCTTTGGGGGTGATTTCTTTTTGCCCCTGTGTGTCCTTTCCCCAGGCTTTGCCAAGAGAAGGAGTTCGACTGCAAACCTAGATTGGGTGGTCCTGTCCCCTGGAAAGTATGCGCTGGGACCAGGGCTGGAGAAGAATGGCAAAGCTGTGACATTCCGTTAAAATAGGTCAGGAAAAAAGGTCTGCCTTCATCCCCAGCTCCATTACTTTCCATCCCAGCTCCTTGCTCCTTCCTTGCTCTCCCGGCACCAGATTTAAACACCCTGCAAGTCCCTTCTGGGCTTGCACGTGCCTGTCTCAGGGCAGAGCCCCATGGGATCTGCCATCTCTCCCTGCCTAATTCCTCGGGGCACCGACCCGCCAGCAGCCCCGGGGGTCGGAGCTGCACACACCAGCATGGTTTTGTTTATCTGCCAGTGCTGGAGGCAGCGTTACCCCTGGGTACGTGGGCACGGGGGGTCCCACCACCCACAGTTCTCACAGTGCCCACATGGTGAGGGGTTGGCAGGTTTTGCCCCCTTCTTAGAGAGCTGAGACATCACAGGGGTTGATGTAGGTGGAGGGAGCAGCAAAACTGGGCAGATCCCTGGTTGTGGAACCAGCAGAAATGCTGGATTCAAAGGCAGATCATGGATGAAACCTGCTTGCATGGTATGCACACCTATAGGTGCATCGTTCTGATCTAGCACAGCATTTCTTTTTAGTAAAAATAGGCTTTTTCCAAAGTTCCAGGGTGTCATGGGTTTCCTGTGGCGGTACTAAGGGTGGCTCCAGCCAACTCATTCTTCACTGATGATATTCTTGGACTGGTGTCTCCAGTCGGAAGAGGTGGATTTGTTGTTCGCCAGCTGCCCATGGGGAATACAGATGTGCTGGAAGGTGCTGGCTTGCAGGAAAGGCCGTAGTCAGCTACACGGTACCTTGTCTGTCTGCTTTAGCTTCGTGTTTAAAGTCAGCCCAGGAACTGCAGGACCTGAAAGATGCTGAAGCTCATGATGCTGCTGAAGCTCGTGATGTCATAGTAAGGCTCCCAAGCAGCCAAAAAGCCCTTTTTTAGTCTGTACTCCTCATTCACTCTCAAACTTGACCCAGCAGCGACAAGGCAGGAGTGGGATCCCCCGGGCTATGCCTGGGCAGTGGTGAAGGTGCATCTGGGCTGATGTCCACGTGTGGATGGAGCCGAGCTCTCGGGCTGTGGGAGCTGGAGCTCTTGGTTTGTATTTCAGCTGTTCCTTTCCTGGCTGTATTCCGCTGGAGCAGTGACTGGGTTGTGGAGTGGGTGTGGGGCTGAGTTTGAGGCTTGTTTTGTTTTCGAAGCTCTTCTGGGCTCTGTGCTGAGAACCCAGCAACCTTGGAGGTGGAGGGTATGCCTGGGAAGCCTGGGCACCCGCAGCAGCTGCCACAGCACCTTAAAATACCCTTTGTGGCCTTCACTCAAGGGCAGGGCTTTATCAGGAGCTGGTCAGCGAGTGGTTAAGCCCTTTCTGGCCCTCTTCAAGCAGAAGGCACTGACTAATGCTGCTTGCGGTCCTGGCCAGGCTTCTGCTGAGCTTGCCACGCTGTGAGTCCTGGGGGCTTGCTCAGCCTGCACCCCGAATCCTCTCTCACAGAGGGTCCGTGGGATGCGTGTGCATGGGGAAGGATGCGAGGGATGCTGGGGAAAATAGGGGTCGGTGTGTTTTGGAGCAGTTGTCCGGGCAGCAGAGTGTGCGGAGGGCTGCGCTGTGGGGCAGCCCCCAACCTGCTGCCCGAGGGGCAATGCCATCTGCTGCCTGCTGTGCACATCTGGCGGAGAAACTGGGGATGCCTCTCTGTCCCTCCTGGGCACAGGCATGACCTGAAGCAGAGACAGGGGCCACCATTGCCCCAGCAAAGTCCAGTTTTCTTTCTGGTGATATCTGTAGAAATATGTTGTCCTGGATGCGGCTGTCTCTTCCCTGTGCTGCTGGTGTGCTGGCGCTGGGGTTTTGGGGCAGGACAGACCTGTCCAGAGCTGGAGCTGGCATCTGAGTAAGACATCTTCATTTATATTTGTTTCCTAGAGCTGGAACTCCCTAATCTTGTCTGGGTGTTTTTTGGGGCAGCTCCTGCAGAGCTCTCTGCTGGGCCATGCACAGGATGGTGGCCAGCCCAAGGGCAGGCTGGGCTCGGGATGGGGCTGATCAGCGGCTCTCAGATGGGCTGTATCCCCCCGTTTGCAAAATCCCAGCGCAGAAATGCTGCCGTCTCCCCAAGTCACTTCGTAGGAGCAATTCTGATTGGGATGGATCTGGTAGATGGTTGCCTGGTAGAGGAATTTCTGCAATTTCTTTACCGGCTGCACAGGAAAGGGGACACATCTGGCACTCCCACGTGCCAAGGAGTGCCCAGCTCATGGCTACCTGCACAAAGTCTTTTGGACAGTGCTTTTTTGGGTGTCCCATCCACGCAGTGGTCATTACCTGGGCAGGTGATATGTTTTCCCCACCGATTCCCTTCCAATAAGGGCAGAACCGAGCAAATGTTCTCCAAAAGCTCTGACAGCTCACTTTGCAGCTCTGCCGCCGGCTGCTTGTACCCGTGCTCCCGAACGCTGTGCGGGGGAGAAAAGCAAATTACAACTTAGGGAGGGAGGCACGTGCTGCAGAGCACGGCTGGGTGAGGGTCCATCATGCGCATCCTGGCCTGACTCCTGTTAAAATACAGCCTGGGACGGTCGGAAACCAGCTGCCAACGCTGTGAGGAGGCAGCTCTGAGCCCAAACCTGCAGGTGCCAGAGGGGCTGGCAGAGGAGGTCCCCCCTCCATCCCAGCAAAAAGGGATTTTGCAGCTGCCTTGGGAGCGGGAAGGGCTGAGGGCAGATGGATGGAGCGCAGCATGGTCCCTGCAGCTGGAGGGGATGCTCGGAGGGGGTCGGGCAGCCCTGGGGTCGGGGACGGGGCCGAGCTGGGATGGAGCTGGCTGTCTCCCCACGGGCACGCTGCCAGCCCCTCCTGTGCCGCAGCCTCTCAGCTGCTCCTTGCCGCCCGGCAGACGATGCTCTCGGCAGCTCCCTGACTGCAGCAGCGTCCCTGCAGCTCTCCCCGGACCTGCGTTTAGGTGCGTGCGGGGTGAGAGCGGGGTTCGGTGGGAGGGAGGGGTGCTAGCAGCAGAGGGGGCAATGGCTCGGTGTTGGGTGAGTGTGGGTGCACGAGTTCCTGCCACCCTCGGCGACTTTGCGTTCTCTCCCTGCCACCTCTCAGCCCTGGGGACCGGGGTGATGGAGACTTTTCCCAGCCAGGGTGACGAGCCGTCTGATGCTCAGGGAGGGTGCTGTGTCGTGCCTCCCTCTCTGTCCTGTGGGTCCCAGCACCTCCAGCACCCCACTGACCCAAAGGGGCCCTGGGGAGGAGGAGGGCACTGCTGGAAGGGCTGCTCCTCCCGCAGCCGAGGGGGTATTTTCCCAGCCCTCGAGCTGGGAACACTGGCGCTCTGTTTGCCAAAAAACTTCAGATTTGGTTTTCTTTTGAACTCCTTTATGCCTGATGAACTGGACGTTGGCTCTTTAGGGTATGCTAGTCTTTGAGCTGAAAGAAATCTGGGTTGGTTTTTTTTCTTTTGCTCTGGAGGTGGTTATCCGTGTCCTGGGATCAGTTCCCTAAGTGGCAGTGGGGCTGGCCCTGGGGCTGTCCCTGCTCCGCTTGCGCTGCTGTCCCTGCTCCCGTGCCGTGCTGCCTGTCCCTGCGCTGGCCCTCTGCCCGGCTGCTGCAGCGCGGCCGCTCCTGCCAGGCTCGCTTCTCAGGAGGCATCGCTCACCATCTCCTGGGGCAGAAACACACTCACCGAGGACGTGAGTGACTCTCTCACGAAGAGGCAGCGCCAGGGCAGCCCCTTCTTTGCCCTTTTTGCCGCACGGCGGGTGCCGCGGTACGGCCCGGGATGCGCAGGTGCTGGAGCATTGTGGTCCATTGCTGGCCGGTGCTTCCTGGAGAGCAGAGCTGCCTGTGGCCACCCTCCCTGCTTTGAAGAGGCTTTGCAATCTGTGTTAGACACAAAAACTAACGAGTTTAATTGCAGTCCAGAGCCCTACGACCACATCGCGTTACGGTTTCGGGCACGTTTATCATCCCCTTTCCATTCCCAGTTTAACCAAGTCACTGCATGTTTAACACTGGGATGCTCCACCCTGGAGATGGTCCCATTTCCAAAGGGGGTCAGGGAGGAGGAAAGGGGAGAGTAGGATGCTTCTCTGGGGCTGCCTTGGAAAATCACCAGTGTGTTTGCCAGCTACTGGCTCACGCTGGCCCAGTTTTGCCTGTCAGGCTGAGATGTCACATCCCAATTGTGGCACATGGAGCTTGGGCTCAAATAATCTCTTTTCTGGGCTGAAGGATAAAAAACACACTTGGATGGTGCAGAAAGCACACGAGCACTGCGTGGGTTTGCTTATTCATGGGGCTGATGGAAAGCAGCCAGCTCTGCCTGCTTGGTGTGTCCCTGTCCTGTGCCTCCTTGCTGCTGGCGGAGACATCGTAGGTGGTGGCCTGTGGTCTCCTTGGTCCATGGTGGCCATTCCCCTGGGCCCTATCCTCACTCTTGTCCTCCCTCTGTCCTTTAGATGTCCTGCAGTAACCTGTCCCCCCACGGAAGGACCTGCCTGCCTTAGCCAGCCCATCCTCCCAGGCATCCTGCCAGCGATGGCCTCGACATCCCAGTGAGGGCGAAAGGACAAGGAGCAAGTCCCCCCAGCACCGCCACATCCCCCAGGAGAGCCATGGAAGCCCCCCTGGATGTGCCTGTAGGGAACCTCATTGACTTTGATGCCGAAACACCAGTCTCCATCCCTTCAGAGCCCTCTCCTCCCACTGCTCCCAGCGGCAATGGGCACCTGGGGGACGCAGAGGATGTGCCCGGGGAGGAGAGCGATGCCACTGAGTCGGCGGACAGTGAGAATGACATGGGTGACTCTCCCAGGCACTGGGGGGGCTACCGCCGCTCCTCCTCCAACGAGTCCTTCTCCTCCAGCCAGAGCACCGAGTCGGCCCGGGACGAGGCGACGGCCGAGCGCCGGGAGTTCATGCGGCACTACGTGGAGAAGATCTTCACGGGGGGGTGAGC
>VXBO01004503.1:57851-69544 GCA_013400135.1 Rhinoptilus africanus | reverse complement strand
CCCGCTGCCTCTGGTTTCCCCCCTGCCAGGGAGGAATAAAAGAGCAGTGTAAGCCAAGGGATGACAAAATGGATGCTCCCCTTCCCCTCTTCCTCTGCCTTCCTCCTGGCATCACAGCACCGGGATGCTGCCGCCGAGAGGGATGATGTGGGGGACCTGAGCCGTGCTGGCTGGCTGGGGGATGCTGGCCACATCCTCATCCTTAATGGTGTTTTGGTTTTTTTTTTTCTTTTTCCCCATTTCAGAGAGGATTTGGACCAAGAAGAGAAGGCCAGGTTTGGTGAGCTCTGCAGCGGCGAGAACGGGAAGGGCAGGGAATGGTTCGCGAGATACGTGAGCGCCCAGGTAATGGGAGAGATGGGCGAAGAAGCAGGGATCCTGTACGGGGAATTGGGAGCAGCCTGGGTAGGCGGCTCAGGCCAGGGGAATTTAGGAATGGCTCAAAGCAATATTTTTGGAGGACAGAAACTTGGGGAAAGAGAGGAATCTCAGTATATTCACTGTGCTATCTCACTATAGTGAGGTACGGAAGTGAATAAATGCATCCCAAGACAGTTAAATACGTGCTGGCTGCAATGGGGGAGAGAAGTCACCTGTTTTATTTAAAATGAAATCCCATCAGCACTCAGAAGTGTCCCATTCCCTAGAAAAACAATCCAGAGAAGCAAACTGCTGTCTCCAAGAGGGAGGCCCGACCACCCACGCTCTCTGACCACCTCCCTGCGGTGGGGGGGTCCCAGGGTGGGGGCTGAGGATGCTCTTGGGGCATGCAGCTGCCCCATAGGGCTGTGCTTAACCCTGGGCTTTGTGCCTGCAGCGCTGCAACTCCAAGTGCGTCTCGGAGCAGACCTTCTACCGCCTGATGCAGTCCTTCGCCCTTGTGCTCTTCGAGTAAGTCAGGGGGGTCTGGGGCTTCGTTGCAACCACTGAAAGCCCCTGAGATCAGAGCCACAGGCTCAAGGAGGGGCAGCAACCATGATGCTGCTTGGGTTGCCATCACTGGGTGTCTTCACCGAATCCTCCCCCCATGGCAGGTGTCACCAGATGGATGACTTCAGCCCTGCCAAGAACCTCATGACCATGTGTTTCACCTACTACTACGTGGGTAAGAGGTCTCTGCACCCGCGGGCTTTGCTTGTGCTGGAGACCGGTGGTGAAGTGTGCTCTGTGGGTGGGAAGGGTGATGGATGGGTGCCCAACCTTACTCTGCCTGACTCTGATATCGAGCAGAAAAGAGCCTCCATGGCCCAGAATCAAAAAATCACAGGGTTGGAAGGGACCTTAGTAGATCATCTAGTCCAACCCCCTGCCAGAGCAGGGTCACCCAGAGCAGGGGGCACAGGAATGCATCCAGGTGGGTTTGGGATGTCTCCAGAGACAGAGACTCCACCACCTCCCTGGGCAGCCTGGGCCAGGGCTCTGCCACCCTCAAGGGAAAGAAGTTCCTCCTCATGTTTAGGTGGAACTTCCTATACTCACGTTTGTGCCTGTTACCTCTTGTCCTGTCCCTGGGCACCACTGAAAAGAGCCTGGCCCCATCCTCCTGACACCCACCCTTCAAGTATTTAAAAGCATTGATAAGGTCCCCCCTCAGACGCCTCTTTTCCAGGCTAAAGAGACCTAATTCCCTTAGTCTGTCTTCATAAGAGAGGTGTTCCAGTCCCCTAATCATCTTTGTAGCCCTATGCTGCACCCTCAAGAAGCTGTGCAAACCTGCTAGAAACCCTCGCTGGGGTGGTAGTTCACACTGATACTGGTTTGCGGTTGTTTCTAGCCAGGGAAATTAGTATATGGCAATCCCAAAAAGTTCCCCAAGCCTGGGGATGTGAAGTGGAACCCTCAGCACAGAAGCACCTTGACTTATTGCTTGGTGTGTGGTGGTGACCCCTCCATGGGAGGCTGGATTTTCTATCCAAAATGGGAGGAGGATAAAGACCTACAGGAATTGGCATGAGATGGGGTCTGCACTAATTCTGGCTCCTGGTCTCTGCGGTGCATCCTGTAGCTGGGAGCAGGTCCCCTAAGAGCTGGCAGCACCCAGAACCACGGGGCCGACTGAGCTCCTGCCTCTTTGCCCACAGGAAAGACCCACGCACTGCCCCTGGAGGCCAAGGAGAAGCCCATGGGCAGCATCGACTCGTACCTGAAGTCGGCCAACAGCTGGCTGGCGGAGAAGAAAGACATCGCAGAGCGGCTGCTGAAAAACACATCGGCCAAGACAGAGAACGTCAAGGGCTTCTTCGGGGGCCTGGAGACCAAACTGAAGGGTCCTACCACCAAAAAGAGCGAGTGGGTACCACTCTGTTGGGAGGGCAGGGTGGGCTGAGGCATGCAGTCGTAAGATGACCAAGTCAGAAAGCTCCTGGGTGTAGGGCCCCTGTGAGCCAGGGGTTATCATGGCCATGGGAAAGACGGTCTCTAGCCTGGTCTCACGCTTCATAGTTTGATCGTGGGGCACCTCATGGTCTGGGAGGCCCTGGGCATGGAGATATGTGGTTCCAGGAGACGGCACTGCTGCTTTGTGGTCTTCTGCATCATCTCTGTGCTAGGTCCAGCTGGGATGGATGTCACAGCCTCTTAGCCGCCGTTCTGGCCCCAGGGACAGTGGCATGGGAGCAGGGGGGGTTTCAAATGAAGGTGCTCCCCTTGCCAAGGGGAGCAGGGTTTTGCTGCGTGGGTTGTCAGGGGCACAGGCTTCTCGGGAGCTGACACTGATTTCTGTGCCACAGCGAAGGTGAGGACAAACCAAAGGAGAAGCTGAAGAAGACGGGTGAGTGGAGCTTACGTTGCTGAAGTAGGCATGGTCCAGGCATCCCTTGGGGAAGGAGCAAGGGTTGGAAGTGGTACGAGATGGCTGGCATTGCTGGAGCTGTGGGGTGGGAAGGGCAGGACGGACCAGTGCTGTCTCTTCTGAGCTCCTAAAGAAGTGCTCCAAAGGAGGCTTCACAGCTCCTTGCTTTGGAGCAGTCACAGCTCCTGTTGCATAAGGACATCTTGTGGCATCTCATCCTCAGTGGCATAGGTTGCAGAGGTTTGGGCATCCACTGCCTCTGAGTTTTTGTGCTGATCCAGTCTCCCTGGTAGCTGTGTGTGCTACCAAACTAGTGGTCCAGTCCCTTGAGTATTCTCCTGGGACATCCATACTTTGATCAGAGCTAATATCTGCCCGCAAAGAACAGTAAAATCTCCTCTTCATGTTGCTGAGGATGTGTTGGGGATGAGTATTTGGTTTGCACCATGGCCATCATGGCTTCTTGGACACCGAACTGGCAGGTGGTCACAGAGTCTGTGCATGGGTGGGGAGGTGGGAGTCATCCAGAGCTTGGCATGTAACTGTGTGTCCCCACAGTTTCCGTGCAGAGCCCAGAGGAGGAGAAGAAAGGAGAGAAGATCTACCTGTACATGCACCTCAAGCAGCAGCCGATCTGGTAAAGCCTGCCCGGGGCAAGCTGGCTCCTACCCGGCATTGGCCTCCCCAGGGAGGGAATTTGTCCTCCTTGCCCACACATTCCCCAGATGTTCATGAGTGCTTTTAATTTGCTGCCACCCCTAAAAGAGGTGGCTTTTGTGCATCCCTTGTGCGAGTGAGAGCATGTTGGCAGCCATGCAAGGAGCTGGCCCACAATCATACCGAATTTGCCAGATCTGCATCATCTCCTGGCCCTGGGAATTGGGTGAACTTGGCCCTGGGAGGACTCGGGGGCAGGCTGGGGGACGTGGGTGGTGGCTGTCCCCAACACCTCCCTCTCTCCCTGCAGGCACAACCTGCGGTTTTGGAATGCTGCCTTCTTCGACGCCGTGCACTGCGAGCGCAGGAAGCGGTCCCCCACCACCAGGTAGGACATGTCCCCATGGGAAAAGGAGGTGCCGTGTCCCCTCCAACCCTCCCAGCATTGCCCCTGGCTCCTGATGGCCCTAAGCATTATGGACCATGGGGAACCACTCTGTTTTCCACCCCTGATTGCAAGGCTGCCGGGGCCACTGGGCTGTGGGGTGGGCATCCTCTGAAGGATTTGGGAGCATGAAGGTTTTCTTGCTCATTTCACATCATTTTTTGTGAAAACAAAGCCCTAGAGGTGTGTCCAGAATACCTAGCCAAGGTTCAGGCTGTTGGTGCTTGGTTTGCAAGCAGATGTGGGAGAAGATGCTCGGTGCAGCACTTGGGGGAGGAATGGTGTACAGGGAGGGGATGCCTTGAGTCCTGGTTGTCCCTGGGAGGGCTCTGGGGTGGGGGGGACCCTGACCCTGGGCAGCCAGCAAGGACGAGAGCTGGAGATGGCCCTGAATGCTGGGAGGATCGAGATAAACCCTGCAAAGGGAAGGGGCTGCTCGTTTCGGAGGGTGGCTGTGTGCAGGGAGCATCCAGGTGCCTGGACATGGGGATCCCACAGGGTACGAGGGTGGGCGAGATGCTCGCCGGGCTCGTGCCCAGCTCTTGCTCCACCACGGACCTGCCGTGGGGGCTCGAGCAATTCCCTCCTCTCTCGACCGTGGTTTCACCCCCCACCCCCCCATCCTGCTGCGTGTCTGTGCAGTGCTCTGAGGCATCGAGCTCCCGGGGCGAGAGTCGTTTAGCTTGGAGCATTTCAGCAGCCCCTTTCTGAGCAGTGACGGCCCTTCTTGAAGCAGCCATCCCTCCTGCATCCTCCCCACCACCTGAGCTGAGCCACGGCAGCCCTGGCTCACCCCATGGGGTGCTCTGCCAGCCTCGGCACACCGATCAGTCTCTGCCTTCTCCTTTATTGCTTTTTCTTTTATTCCAAGCAAGCCACTGAAAGAACCTATTGAACAGTAATGTAACCATAACTGCATTTGCTTTGATTAAGCCCCAAATTAACAGCAGCAAATGTCTCACAAGGACATACGCCACCGGCAGCTGCTCTCTGCTCCAAGTGCCTTTCTCAATTAATCTGACGGCTGAGTCTGCCTCCGCTGCAGAAAAGAGCCCGACTAATGAATGAGCTTTGGGAGCTGCAGCCTGGAGTACCCTGAGTATCTCGGGGGTGGTGGTGATCCCCCCTCTGCCCCGCCAGTCCTCTGGAGAGGATAACACAAGCCACTGGGTGAACTGGGATGCTGCTTGCTGGACTGAGGATTAAAATCCCTGGCAGGAGGAGCTGGTGGGTGAGGGCTGGCGTCCCACGGGCTGGGTTGGAAATGCCAAGGATGGTGCTTGACCATGGCAGGCGTCTGCAGGGTCTGTGGTGACTGGTTTGTGATGGTGCCTGTCTCTGTGGGACGGCCAGGGCATTGCTGGGACGGCCGGTCTGCATCCTCTGGGGGCTGCAGTGAGAGCGGGGGAGGTTTATTCTCCTCTTGGTGGGGAGGGCAGGGGACGGGGTGGGGAAGGAACCAGAACTAAACTCCTCTTTTTCTCTCTCTTCCCTCTCTCTGCCTCCTAACAACTTTCTTCCGTCTCTTCTTCTCTCCTTTCCCCTCCATCCCTCTATCTTGCATGATCTTTCACCCACCACTTTTGTCGGCCCCGTTTCTGCTGCCGCTCCAGAGGGAACGCTGGGGAGGAAGAGGAGAAGAGGTGTGTCTGTCCCCGTACCTCGGTGCATTAGTGTCCAGAGGCTGACGCTCACTTCAGGTCCAAATCCTGCCCTGGGGAGGGGGGTAACATGTTTCAGGGGGGCTCTGAATGGCCCTTTCTCCCCCTGGGAGGAGCAGCCACTGGAGGTTTGACTTCAAGGGCATCACTCCCTCAAAGGGGGCCAGAAAAGTTGAGATTCGTTCCTCTTTAAAATGGTTTTTTTAAAAAGAAACCTGACTGGTTTCAAGCTGTGATATTTCACTGTGGGAATCAGATGCCCAGATGCTGGGGAAGCTGAGAGCTTGGGCTGGGAACGGTTCCCCAGGCAGGTTTTTGGACATGAACTGAGTCTCTCTGTGGAGAAAGCATCCCCTTCCTGTCCTTCCCGCTTGCTCCCAGCTTCTGCTGCCACATAGAGGTGCTGAGGATCCTTTGCCAGCTGGAAAAGCTGGTCCTTCTTTTTTTTTTTTTTCCCTTTTTTTTTTCCTTTAAACGCACTTTTTTGCTGCCATTCCTAGGTTAAAAGAAAAAGGCAAGTGGGGGCTGCATGTTGCGATCATGAGCATGTCCTCCTGGTCGCGAAGCTCAGCAGCAGCTGCATCCATCCACGCTCGGAGCTGGGATTGGGGAGAGTCATTGCTCTCTTGCTGGAGCGGGGGATATTCGATCTTGGAGCAAATCACTCCAAGCGATGGCATTAGCAAGAGGATGAGGGTTCTTTGAAGCTTGGCAGTAAATCTTCCACGCGGCTGAGGCATGCACCCGCGAACGGATAACTTCAATATTGCTCAGACAGAGGATTGCTCAGGTCAGCCGTGCGCTGCCGAAAGGTGAGCGATGCCGAGTGATGCGAGCCAGGCTCACCGGCGCGGTTCCCACCAGTGCCTGGCTGCCATGAGCCTTTCCTGGGTGCGCCGAAATACAGGCAAGGTGTTATCACAGCCCAAGGGGTCACGCACCCCTGCGCCTGCCCTGCTGTGCTGGTATAAAGATCAAAAGGTTTGAGCAGAGCCACATGTGGGCTTTCCCCCTTCTCAGGCATGTTACTCTCGCATAACAAGCCAAAAGCACGGCGAATTTTCTTGGGCACTTTGATAATTATTTTTTTTTCCTCCCTTTCCTCCCTCAAAAACATAAAAAGGCAGGAAAAAAAAAAAGTTACAAACATGCCTCTTCTGTAAGTGGGCCAGTGAGATCTGTGAAGTTTTGCTTCCAGATTTCAAAGCTCCTTAATTTGATTCTTCTCCTTTCTTTTCATCCTCCAGATTTAGATGTGGTTTTTATTTGCAATTGTAAGCTTTATGTGGGAGAAATTACACCTTTTTTTTTTAAAAAAAAAGAAAAATCCCTTTAAACGTATCATATAAGTTTCCAGANCACCACAGGGACATTTCTGTGACACAGGCTTTACTCCCAAGTGGGACACCTGGATGGGGACTCCTGCCACCGCCTTGAGTTGGCTGCAAGCATCTAGACCTTAAAAAAACCCTTCCTTTAGGGCAACGCTGTGGGTTGCATTTGCGAGGGAGCCGGAGTGGAGCTGGAGCATCCTCCAGGCAGCGCTGGAATGCGGGACCTCACCCCCCAAATGGGGCTGTTGGGGGGGTGTAGGAGCCCCTCGTGCTCTCAGAGTGGGAGAGATATTTTTGGGGAGCANTCACGCACCCCTGCGCCTGCCCTGCTGTGCCGGTATAAAGATCAAAGGGTTTAAGCAGAGCCACATGTGGGCTTTCCCCCTTCTCAGGCATGTTACTCTCGCATAACAAGCCAAAAGCACGGCGAATTTTCTTGGGCACTTTGATAATTATTTTTTTTTCCTCCCTTTCCTCCCTCAAAAACATAAAAAGGCAGGAAAAAAAAAAAGTTACAAACATGCCTCTTCTGTAAGTGGGCCAGTGAGATCTGTGAAGTTTTGCTTCCAGATTTCAAAGCTCCTTAATTTGATTCTTCTCCTTTCTTTTCATCCTCCAGATTTAGATGTGGTTTTTATTTGCAATTGTAAGCTTTATGTGGGAGAAATTACACCTTTTTTTTTTAAAAAAAAAGAAAAATCCCTTTAAACGTATCATATAAGTTTCCAGAGCCCTATAAATAAGCAGCTCACCCCTGGAGACCACAGGCCCGGCTCTGCAGCTCCCGCCTGGGCTGGGATGACTTGAAGGAGGACAGGGTCCCCTTTGTGGTGCCAGCCTGTCTGTGCACTCATCCTTTCCCAGTGTCAGCATCTCAAAAGTGCCGTGGGGCTGAGCTGACCTCACCGAATTTGCTGTGATCCCCCCTTCTTCCCAGGCACCTTTTCCACCCGACACATCTCCCCCCGTCCTGCTTGGCGTGCCGGAGCTAGTGCGAGCTGCAAGCGTGCGGTCCACTCCTGGTGTTCTCCTCTTCCTTCTCCTCCATACAGCTGTTTTTCTTCTACCTATCCCTGTTTTTTCCTTGCTTTTCCTCCTCTTATCCTTGGCTGTAACCTCACCTGAGTTCTGNTGTGTGGTGCTCAGGGAGTTGGAGCCCTGCTGGAGATGGGGGAGAGGGGTCTGGTACCCTCCCCCAGGTTGGGGGGCCTTCAGTGGTGCCCTGCTGGGATGGCCATCCCCGAGAGCTGCATTGCCCCCTGCTTCCCCGCTCGTCCCCCTTGCCGAAGTGATGGCACCGAAGGTGAGAGGTGCAAGCTCTGTGCTGGGGAGGACGATGCTAGTTCCTAGCTCCAAATTGGGGCCTTCAGGACAAAGCTGAGGCTGAAGAAGACTTTTTCCCGGGGCATCTCTTGCTTTGTCCCAGGGCAAGAGGAGGATGCAGGTGTGCGAGCTCATCCAGCACCACAGGAGTGCTGGCAGCTGAGGGGCTCTCGGTGCCCGGCTGTCAGGGTGGCTGGGGAAGGGGGGGGGATGCAGGCAGGGGGTCCCAGGGTGACAGCGGTGCCAGACAGGCTTGTGCCTTGCAGGGAGAAGTGGTGCCACATGACGCAGGAGGAGCGTGACGACAGCCTTCGCTTCAATGAGAACATCACCTTCGGGCAGCTGGGGTGAGCAGGGCACGGGGACCATCCCTCCTGGCACTGGGCTCTGCGGCGCGTCCTCACCAGCTGTGGGTGGGAAGCCTTACAGATGTTCCCCCACTGGGGACAAACACTGTGGTGCAGAGGATGCTTGATGCTTCTGCCTGGGACCTGCTGCTGCACCTTACGTTGTAAATCCAGGCACTGTAAGGACCTAGCATGCTCTCCCACAGCCGAGCATCATCCCACTGCCCGGTGCAAGGGGCTGCAGAGAGGAAGAGGAAGGTGGGGGGAAGAAGGGGCAGCCTGCCCCTTCCCTCACCGAGAGCAACTCTGTCCTTCCTCAGCACCTTCATTCACAACATGCTGGCGTTTGGCCTGAACAAGAAGCTCTGCAGCGACTTCCTGAAGAAACAGGCGACCATCGGCAATTTGGATGAAGGTACAGGCGAGCCCAGGGGATGCGCACCCCCTCTGAGGGGTCCCGGAGGGATGGAGCCAACCTGCCTGGCTGGGATGCTTCAGCATCCTCCCCAGCAACTTTTCATCTCTCCACAGAGCAATACAAACTGCTCAGCGACCACATCGAGCAGATGGCCACCGAATAGCAGCCTGGCCGCATGCTGCGGTGGAGAGACGGCAGCCAGAGCGGGTCAGAGGGGAGAGAAACCCACCTCTGGGGCTACCTGAAACTGAAGCTGGGCTACTTTATAAAAACCACACACACAAGCTGCAATAAAACCTGCATGATCGTCCACCAAACTTTAGAGCTGCACCAGGGCAGCCTGTAGAAATAGGAGCCAAACAGCCCCCACCTCCCTCGCCAGACCCTCCTGCATCTATTTTCAGAGTAGACAGTCCCAAAAGTGTATTTTGTCAGTTAAAAAAAAAAAAACACAAGAGAAAAGCAAAAAGGGAGCGGCTGCTGCAGCCCCCAGGTGTGTTTATGAGAGCTGGATCCCTGTGTCTCCAGCCCCCTGAAAACGCTGCCTGTGGTCTTTGGCGTTTCATGGCACAATGGCAGTGGGTGCAGAGCTGCCACATGTGTTTGCTGCTCAGTGTCTTTCTGAGGCTGCCGTGGACAGTGGTAAATCCGGAGGAGTCCAAAGCTGAGCCTCCTGCAGCCTTTCCCTGCCGGCATCCGCTGGGAGAGCACAACAGAGGCTGGAGCTGGACTAGGGATGTGGGAGGTGATGGCAGGGACCACATCCAGCCACCGGCTCTGCCTCCAGTTTGACCCATCTCCCTCCGTAGGGAGGCACTGGCCGTTTGCAGCACATGGGTTTGTCCTGGCAATGCAGGAGCCGGCTGCTGAGGATACCGATGGGATGCAGCAGCTGATGAGTCAGTCTTTCAGCAGGTTGTGTTGTGTTGTGTATCCGGGAATATCACCACCGGCCGGGGACACGGGCCCTGCGGGGGCTTGCTGGGAGCAGAGATGGGGCTGTTGAAGTGCTGCTGCCTTCCTTGGAGGGAAATCCTGCGCTTGGGAACCTTTCCCTGCCCTGTCTGTGTGGTTTTGTACCTCTGGGCAGAGAGAAAACACAGTTTGCTCCATATCATTAGCCTGGATCAGCAGGAAAAAAGCCATGGCCTTGGGCGGGATTGCTGGGAGAGGAGGCAGAGGAGAACCCCGTGAGAGTGGCTTGGGAGGAGGCAGCAAAGCAGCAGCGAGACAGATTCCCCCTGTGCCCACTCCCTGCCGCGTCGTCAGCGTCGGGGCTGCCGTGGGCTTGCAGCTTTTCCCGAAGCCTCCTGGCTTCCCACAGCAGCCGCGGTATTAGATTAATCACCCTCTTTCCCCGGCCTGCACCTCTCTGCCCTCTTCTTCCCCAGCCCCTTTGCTCCAGCTGATCATCAGTCGAACCTGAAATAGCCCTGTCTGAAGTCCATCTCCTGTTCTGCTCGAGTGATGGCAGCTGCCCCGTGCGCAGTGTATCTGGTTTTTCCCCACAGTACCTCGGCACGGTGTTTGCGGAGAGGCTGGGGACATGGGGACATCGCTGCTCCCCTCCGCAGGGCGAATCCCCTGCTCTGATGGGACCCGGTCGGCTCTGCCCATGGGGACAGAAAACCCCAATCCCACGCAGCCAAGGGTTCAGCACCCAGTTTCGCCCCAAAAACATCGTCCTGAAGCGTTAAGTCCGGGTTTTGAGGGACCATCAGTCCATTTTTCCCCACGCTCTCAGCTGTATCCCATAAGATAAAGAGCAAAATGGGTTTTTTTTTTACATGTAGCTCTTAGGTTTTGGTGTCATTTCCCAGGATCGAAATGATGCTTTTACTTAAGCTGGGCTTCTCTTCCTGCTGGGCTTGGGACCCTGCTCCATGCTGGGTCTCATAGGAAGGATGGATCCTGCACTAGCTTTCCCTTGGCCATTCCCAAACCTGGGCAGAGTTATCGGAGAAAGGTGTTCGTCGGGGCGAGGGGCTGCCGGAGGGGACTAACATGCACAAAGTCCCTCCGGCAGCCCCTCGCCCCGACGAACACCTTTCTGATGGAAAGGATGTGCTGGAGCATGAGCATCAGCACCAAAATCCCATATCCCGGAGCATCCCATCCCCATGGCATCCCCTGGATAGTATCCACTCAGGTCTTGCCTGAATCCTGCTTTGTTTCTTTATCGTATTTTTTTTTCCCGACATGAAAAAAAAAAAAAGTTTAGCCGTGAAATATATATTATTTGCATGTGTATTTTTCTAAAAAAAATTAATTAAAATAAAATAAAAAAAGTCCATAAAACCTACCCGATTGGGACTGCGTGAAGGACGGGGCGAGAGAGAGAGAGAGAGATTGGAATAAATTGTCTTAAAAATAAGTTTTTTACTCAGCCGCTTTCGTGTGTTTTAATCAGATGGATCTTTTCCCCGCTGCCTGCTCGGCCTCAGTGGTCCCTGGTGCCTTCCCCAGCTCGGCTCCCCTTTTGATGACCTACTTTTTTTAATAGGGAAAAATTGATGCACCTTTTAAAGAAACGTTAGCGTCTGCCCTGCAGCCAGCGAGGCACACGGAGGAGATGTAATTTTTATTTTCTTTTCCCCTGCGCGCTCAATCTCTGCCAGTCACCGCCGATCCGACAGCGGAGCTGGGATCCTGCTCTGGCCTCGGGACATTTGATTTCAGTGTATTTAAAAATCAATTACTGAGTATTATCTTATTAA
>VXBO01004503.1:32142-57828 GCA_013400135.1 Rhinoptilus africanus | reverse complement strand
AAAAAAAAAAAAAAAAAAGATGTTCCCTTAGATTAATGGGCTGTGAGTGTCATCCTCAACCCAGGCTTCAGAGACTGTGTCCCCTCGGGTCTCCGTATGGCCAAGCCGAGCCTGTTCCCTGCCCTGCAGTGATGCTTTCTCTCTCCATAGCAGGGTTTCACAGCCACGTTTCTCTTAGGAAGGAGATGCCCTGATCCTTCTTTTTTTATTTATTTATTTTTTAAATTACTCTCTTTGGAGCCCTCCACAGGTTCACCATTAGAGGAAGAAAACACACCCCGTGTCCTACCTGGGGTTTTACAGGGGTGCGGGCTGACCAGCGGTGGAAAACCAGAAGCCATATGCCCTGGGAGTGCTTTTGCTCCCTCCCACCAATGAATTGTCACCTCGCTGTGCCTGATAAGCTTGTGTGTATAAGAAAGGAGGTGCTTACTCCTCAGGTATTTGCTCAAACTGGGTGCTTTTCACAGTGGGTGCGCCCCCAGCTCCTGATTTTGGTGGCTGGCTGCAGCCTGCGCTTGCAGAATGGCACGGAGAGGCTATAGGGGCAGCACGCACGGCAAGGAGGAGTGAGATCCACTTAATCCCAAAATGGGAGGTCTGGTATCCCTGTTAGATCCACTTAATGGCCAGCTAAGAGGTCTGGTATCTCTATCCTGCTCGTTGGGTGGTGGTCGTTGAGCTCGTTTAGCTTTTAATGCGAGAGAAACGTGGTGCATCAAGCGAGGTGAGGGGCAGCTGAGGGGCAGCACCCTGCCCAGGAGGCTCTTTGCTGGAGCTAAAACCACCCTCATTTTAAATCCCCAAAGGTGGGTTAGATTAGGTGTGATTTGGGCAATGGCAGTCTCTCAGCTCCTGGAGAAGACCCTGGCAAAGGTAGGAGCAGCACCGGCGGAGGAAGGTGCTGTACATCATGGGCACAGCCTGCCTCCCCATCCCTCCGTCCCCGTGGGGTATTAATCACACCCTTCGTCCAACAGCTTTAGGAAAAGCTGATACACTTCTTGGATGATGCCATCCATGCATTAAACACAGGGGTTAGCAGTGGCCCCGGTGGCTGCTCCAGCTCTGATCCTTCAAGCTTGAGTGCAGCAAGCGGCTCTCAGCCCCCTCTCCCTCCCTCCAGGGATAAAAAGGACGTTTGCTTGCTGGGCTCTGGGGGTTTTATTGCATCTCTATTAAAGCTGTTAAAAATCTTTCCATTGTAGTAGTGTCTGGGAGTGATAAGTATTCATAACAGAGGGGATTCAAGATGGGTTTGGTTGTAAAAACACCTCTAAGCTGGCTGGATTTATGGCTGTTAAATCATCCCTTTTCTCATCTGTCACAGCCTTTTCAGATGTTCATCACTGAACAACGGCGAAGCCAGGGCCATAATTTGTGTCGCAGTGTGCGGAGCAAGAGGGAGGGGAGTCCTCTCCATCAGTAACTAGCTCGTGATTTATAGGGAGCGTCTCTCATTCTTTTTTTCCTTTTTTTTTCTCGAGCAGGAGAGGCTTTGACTCTCGTTAGCTGCTGAGCTGCTCTCGTCCTCCTCCGCACATTGCTGCCAGCTTGCTCGTCCAGCTGGAGCCAGGCGAGGGCTGCTGGATTTAGAGCCGTGCCGGAAAGTTTGACAGCAGTGTTTGGGGAATTCGGGGCTGGCCCTTGCCCGCAGCGGGCTCCGCAATGCGGGGCTGCACCTCTTGCCATGCTCGGGCTCTGCTTTGGGACTGCATCTCTCAATCCTCCTCTTGCTTTGGGGTGAAACATGGGAAAATCCCACCCCAGCAGCCGGCAAAGGGCCTGGGTTTAGGCGTCTTGAGAGGTGGTAAGATCACCTCATCTTGCAACAGCGGTGTAAATCTCAATCAGCGCTTTGGTAAGGCAGCGCTGCCGGGGGTGCCGGCTGCTTCCCTGCTGGAGCTTCCCGCTCTCCCTTTCCATTGCTTCTCCAAACAGATCACGGAAAATCTTCTGGGGGTAAAGCCTCTGGCTTTTTCCATGTGCTGGCAATCCTCATCCAGTCACGGAGTGTCCGGAATGTGACCCAAGGCCAAGGCGAAGCTGCCAAGCGCCGGGTACCGCCGCGCTGGAGCCAGCATCCCCCAGGGGTGCCGGCAGCTATTGCATCGCCCGCCTGGTACCCGCAAAGTGGGACCCCAAAACATCTGGCAGAGGCTGTTTTGCCCTCCCCCTCCCCGCTTCTGCCAGCTGTGCCGGTAACCGGTTTCGTAGCCCCATCCAGTGTCTGCCAAGTAAACTGCATCCTGGCTCCCAGCTCTCTGGCCCCCGGGGTCAGGCAGCGCTCGGCCCCGCATGGCTTAAACGGGAGTTGAAGCAAAATACGCGGCTGTTGGGGGCTGCAAAGCCAGGATGTGGCCGGGAAAAATTCCCGGCAGATGTGGCCCCATCTGCTCTCCCACTGGAAAAAACCACGGGTGTGAAGGAGGGGTTTCTGGGCAGAGGAGGAGTGGATTTGCTGCCAGGGGACCCCGGCCATCGCCTGCAGTGTCCCTCGGTACCCGGCTGCGTTGGCGTAAGGCGTGTGGGCAGTGACGGATAAATAGGGAAGGGGAGTGTGAAAAAAGCTGCTTGTGGGGACAATGGGAAGGGGTACACACACTGCCCAAGGATGGGTCTGGGTCTTGCAGGAGACCCATGGAAGCAATGTGCCATGCTTAGCTGGCTGCAGCATTCCCCTCTTTAGATTCTCTGGTGCCCAATATGGGGTATCTCAGCCTTACCTCAGTGCTTTGGGGCTTTCTCCACTAAATGCTGCTGAATTCCCTAGGGAATGTGGGAAGGAGACCTGTTGAAATCCCCATATTCCTCCCTTCAGACAAGGAGCATCTCCAGGATGTGTTTCCTCTTGTCCTATAGTAAGCATCTAAGAAAACCCAGGGGGCTCATCCCTGTCCTTCCGCTGGAATGGGGATGTTTAGCTTTTAAGTCTCTAAAATTAGAGAGATGGATCCCACCACCAAAGCATTTGATTTTAACCTTCTCTGAATGATTTACAATTCAAATTGGAATATTCCCATGGAGAAATAGGACACTGATTTATTTTATTTTATTATTTTTTTTTCCCTTGCAGGAGCTTGAACTTCCCAAATGTGTTTTACGGCAGCACAGGGATGCTGCTGGGAAGAGATGTGCCGCTGCTCCTTTTTTTGGAAGGGCTTGAAGGCCAGGCTGAGTCACGGCGTGCACAGACAGAGCTGCAGATAGCGCCCTGGACAGTAACGAAACACATCTGTCCTTTGCGGCCGCATCCCAGCTGTGAGTCACATCCTCTTGCTCTGCACTTTCAACCCCAGACACTGTGTTCGGGCAAGGTCACTGCAGCTCCTCGGCTGGCCGGGGTGGGACATGGTGGTGTCTTGGGCAAATTATTTTCACCGGGCTTCCACCCAAGGCCCAGTTCTTCATCGCTGGTTCCCCAAAGGGCATCGAGCTCAGTTGTGAAGAGCTCAGGTCTTTGCCATGGGCTCAGCCCAACTTGCCCCTCAGCAAGCAGGGTGGGATGTGCAGCTCTGTAAAGACTGGATAAGCTGGAAAATCTGGAGAAATGCTAGCATGCTTTCTCGCCCCAGCAGATCCCTCTGGAGCTGGTTGAGTACGACGCTTGAGGATGCTTTCTTGGTGGGGAGGATGCAGTGCTAACGGGGGGGCCGAACACAGGAGGCAGTTTGCCCCTCTGCCCCCGCCAGCAGCACGGCTGCTGCCCCAAATCTCTGTGCCACGCACTGGGGAATTTGCTGTGCCAGGTATCAGCCCAGTGGGTCCTTCTGGGGCTTGTTTGTGGGTCCATGGGAGCCACCAAGGAATAAGGATGGCATCGGGTGGCTGCCAAGCACAGGCGATGCTTGTCCTCTTGGGCAAAGCAGAGCATCAGCGACGGCACTGCCGCTCCTGGTGCTATTTCTGACAGAGCTGCGAAAGCTGCTTGCAGGTTTATTCCAGCCCTGGGGCTTTTCCATGCATTGTGGCTTCCCACAAGTCCCATGGAGCAGGATGCACGCTGAGCCTGGTTGAGCAGGCTGGCCTGGGGGAGAGCGGGCTCCAGAGCCCCCCCACCAGCAAGAAATCCCAGCCCTGATCCTGGGAAGCTCTTGCAAAGGCTTAAAGCGTGTGTCTCAGCCGGGAAAGCAAGTGGAGATTGAAGGGTGATTTTTTTTTTTCCCCCCTCTTAAAAGTATGGTGGGGACATGTGTATTTTCCCTGCAGAACACTGTGTTTATCCGACAAAGCACGGTGCGGGTGGCCGATCCGCTCGGCTGCATCCCCAGGCTTGTGTTTCATGAGTCATTTCTCCAGTACCCCAACGAAACGGGACACTTTTGGCTGCGAATTTGGGACAGAAACCCTGGGTGGGCAGGTGGGACCAGGGCCTCTTGTGTCACCTCTGCACAAGGGCACCTTCTCCTGCCTTCAGCAATTAATCAGAGATAAACACCTCCTCCCTCGGGAGCGGCCATTCGGGATGAGAGAAGCCATACAAATAAGAAATTGAGGGATGTGGCACAAAAAAAAGGAAAAGATTGAGGTCCCCATGGGGTTACTTTGGGGCTGGCAGCCAGCAAAACCGCTTCCTGGCTGAAGGGAGGCAAAATGGAGCAGTTTTCCTTGGTTGGCCTCTCCTGCCGCTGCCCGTGCCGCTTCCAGGCAGGGTGCTTTGAGAGGGCAGGGGACAGGAGGGACAGGCAGGGCCACTGATCGCTGCCTGCAGGCTCCTGGCTTTGCTGTCACTCAGACAGCGCTGGAAACGGGTCTGAAATGACCTTCCCCCATCGCAGCCCTGTGGGGTGCTTGCTTTTGCCTGTGGGTTGCAGCATCCAGCCCCTCCTGGTCCCCGCAGGGGGGAATGCTTGGAGAGGAGCCGGTCCCTGAAGCAGGCAAGGAAAAGGATGCTCAAACACGCTTAGCTGGGAGGCCGAGTTTCCCAAGATGGCACTGTGGTGTTTTTTAATAAGCTGTCACTGCCAGCAGAAGGGAAGGGAAAGAAAAAAAAAAAAAGAAAGAAAAAGCTCCTAAATAACGTGCGTCTGGTGCAACTGTGCAGGGCAAATATTTGACGCGCTGAATAAATGAGCAGGAGGGAGACGTCAGGCTCCTGCACCGGGGAGCTCTGACTCATGTTCCCACAGTGAGCAGCGCTTCAGACACCTTCCCTGCAGGCGGCTGCCAAATGTCCCCGTCCCTGGAGCGTGGCACGCAGAGGCGAGCCTGCCCACGCCTCCGCTCCCAGCCAGGGATCCTCGCACAGCCCTGGCACCCGGGGGTGCAATTAACACCCCAGTCTGGGCTGGGGCAGCCTTGTGGGCGATGGAGAGGCAGCAGCAAAGGGGGGGTGTCTGGGACGGTGCTCCTGGGTTGCGTCTCCTGGTTTGGCCCCCACCTTCCCTCCATTTCTTAGGGATGCTGAGCTCCGACCCAGTCGTCCCCCAGCCCTAATTACACGTAGGATGCTCTTATTGGTGCTGCAGCCACCTTGCTGTCTGCCCGGTGGGCTTCACCTCCTGGCCTGGACTCCGGTTTCAGGTGAAAATGTTGGGCAATTCCCCGCCTCCCAACATGCGTTTTAAGCTTGTGCTAAAGCAGCAGCGTTTTTCTGGCTGGCTACTCCAGATCGCTGGGGTGGAAAGCTCGTTGGTGCAGCAAGAGCGAGGGTTTGAGCAGAGCACCGGGGTTTTTCTGCAGCTCCAATTGCAGCTGTGGGAAGGGGGGGAAGTGGAAAATCTCGGCCGAGCTCTCGTTTCCCACCAGAGCAGCGTTTGAGCACACGGGAGGGGAACGACCTGCAATTCAATCTCCGGCATGAAAAACCTCTGCTGTGGGTACAATGCTGCCTGTGTCCTCCTGCTGCAGACGAGCCACCCCGGGTGGCTGCGGCAGGGACAGGCTGTCCCAGCCTCGTGCCCGGGCTGGTGGCACTGCCTGCCTGGAGGGACAGCTTGTACCTCTGAGGACAGAGAGTATTTTGCCACGCGCTTTGCTTTTGCAGCGTGCCTGTGACTGTGAAATACCCTCCCCCTGCCGGCTGCGTCCTGAGGTTTGTGGATATGAAAGTCCACATGCCTCTTTCTTCTTTTTAATTGCTGTAATTTGTCCCTCTCTTACCCGCGGTCAGGAGCAAGGCTGGGCTTTGAGCTCCCTCGGTGGATTTATTTTGGTTTCGATGCTGTGCAAGAAAAAAAAAAAAAACCCCAACCCCTTGCGTTGTGCCCTCTACGTGCATCCCGCGCGCGGGTAATTTTGCTCGCTGGAGTAATTTCCTTGCCCCCAGTGGGATTTCTCTTGTGAATAGAGCTATGTGGGATCAGAGTCTCAAAACCACAGCCTGGGAAATTTATGCAGAGGAGGGAAGGAGGGAGATTGTTCCTAGCAGGCGAACAGCGGGGCTGATTGCTGTTCTCATTGCAGGCGGAGGGCCGGGCTGGTGCTAATTAGCAGGCGGCTGGATGGAGGGCAGAGTGCGATAGCTCACAAATTGCCGGGGAGCAGAGGTTGATGCCTCCTGCCCTTGGACGCCGGGATGGTGGGTGTCTGGCGGGGGGATATGGCAGCGCTTCCCTGTGCCGGTGCCGTGTGTGGGATGCTCGGTCTGGGCTCCTGCCCCAGTCTTCCAGCATCTTGGAGCCTGTGATGCCTTTTCCTCTCTTGGGTAGGAAGAGGAGCCCGGCTGTGAGCCGGCTGCTCCGCTTGCAGCGTGTTTGGGATGGAGTGAGGGGGTAAGGCTGCTGGGAAGACAAGGGCTTGAGCAAGAGGTGCAAGATCAGAAGGGGGAATAGTTGAGGAAAACGCCTCTCTCTGCTTAGAAGAGTCTGGAATCTAGAGTATCCAGGGCAGGAAAAAGTAAAGGCTGATGGATGTGTCTGGGGCATGGGGACAGTATCAGGCACAGCCTGGCCTGAGCTGAGAGCAGAGGGCACAAAGCAGGAGGAACCAGGCTGTGGTGGGACACGTCCCCCAGTCCCGCTCCCACAGCCATAAGCGATGCCCCCCTATCCTGGGGGGACTTCCCGGGACCTGCTCCCACCCTCCATGGCAGCACCCATCCGGGGGGATGGAGGACCCAGCAGCCCGTGATGCCCCTCCAGAGCCCGCTGGCACTCACTGCCCCCGAGCCCCGGCTGCAGCAGCAGCATCGAGCTGCGTGTCCCCGCGCAGGGCCCGTCAGCAGCCCCGGGGGACGGCCCTGCCAGCATCGCCGCCCCAGGGGGCCTTGTTTTGCTCGGCAAAGGCGGATGGGAGCCACCATCTTCCGAGCGAAGAGCATTTTTAATCTCCTGCTCCCGCTCCGTGCAATTAACTTGATTCCCTCCCCTCGTTTCCTGCAGAGGTTTAATTAAAATGCATTGTTCGCCTCGCCAATTATTTGCTCTGTCCCCCGGATAACCTCTGTGCAGCAGGGCTTTTTTCTTTTTTTTTTTTTCACCCTCTCTTTTTTCCCCCCCTCCCTTGTTGTTATTGAGGTTTGTCTCCGCTCCCCCCTCGGCATCTCCCGCAGCGTTTACCTGCCCCTGGAGAGCGGGATGGGGGAAGTATGTGAAGCACAGCATCCCTGCACGCACACAGGGGGCTGCAGCATCCCCACGGCACCGGAGAAGGAGGCGGAGGGGGGGGAATAGGCACATGGAGCTCTGTGCCCCCGAGCAGCTGAAACAAGAAGACCTTGTTGACTTGCCTTTGAGTTCCCCAGCACTCGGCAGCTGCTGCTCCAGCAGGTGATAATTGAAACCGGGAGCCAACCTGGATGGCGTCAGGGGTTGAGATGTAGTTCAGACTTCATCCCCCTCCCCACGCATCTCCCCCCTGCTCCCCGCCACGGCGGCGCAATGATGCTGCTGTCACCGGGGCTCTGCGGGGGACCCCAGGGGTTAGGAGGGTGGGTGACACTCGGCTCCTGTCCCCGAGGAGAGGGGCGGTGGGAGCGGGAGCAGCGGCAGCGCCGCAAGGTCGTACCTCGAGGAGCGATTTCGGAGAAGGGGGGGTGGGGGTGTGTGTTTCAGCGCTTTCTAAAAATAGCCCCGTTGCAGGACTGAAATAACAAGCTGCTCTCGACCAGCGCTGTGCTTGAACCCAGGCCAAGGCAGCTGCTGCCGGGCCGGCGGCGGCCCCTCGGTGTGCCGCGCAGCTGGCCGTGGCAGGGGGCAGCCCGCCAGTAGTCCCCCCCCTGCCGGCGAGGGCTGGGGAAAGGCCAAAGATGGGGGTGAACATCGTATGCGGGATGGCTTGGAGAGATGCTGATGGTCAGCCCTAAAGAGCAATATAGGAGCCCGGAGGAAGGGCAGGCTTTTGCAAATGTCCCTTGGAAGCGGGGGGTTGATCCCCCCCACCCTGGGGAGCTGGGCTTTGGAAGGGGGGCATGGCTATGGGGTTCCCCCTTTCCAAACAGGTCTGGTTTGAGAGCAGGACCCATGCCTTGTCTGGGTCTGTTGGAAGACGCCGACCTTGCGGGGCGTCTGTGGGTCATTAGTGTCGTCTCCTCCTGCCAGGTCTCACGAATGCGTCCCCAAAGGCTCCTCTGCTCCTCTCCCAGCAGCATTTCCCCTCTCGCCTTTCACAGATCCTGCTCCAGTTCTTGGCTTTCCTTGCAGAGGCTCTGGCAAATGTCATCTTCGTGGTGGTCCTATGAACTGGGATTTACTGGCTCATTGGTTTCAAGGTACAGAGCTGGGCTCAAGGTGTGTTTCATCAGGCTCAGCTCCAGACTGAAAACTCTGTCGCCGTCCCCTTGGGGGCTCCCTGGCCTGGCAGCTTGGGGGGATATTTGGAGTTGTTTCATGTGTGAAATCCCAGGGGCTGGCATTTGCTGTGTCCTGATCTGTGATGAGGTGCTGGGAGGTCCATCCCTACCTCTTTGGCCAGGATGCCTGCTCCCCCTCACTGCCTGCTATGCCACCAGCTAGCTCCATCCCAGGATGCCTCATCGCAGACAGGGCTGGGGACAAGGGTCTGGCAGGGTTGGAACCTCTGGGAGCAGGTGGAGGAGGTGGTTTTACACCTCCGGAGCAGTTGGAGAGGAGCCCAGGCTCTCTGTGCTGCAGTGCCAGGGTGAGCTGCCTCCAAGACCCCACCTCCCACATCTCCCCTGCTCTTCCCTGGGAGCGGTAGGGGATGGGGAAAGGCAGAGGATGAACCCAAATCTGTCCCCGCTATGAAGTGCATCATCACTTCCAGCTGGGTACCGCAGCGGCACTGCCCCCCAGCACGGTGATGGGCAAAACCCCTGCCTGCTTTGATTTCAGGCTCAGGACCTGCTGCATGTCATGATAGCCCAGTTGACACCCTCCATCTTCCCGATGGGCTGGGAGAAGCCCAAATGATGTGGGTGAGTGATCCCGTCGGCTCCCAGGCACCTTGTGAGACCCTCCAGCCTACTATTGCCACGGTCCTATAAATACACACAGAGAAAGGCACAGGAGCCGTTTCCCTGCGGAGGACAGGATTGCACCCTCTGCTTGAGGTCGTGTCGCGGCTGCCGGAGCTAATTACTGCTCGGAGACGAGTCTGGGCCCCGGAGTAGTTCTGGGAAATCAGCGCCGGTTCGGTTGCTTCATCCTGAGGCTGAGAGATTAACTTCAGCTTCACGCTCTGCTCACGGCCAGCGCGGTGCTCAAGGATGGAGCAAATTGAACCCAGCGTGGCGTTTCCCCCGCGGGAGACCTTCCTCCGGCAGCACCGGGAGAAGCATCCTGAGCGCCAGTGAGCGGGGCCAAATCCGGACTCACCGGAGACGGGACCTGCTGCCACAGCAGCTCGTGGCCCTGCTGCTCCTGGAGGTGACGGGGAGCTGCGGCTGTCGCTGTGAATCAATGAGTATCTCCCTCGGCCGGCTGGAAGGCTTTTCTTTGCACTTGCAGTTGGCTCCTCCAGAGCGCCGTGCTCCCACCCTGCGCCTGCCCTGCGGCGCTGAGCTCTGGCAGGAAAGCTGGGTGAAAATCCGGTGCAGGTGGGCCCTGGCCCATGGGTCGGGGATGCACAGTGGGGAGGATGGGAGGAAGAAACCAGGAATAAACCCTCCGTGATGCCGGTCTGGTGGGGAGAGCAGGGCTCGGTGAGGACGCTGAGCGGTGAGATGCAGGAGGGAGGAAGGCCACGCTGTGTTTTCACGCTCCTCAGAGCAATTTTGGGAGCTAACGCTGGTGATCCTGCAGGTGGTGGGTATTGTTGGCATCTAGAAGGGGTTGGTGGGGGACAGGATTCAGTCATTTGTGGATCTCTGCTCCCTCAGGTTTCATCCTAGTGACCTGGCTGAATCTCAAAGAGCTGTCCCTGCTATGTGTAGGTTGAAATTACTCGTAAATGGCACAGGGATGAGCTGCTCTTGGGGCTCCAGAGCAAACAAACATCCCTCCTGGGGTATTTGCTGGGTGCTGCATTCGAGCCCAGAGGTGCTAAACTCTCCCACCTGCACTTCCAAGTCCCCAGATGAAACTTGGAGCAGTTTCCAGTCTAATTGTAGCCCCGGAGCGGGAATCTCCAGCCCTGCAAGGAGGTTAAACCCCTTTTTTATCCCTCTGGAAGAGGGCACAACAACAGCTTGGGGACTGCAGCCCCACCTCACGCATCCTTCTGGCATCCTTTGAGGGAAGGGTCCAAACCTGCCCTGCGCTCCAGCTCAAAGCCTGGCCTTGAGTTAAGCCTTGGCACCCCCCCAGCCAGACCTATAGGGCTGATTTTTGGGGAGGAAAGGTCCAAGTTCCACAAGTTGCTGGCACTGAAGTTTAACCAAGCACGCATGCGGTCCTCGTGGTCCTCCATGGTATGGTGGGGACATGGCTGGCTCTGCTCCTCCCAGCCGAACAGCAGACGGTCTCTCCTGGGACAGTGTGTGCTTCCGAGTGTCCCTCAATTTGTTTTTTTTTTTTATTATTTTTTAGGCTTAAAAATCCATATGCCTGGCTGTTACTGCATTTATATGTATGTGCTTTGTAATTGAAAACTCTCAGTTGCGCGCTTCTCCCATGCAAAGCAAAGGCTTCAAAGCAGCAGGTGGAAATTGAGCCGGTATCTCTGCTGCTGAAGTGAAAATTTGAATGAGAATTTAATTTTTTCTCTGCAAAGCAGGGAACCGGCTTCCCAGGGCCCCGGCCAAAAGCCTGCCATGACCTTGCCTTGCAGGGGCTGCAAGGCCATGGGAGCAAGCCCTGTCTCTGCCCCAGGCATGCAGAGATATGGGCGATGCGATGAAGGAAAAGGTCTTTCTGGAGCGTGTCTTGTCCATGGAGTTTTAGATGTTGTGTAGAATGGTTTGGGTTGGAAGGGACCTTAAAGATCATCTAGTCCAACCCCCTGCCCTGGGCAGGGACACCTCCCAGCAGCCCAGGCTGCTCCAAGCCCCGTCCAACCTGGCTTTGAACCCCTCCAGGGATGGGGCATCCACAACTTCTCTGGGCACCCTGGGCCAGTGCCTCACCACCCGCACAGTAAAGAATTTCTTCCTACTGGAAGGCTGCTACAAGGTCTCTCCGGAGTTTTCTCTTCTCCAGGCTGAACAACCCCAACTCTCTCAGCCTGTCTTCATAGGGGAGGTGCTCCAGCCCTCGGATCATCTTTGTGGCCCCCTCTGGACCCGCTCCAACGGGTCCATGTCCTTCTTGTGCTGAGAGCTCCAGAGCTGGACACAGCACTCCAGGTGGGGTCTCAGCAATGCTATTTCCTGATGGGATTCTGGGTTGGGAAGAGGAGGCTGAGTGTCACCTGGGCTTTGAGAACGGCCAGTGAGGCTCCGTCTCCTCCTGCAGGGAGGTTCATCAGCCTCGGGTCAAGGCGTTGAGTGGTGTTCCATGCTCAGTGAGGTCTTGGTGCTTCCAGAGGTGCTGGAGTACTTCAGCCAGGTGCTTTTCTGTGCCTTCAAGCTGCTTTTGATCCTCTTCAGCACACGGCTCTTCACCGCCCTCAGCATGGTGGCCCGGCACTTTGTGACGATGGCATTGGCATTGCACGGAAGCTAAAACATTGCCATGGGCATCTGCTCCTGGGCTGGGGGATTTTGGGCACCCAAAAGCTCCCAGGGAATGCAAAGGGCTGGCTGCACTGCTGAGGGTGCGGGGCAGGACCTCCCCGTCCCCCACCGCTCATTGGGGGACCCCTTGGTGGGGCAGCACGGAGGAATGGCAGGCACGGAGGGAAGCGAGGAGAAGAAACCTGGCTGTGAAACCGCTGGTGTGAGCTGGAGCTCTGCCGCTGCGGGCTGTGCAAAAGAGGAGTGATCCCCGCGGAGGGACGGGGGGCTCTGGGGGGACGCGCAACCCCACGGGAGCATTTTCTTGCATCCCACGTGGATTTGATTTTGCAGCCTGCGGATTCCTTTCCGCTGAGCAAAGCCCGCGGAGCCGGAGCCGCCTGCGCGAAGGAGCCGCGCGGCCGCCGCAGGCGGGTTCCTCTTGTTATTTTTGTTGATTTTTAATTGAAAGACAAAAGGCCTCGTGCTGGGGGGAGCCTGCCTTTCCCGGGGCGGCTTTGTCTTACGTCTTCATGGGAAGAGGAGCAGGATGTGAAAGGAGCAGGGCAATCCCTCAGGCCACCGATCACCACCCATCCTTGGGGCCGTTGTCCCCCTGTTCCCATGGGAGGACCAGACCCCACCGAGCGCCAGCTGCCCCTTTCCTGGGCTGGAGACGGGGGCGAAGGGGGAGCAGCTGCGGGGCGCGGGGTTACGCCGCAGGCAGGTGTGCCTATCACTTGTGCTCTCNCTGGAGCAGGGATGTTTTTGGGAGCAGCCGCCAAGCCGGGGAAAGCAGCCCACCCCGCGGCGCCTGGGGCCGCCCAGCAAAGGGGTGGCTATTTATGGGCTGAAAACGGAAAATTGTCCAACTGCCGAAATTGGCAGTGAATCCCATGACTATAATAAACAGCTTCCCGGCCAAGGTCCCTGGCTATTTTATCTCTGTTTTGGCTCGGAGAGGAAGATTTATTTTGTTTGCTGCTTGGAATTCTTTTCCCCCTCTCTTTTTTTTTGTTTTGTTTTTGTTTTTCTTTTCCTTGGGGGCACTTAAAACCAAGAAACCCCCCAAGCCCAGGCTGGGTTCGTTGCTCTCCTGGGTGTCTCTGGGTCCGTGGAGGTGTCGGTGCCACCCGTGGCCCTTGATTCGTGTTTAGGGGTGCTGCGTGAAAGGGGCAAAGCGGTTTTGGCAGAAAATAAACCCCCTTGCGTTCTAACACTACAGGGGGGAACTGAAAGCCTGCCCCTTACAGCCCTGCAGGGCAGTTGTACCCACTAGCTAAGCCTTGATATTTAAAAATAAAAATAAATTTTAAAACCCCAAACAAGCAGAAAAACCCCCATAGGCCTCCAGGAGGAGTTTTCCTGCCTGTGGGAGTATCCGATGGGTCAGAAGAATGGGTTCTCTGAGCAGGCTTTTCCTTCCTCATTTTCTCTGGAGGCGCATGGGCTGACGAAACCCTCTTTGGGAGCACCTGGGTCACTGTGCTGTCCCTGGGTGCCCCTTTCCCTGTCCTGCAGAAACCCTCCAGCTGCCACATCTCATTCCTGTGGTAGGCAAAGGCCATCAAGCCGGAGAAATCGGGCATACGTGACGTGTGCCTGTGCAGCATCTTGGTGGGGCGATGGCTCCGGTGGCGCAAGGGACCCACAGCATCCTCATCCCTGTGCTTGCAGGAGGCTGGAGCAGCCGGGGTGAGCTGTTAGGAGTTGAGACCCGCGTTTTGCGACAGCCGTCGCTCTGCATCTGCGATGCAGCAGCCGTGGCGAGGGGCCACCGGCACCCAAAGCCGGTGGGACTGGGGCAGCTCCCAGCACGGGGCTCTCCTCGCAGCCGGAGTGGGAGGACGCGGTTTGCAGCGTGTCACAGAGGAGATTTGGCAGAGGCCGCTCCCCTCTGTTTATTGATGTTAAAGGTAAATTTACTCTCTTGGAATGACATTTTTCCCCCTCAGCTAATGGTTCCCCTCAGTTTTCCTGCGGCACTACACGGTTTGCTCTCCAGCCCGGGGAGCGGGATAAGGTCCAGCTGTCTTTTACCAAGCCCTCGAGGTGCTCCCAAGGACAGATTCTCACCGGGCAAGAATGAGGGTAGTCACACAGGCCAAAAGCGCTGGCGAAAGCCCGCAAAACGAACAGCCTATTGAATGGCAGCCTGCAGCTTTACTGCCTGAATATTAGCGGTGCATGACTTCAAAGCGGCCCTGGCCGGCTCCCTGGGAAACCTTGCACCCCTGAAAGGTTTTAAACCCACTTTTGCACGACCAGGGGCTGCACAAACATGGTTCGGGGACAGCTGCACCATGGGGCAAGGAGGCTTTGGGCAGGGTGCGATGCTGCTGCAGGGTGCGATGCTGCAGCCAGCTCCGGTCCCACAAAGCCACTGCCTGTGTCCCTCCCCCAGGAGGGATCCCTTAGGATTTTGCGTGGAATTTCTTTCTTTTCCCGCAGGAGCCAAGCTCAATGGCCGGCTGTCATCAAGCCAAGAGTGGGCATCTCCAGGGTCTCTTCCTTTCGGAGCAGCGGTGCTTACCCACCGATCCCCCGGCACAGGGGTTGTGCCGAATGATGGGGATGTCTCAGCTGGTGCATCCTTGATTTAATAGGGGTCAGTCCCAGTTGGAGATGAAGGACAGGGCAGGACGGGGCAGCCGGGGTCGGCAGCGTTTCCGCAGGGGTAGCACCTCCCTGCAGAGAGCCCCGCGGGCCACCATGTGCCGTGCATGGCGGGATGCACCGCCGTGACCCTCGTCTGGCCAGCGTTTCTGCAAGCTCTGACAGCCAGCTGGGAGAGACGGAGTGTCCCGGCCCCAGCGAGCAGCTGTGCTCCCCGCACTGGGAACGGGGCCGGGTTGAAGCTCTGCAGAGCACGTGCAATGAGGAGGCCAGGTCTCAGCGCAGCGATGGGAAAGGCTCGCCGGGGCCGGCTTTTTTGCTGAGCTGGCTGTGCTCAGAGCTCTGTTTTCACCTCTGCTGCAAGTGGATGCGGTGCATTTAGATGGGCAGCTCATCCCCCGGCACCTCAGAGGCGTATCTGCAGCCCCCATAGCATCAAGAAGCGGCCGGACCTCTGAGGGATGGCAAACCGGGATCCCCTCCATGAAGGCAAGAGGATGAGAGCTGGGGCTTGGATAAGCCGTTGCTGCATTTCCCTAATGAAAGGGGGGATGCAGCCCCATCCTGACCTCCCCAGCCCCTGCGTCCACCCAATACAGGGAGCTGGAGGCTTTTGCATGGTGCATGCCTGCACCCCATCCTTTGCTGCGGGATCAGCCCTTCCTCGGGTGTCCCCCATCCCCAGAGCCATGCCCAGCCCCGCAGGCTTCGTGGCACCTCTCCGGCGAGACGCAGCCCCCAGCGAGCCGGCGCTGACACTAGCCAGATTTGGGAGCACGGCGCAGGAGGCTGGCGAGGGCTCGCTTTGGCAGAGCAGCCCGGGGAACAGCTTGCGGCAGCCTCTCTCCCCCTCCGAGCGCCTGCTGGGGTGCGTTCCCTAACCTTTCCTGCCTCCGTTCCACTCCTGTGTTTTTCTCTCTCTCCTCTTTTTTTTTTTCTTTCCTTTTTTTTTTCCCTTTCCCCTAACTGTAAATGCGCCATAAAAATGGATCAAATTGCTTAAATCACTGTCATTAAATCAGTGTGAGTCCCCCCTCCGCCCCTGTGCTCGGAGCCTGGCAGAGAACATTTGTTCCAAAGGCTGAACAGCCGTCTTATTGCTCTGAAAGCATATTTGCTGCTTGATGGAAGGAGGAGAGGGGGAGAAAAACAGCCTGCAAGGGAAAAAGGAGGGGGGTGAAACCACCGGGAGCTGGTTCTCCTTGGACACGGTGGAGGGGGGAGCGGGGGCCGTATCCTGCAGGCTGGATCCTCCCTGCTCAGCCGCCTGTCACCGGTAGGTGATGGGGTGACGGGGCTCAGGGGACCAGGGACACCCCCGGGGGCTGGCTTTGATGATGGAGCGGGGTGTTTTATGCTATAGGGGATGCTGGATTGGGGTCGCAGGGAGCGCAGAGGGCAGCGCCAACACTGACCCATCCATCTGGGAGCAGCCCATGACCCTGCAAACGCCGATGGAGCCGCTCTCCGTTCCAAGGGGAATGATGCCCGGCAGCTGTTGTGGTTCGCCACCACAAAACCCCTCAGCTTAGGAGCGACCGAGGGGGAGTTTGCCAGGGCTGGAGATGCCGCCGGACGGCTGAGTCTAGTACATGCTCGGGAGAGAAATGTATTCCTGGTAAAGAAGGCAGGTCAAGCTGGTGAACCTTTCCGAGCCCCCGGGTTGATTAATCCCTGCCAGTCCTGGCTAAAGAGCGGCTTTAGGCCTGCTGGTGTTTGCACATCTGAATAAAAAGCTTTTGCAAACCCTCACCGTGGGCCCCGCTGGAGCCGGCGGCTGGGAAGAGCTGGGGGAAAAGCGATTGGTCTGGAAATTCGGCTTATTTTAGGGGCCTGGTTTGGCAGGGGAGAGTAAGTCAGGGATGGAGGCAGAGACAAAGCTGACTTCAGGAGCCGCTGCGTGTTCCCACGCCGGCGCTGGGCCGCACCGGGGAATGCAGAAATGCTTCTACCCAGGTGGTCTGGAAAAATCCCTACAGAGAGAAACCCGGGCAGCGAACGCGGAGGAGAGCCGGGAGCTGGAGGCGGATCAAAGGCCGGGGCTGGGGAAGGGGCTGCCGCAGGTGGCAGGAGCCGGCGGCGCGAGCACCTCTCAAAGGCATCACCCAGCACATCTCAAAGGCACCATTACACCCAGCCCTCCTGTTTTTATGGAGCTCCCAGCCAGCGTCTCGCAAAGCTGTTGCACTCAACAAGAGACTTTCTGGAACGGAGCTTTGTCCACAGGAAATTTTCCCAGAGGATGCACGTTCCCTCCTCGTCCGTTGTCCTCCACCCTGCTGAACTGGGATGCCACCTCCTGCCCTGGGAGCTGCCTCCTGGGCTTTGCCTGAGCAAGACAGATGGGACTGGGGTTTGCCTCCAGGACCAAAATATAACCCTGGGGATGCTGTTTAATGGGGAGCTGCCCATGGACCACAGTAGGGCTGGTGGATCAGAGCAGCCATGGGTCATATTCTCCCGATGCTGCTCAAAAGCCCTAAGAAAAAGCCGAAAGATGAGATGTGCTGGCACAGAGCCCCACGTACGGGGCAGAGCCGGTGGGAACAGGCAGCCTTGCTCCTGCCCCTGCCCTGGATGCGGTAGCTAAAAGCCAACCGAGCCTAAATGCAAAACAGCTCGGAGGGCTGGAGAGGTGCCCGAATTTCTACAGCGCCAGATTAAAAAACGCACCGGCTTGCAAAGGCTGCCTGGAGGCTGGGGGGGGAGCTCAGCCTTCCCCGGGCACGGCACGCTCCGAGATGGCCAGCATGGGGCTCAGCTTGCCTCTGGGTGCTGCTTCTGGGGAGCCAAGGTGGTCCTCCCCACGGACTTGAAGACCCCATATGTGGCAAGAGGGGAGCCCCCTGCCACGGGGACTGGCTTTCCAGGCTTTCCAGGTCCACCGTGGAAATGAGAGCGTGGAGAGGGCAATGCAGCCGTTCCCTCCTTGAGGGCTTTGCAGATTAATTATTCCCAGAGTAAGGAGCTGCTTAATGACTCTCCCCCTTCTCCCCACCCCCATCTTCCCATGGGAAACTGTAGGGACATCTCCGTGTCCCTCAGGAGCGAGGCATGTCAGCCTTAATCCCTGAGCATCCTGCTGCTTGCTAGGGACACTCAGAGCAGATCCTTGGCCCTGGTGCAAATCAGGAATAACTCCCTTAAAGGCAGTGGCTCTGACCTAGCGTCTCCCAAAGCTGTGGCACGCAAATGCTCCCTGTGGGACCATGCAAGAAAGCAGGGCTGATAGGAATAACCAGGTTTCGTTTAAGGGTATTGAACTCTGGGGAGAGGAGCAACCCCTACCCCATTCCAGGCTTGTGGTCTTGTCTTTGGCTTCTGAATGCCCGTGGGCAGCGGATCCGTCTCGCCAAAAGCGCTAATGGAAAAAAAATGGATATTAATTCAGGGAAAGCGTTTTCAGACAGGGACTCATCTCTGTAACCACCATCAAAGTACTGGAGCCATTCAGCTCAAAGCAGGAGCGGGGATTTTCTTTCTGGCTGCATCCTGGACCACAAGGAGAGTAAGGGACAGAGCTCCTTTCGGGCCTGTCCCCTCTGTCCTGATCTCATCCATGCTCTTCCCAGAGCAGCTTTCTATTGCATGGAGCTGTGTCCTGGTCACGGCTGGGCAGAGCAACCTTGCCAGGTTTTACCCTGGTTTGCTTCAGACAGATGCTGTAGAGCTTCAGGGACTCAATGACCTTCACATCCAGCCTCTCCATCAACAAGGAAAGGGGCCGTTGGTCTGCCAGGTAGCAAGGTAGAGCAGGCATGAACAGGAGCAGGCCAACAGCCAGCATGGTGGGACCAGATCCACACCTGGAGGTCTCCTAGCTGGTGATGCCAACCAGAGCATCTAAAAGAACCTCTTACCTCCAGGCACCACGTACCACAAGGCGGTACAGAGGAGAGGATGCGATCTCCCCCCTTTCCACCCCAAAATGCTCTGAGAAGCTGAGATGGGTCATCATCTCAGGCAAGGTCCAACCCTTGGCTTGATTTCTCCCCAGTGGGCTGAAGGACCCAGCCGGCCACCACAGGAACGGGCATTTCTGCCCACGGATGGTGAGGGCAGGAGGGAGCACATCCCTCCGCCGTGAAGGCAGTCGCTAACCGCGCTGCAGAGTACTTGCAGCTCGCTTTATTGCGGGTCTGTGTTTATTGCTTCCTGATGGGAAGGCCCACATCTGGGACCTATTTGCTTAGGACCTTGTTAGGGGGTTGTGGTCTCGACCGCTCTTTACCTCGGCCTGCCTGTAATCCTGCACTTTGGCTAACTCCCCGGCAAAGCCCTTGGCTCTCGGTGTCGGTTAGTCTGCAAGCTGCTTCACCAGGAGGTCCACCTCACTACGGAGGGTGGCCACCTTCTGGGTTTAGGAAGCTGTCATGGTGTAGAACTGGCCAAGGACCTCTCAGCTTTGGTCACTGTCCTCTCCATGAACGTCACCCACCTGTCCCTGGGGGACACACACATGGTGGTGGTGGCTGGAATTGCTGGCAGCACTGGGCAGGGATGGGAATTTGAGACACCGATGTTCCTCAGTGCAAGCAAGGAGCCCTCTTTTGCACATCCTCAGTGGTTGGGCTGCTGTTCTCCTTGACCACTTGCTTCCCAAGCAGCGATGTCCATCCATCAGATGGACCACTGAAGATGGAAAGCCAAAGGTCCATCTGGCCCATGCCTGGCTGAGACTGGTAGGGGCTTGTACTCACTCCTCGAGGCTCCCCCTTGCTCCCGCCCTTGCCCAGTGCATGGTGCTGGTGGTGCTGGTTGCCTGTGGGTGGACGATTAGCAGGATCTTAAATTTCCCAGGTTCTGGAGCACCACTGAACTGCTGCTCCCCACTCTGTGCTTTCATTGACCCTCTGCCAAAAATAAAGCATTTTGCAGCCATGCTGGTTCTCTGGTGGGCTGTAGAGCCCTAATCCATGTCCATTTGCCTGGAGGAGCTGTGAGCCAGCGAGAGGAGGGAACCGGGACCAATAAGGGAGAGACGGGAAGAGCTGAAATGCAAGTGAAAAGTGAGGGAAAGCTCAAGGAGCTGAGAGCAGGTCTGGGAGATGCTCTCGACTCCGGGAATGAGGGATGCTCTTGGAAGAGCAAGAAGATGCTGAGTGGCCTGGGTGCTGAAGATCCCTGCGATCTCTTGGGAACACCACAGCCAGACCTCACTGCTCTCCTCACCTGCCAGGCAGCAGGGTGGCGGTTATGAAAAGGGAGGAAGACCTGGGGGAGGAAGGAGGCTGCAGCCTGGTTTGTAGCTGCCTGGGAACCTCCTTGGGCTCTGGTGCTTTTTCCTGATGAGGCCCCGCAAATCCCACAGCGAGATCTTGGCTCCAGTTGCACGGCGTAACGTATGGATCCAATATAGCGCAAGCCGCCTTTGTCAGAGCAGCCTCCGAGCTCCAGCAGATGCAAAGTTTCTAGGAAATTGTGGTTTTTGCATGCGTCTTTAAACACTGAATCCAAACAGGGCCGTACTCCTCCACCTCTCGCTCTAGCTGGGAGGTAGCAGGACAGCAGGCTGCTTCTCTCTCTGCTTTCCTCCCTTGAAAGGGACGCAGGAGGGGATGTGTTTCCAAACACATGGCTTTCCTTGGGAGGGTGTGCTGCTGTTTATGCCGGTGGGAGAAACAAAAAGCTCGTGTATTTGGGGAGCTAAGCCATAGGACAGCTGTCGCAGCAGCCAGCTCGCAGCAGCATCGCGCAGGTAGCCACGGACGGGTGTGATTGCTCCTCTCGTTTCCAATTAAAAGCTGATTTGCTCCAGACCTCTCCTGACCTTCAGCCTGGCAGACTGCTGTTCTGCAGGAGAAAACACCCCCGCTCTCCATCTCCCTCTCTCCAAGCTCTTGTTTCCTTCCACCGTGCCCGAGATAACACCCTGGCTTGCTCAGTCATCATGTCTTTATCTTTACCCTACAGATTTTTTCCTTCCCTAGTGAGCTGGATGCTTTCTTAATGCTTATTGACAGGGTTTTGCGAGCTCGATATAGGATCTGGGTGTAGGACACGCAGGAACCTGAGTCCTTGCTCCTGTCTCAGGAAAGGGAAAGCTATTTGGGGCATCTCCTTCTAGGGTTGTCCCTGGGGAGTTCCTGGAGCCCAGCACAGCCCATGGACTGGTGGTGGGAGGGACCGTGCACACACAATACCCTCAGCTTGTCTAACTGGGACCCACGGGTGAGCCCGTCCCAGCCCCTGTGGCTGATGCTGCTGCCAATATTGCTGCCACATAACCCGCATCCCAAAGGTTTCCCCTTCCCTGGGGGTCCTGAGGCATCTCCCATCCCCACTGCTCCCGAAGCATCCCTCCTCCCCGTGTGCTTTGGAGGTTTTGAGGCTGTCGCATGGCCAGGAGCCACAAATTGCTGTGCAGGGTCTGGCTGCGCATCCCCAGTGCCGAGCCTGGGGACCCGCAGGCAGGGCAGCTTCGGCCGGGCCCTCCGCCAGCGCTGTGGCTGCAACGACAGCTTTGGATTTAGCCAGCTGCGGACTTTGCCTTCTGGTCGCCAGCCTCTGAGTACCTCCTATTGATTTGTTTGTGAGAGGGAAAAACATTAAGCTTGGAGCACGGGAAGGAGGAGGGAGTTATCTGTTGGGATAGAGAGCTCCTGCTGGGGGGGGCGCGGATGGAGAGGGGGTGGGAAGCAGGGTGGCCCCAGGGGCCCTGCGGCAGAGGAGGTAGTTTGCAATCCCCTGGGGTTGGAGACTTGATTTATTTCCCAGAGGTTTGATTTATTTCCCGTATGGGACATGTCCCCCAGCTTGGCTGAGTGTCTCTGCAGGCTCAGCCCGCGGCGGTGGCTGTAATAAAAAGCCTTACGTGTGAGACAACACAGACCTGGGACCAGAAAGGCTCTTTGGCTGCAAAGGGGGGGGTCGAACAACACCAGCGTGTCGAGGCGGTGGCAGCCTGGCCGAGCACGGGCACATTCAGCACACATGTGATGGCGAGGGACAGCAGGGTCCCCACCAGCCGGGGTGCCAGGCCCCCGGGTGGGAGCCGGGCTGTCCCCACTCTCCCTGTCCCTGGACCAGCAGAGGGCAACAGTGACCTTTGCAACCAGCTGTCCCCAAAAAATCACCCTCTTTGCACTGGAGCTTCTTGGCTGGTGCATTCCCAGCTGCAAGGGACAGCGGGGTCCCAGGGGGTCCCATGGCAGCGGGTGGGTGTGCTGGGCCCTCCCCGCACAACACAGGGTTTTCTCGTCATCTGCTGGGGGAAGCTGTGGGGTTTGTGCTTGACCCAGCACGGTAACCACAGCCATGGGGTGACGATTCCCACCTTGGAGCCCATGGATGGGCTGCAAGGTGGGAAGCATCACCCTATGGATGGGCTCCAAGGTGGCGATCATCACCCCATCGATGGGCTGCAAGGTGGGGATCGTTACCCCATCATCAGGCTCCAGGTGGGCTATATAGCAGGGAGAGCTGCTCCATGTCCACCCCTTGGTCCTGAGTGGGGCTGGCTCTGCTCCTGGCCCTGCCTTGGAGGGTGATGCTGTTACTGTTAACAGAGCTGCTGTGCTTCCTACACCCTGCATCCTCCAGATGGACGTGATTTCAGGTAAGCACCACTGTAATGCTCCTAAAAAAAGGTCGGATCTTGCCTCAAAGCCCAAACTGCAGCTGCCCTGCCTTGTGAGGTTTGTGAGTGCCCACGTGTGCAGGGATGGGCGGTGGGATGTTGAGGTGATGGAGCAGCTCTTGCATTGACCCTGGAGGAGGGCTGGGCGGTGGGAGATGGTCACAGCCAGACCCAGCTCAGCTGTATTTTAGAGGCTGAAGCAGGCTGGGCGCCAAGGAACCCGAAACCCAGAGTGGATGTGAACCAGCAACCCCAACTCTCAGTTGCCAACCCCTCTGCAATTATCCTCCTGAACCAGCCAGCAGGCTGAAGCTGCAATTTTCCTAACGAAATAGCTCAGTACCTCAGCCTGTGCGAAGGTCAAACCCAAAGCGGTCGTTAGCCGTCGCATCGACTTCCCATTAACGCCCCTGAGCTGCTGGGAGGGAGAGTCTGGCAGCCGCCGTCCTGCCACCCTGGCCAGCCGGAGGGGTGGGCGAGGGGGGCCCTTCGATCTTCCCGCAGACGTGGGAGTCCAATCCATTAGCTGAAATGAATGGGAAATGGTTGAAAAGCTAAACCTCAAATTAGGTATTGACTATCTGCCGAGCCGGGCAGCACTACCTGCTGTAAACTGAGTCATGCTTCCCATCGCCTGTGTGTGCATGGGGTGGCTGGACCCCTGGCTGTGCCAAGGGGCCGCTGGCATCTCATCCCAAAGGGATGCTGGAGCAGGCTGGGCTTGGTATCAGGTTTTACCCTGCCTGCTGGACCCGCTTGCTGAGGAGCTGGAGCCCTGGCTGAGGCTGTGTGCTCCACGGCGAGACAGTTGTGCTGAAACCCTGCTGTCACGCTTCAGTTAATATTAAACCATTAAATGTGCTCAGCCCTTAACAGAGGGGCTGGTTGGAGCCTTAACCCTGCGCTTGCCGATCGTCTGCAGGGATGGCAGCCTTGGCCCCAGTTTGCACATCCTTACTGCTGAGGCGTGTTTGCTCTGCAGGCAATTTTCATCTCCTTTCTTTTAGCTATTATTATTTTTTTGTTTTTCCCCCTCCCCTCCAGATCGTCTCCTGCCTCCTTCCCGAGTCACAAATTCAAGGCCACCCCGCAAAAATATGTTTTTAAAAGTCTATTCATTTGAAATCCTGTGATACTCGGCAAAAATGGTGTTTGAACAAACTCTAAATTGTACTTTAAAGAAAACACAGCTGTTTAATTACAGCCTGAATGCAAAGCAGCCTCCATCATGTGAGTGGTAGGAGCTGGGTGCTGACTGTGTGTTTGGCCTCTGATCCCCTTTAATCTCTGCAGTCAAAGGATTTTGGTTTGATTTCCTTTTATTTCCCCACCCAGCTTGGAATCTGCAACCAATTTGTTGTTGTTGTTTGGGAAATAAACCCCAGGGAAAAGGTCTGGATCCGGCGCAGCCGGGCTCGCACCGGCTCTGCCGTGCCGCCTCCTGGTTACGCCAGTGCCAAAAAACAAAATCTGTTTTCCCTTTGCCCATCCTGCTCTGCTTTTTTTGGCCTGTCTCTCCCCCGCCCCGAAGGAGCCGATGACTTTTGCATCTGCTGCTGCATCTGTTTTACCCATCGGGTCCGAGTCGGGTGATAACTTCAGCTGGGAATGGGAGCCTGCAGGCGAGCCAGGGCTGGGGTGTGTTGGGGGGTGGAAAACTTCCTCTGAGAGCCCTTCACTCCAGGAGGAATTAAGTGTGAAGAAACGTGGGGATATGGAAGCAGCTGGGATCCTGCCAGGGGCTCAGACCCCTTCAGAGGTGATAAATCCAACCTGGGATTTTAGGCATTGAGGCGGGGATGAGGATGCTGGTTGCACTGAGCCAGGCTCCTTCCAGAGCATCAATTTTTTGGGGATGGGGAGCACTGGGTGAGGCTGCCGGGCTTCTTGGCTGGCAAGGGTGCAGTGATGTTATTGCAGCTTATGGCTCCAGGTTCATCCCCGGTATAAATCCATCACTTCCAGGCTCAGGATCTGCCTCTGCCGTGGCTCTTGCCCGAGGGGGATCCAATAGCAGGTAGCAAAAAGGCAAAAAAAACCCTGGCCCTGGATTAAAGCACAAAGCTCCCAGGCAAGTCCTGGGTTTGTATTGCTGGCGGGGTGGCCGGGGATTGGTGTCCCAGAGGGTTGCTGGCAGTGGACCAGGACCCTCAAGGCAGAAGGATGGAGCTCCTGCTCCTCCACCAGTCAGTTGAAGTGGTCAAAGTGTGAGGGCCAAGCGTCCCCAGGATCCCTGGACATGCCAGCCACTGGGGACAGTGGGTAATAGTCCCTCTGGCTGCCTTGGTTCCCCAGAGTGACCCTTTGCCACTGCACTTGGTTGGGCTGCGATGTTGATGCTTCAAGCAATGCAAACCTTTCCCCGTGTCTCTCCTTGTCCTGCTGAGCTTTACTCTGTGCCTTCAGCCTGGTGGGCTCCGGACTGGTCCTGCCTGCACCCTGCACCCCTCCGTGGGCTCCCAGCCGTGCTCAGCTCCACACGTCGCCTTTGGTTTTTCCCCTTGGAGGCTGCACCAGCCTTTCATTTCGCTCTCCTTCGCCGTGCATGGTGCCTGTGCCATAAGCCTTTTCAGGCGAACATTAAAGCCTTTGTCTGGTTGGGAGCGCGGAGCAGACCATTTAGGAGGAATTAGTGGTTACATTGAAAGGGGAAAATAAGGGCTCCTGGGTTAAATGTACTTTAAATGTCTTAATAATTGCAATTGGCCAACTCGTTCCTCCCCGGAGCCAAAAGCCTGTAATATGGGAAGCTTTTCTCTAATCAAGAGCAGCACTGATACCTTATGTAGGAAGCCACATAGGATGGAGAGAATTATTTCTCAGATCTCAGCAAAGCAGAGCCGCCTGTCTGTCATCTCCCAGCCGCCGGCCGGCCCCTCCGAACCCGCTGGTCACCAGCGCAGCCGGGATGGGGCTCGGGATGGCTGTGAGCCACCTTCGTCCCAGGCGATGTGTCCCCGTGGGACCCTGACCCACCTCTCTGCTCCAAGCGAGGGTGGCCCTTCCCTTCCTGATGCAAATACCCCCTGCCAAGGGACCCAGAGTTGTCCCCCTGCCTGGGAAGCACCGTGGAGCCCCGGCAGCCTCCGCGTTGCTGGCGGGGAGCCCGTTAGTGCCATCCAGGTGGCTGGCTGAGCCCCCGCGCAGACACATCCCGGCTCCTTGGCTCCAGCCGCCGCGCGGCCACGTCATCCATCAGCGATGACAAGCTCCTCTTGCAAGGAGCCTTTGTTGGCACCCTGTGCTGAGCCAGGGAGGGAGAAGGCGGGGGGGAAAAATGGGCTCGCTGGCTTGCGGCAGACCTCCAAGGCGAGAGCATCGGCCCCGGCAAGGAGCAGCCCCCTTCCTGCCAGCGGCCCGGGGAGGGAGGTTAAAAGGTGCAGCTTGGAGGAGGTTTAAAGCAAAGCAGCTTTTAATTTATAACGTGGCCGAAAGAGAAATTGTAGCCAAAAAAGATAAAGATGCTGGAATAGCTGGAATTCTCCAGCCGCTGTGACTCCGAAGGGTAAAGCCGCTGGAATGCGTGTGTGTTGGGGGGGGGGGGGATTCTGCCCCGCCC
>VXBO01004503.1:14956-25644 GCA_013400135.1 Rhinoptilus africanus | reverse complement strand
GGGGCGCCCCCCCCCCCCCCCCCCTGGCCAGCCCCTAGCCCCAGGTTCCCAGGAGCTGGCTGCCAGTCACCCCACCTGCATTAAAGGCTCTTTCCTTCCTCTGAAATCAGGCTTATAAAAGAAAAAATACTCCAAACAACAAAAAAACCCCCCAAACACCAAAATACCCCAAACTTGGCAGCAGCCAGGGCAGAGTTATGCTCGGCTGCTATCACACCCTGTGGCTGCCACATCCCCCTGACCCACAGTGAAGGCTGTGGCTTTGGTGCAACGTCACCTGGCTGCTCTGCAGTCCCGGGGTGGGTGTAAGTGTGGTTTTTGGGGATCCTGTGGACGGCAGCATCGCCCCCGCTTCTCCTTTCGAGGCTGGGAGACTGGCTTGGCGGGCAGGCAGGGCTGCAATCCCTTTTTCTACTCTGCTGTTTCACTTCTGGTGCCCAGAAATAGATTCAAAACCTCCCCCCCACTGCCCTTGCAAAGAGCTGAAGTGAAACCCAGAGGAAATCAGCCATCGCGGCCACATCTGTGGCCCAGCGCTGGGGGCTGCTCCCGAGACCCTCCATCCCCAGAGCCCGCTCCCATCAAGGCTGCAATGGATGAGCAATGGGGAGGCAGGGAGGGATGCTGGAGAAAGGGCAATACACTCCAAAAACCCCCATAGGGATTTTGCTGTGGATTCAGGCCCAGCTTTCAGCATCTCTTAATAGTGGGGCAGAGACGAGGGGTGAAGGACCTGCCTGCTCAGGCAGCAGGTCTGAGCTGGGGCAGATCACCCCCTCCAGGGTCCCTTTTTTTTTCCCCAGTCCCATGCACTGGGGGAGCTCTGTGTCTCCTGTAGGACACTGCAGGGTCACCTTTCCCTCTGGGTGCCAAGAGGAGAAATGCCAGCTCTGCCAAGGAGTTCCCCAATGGGACAAGGCGTTAATGCCACTGCAGAAGCTGAAGATATCGTCTCGCAGGCCAGGAGTGGTCCTGGCAGGGCTGCACCGATGCTGCGGGGAGATACCTCGCAGCCTGGCAGGCTGATGCTTAGGGAGCAGTTGGGTCCAAGCTGTTTTGCTGAGGATGTGTAGGAGGGATGAAGCTCACAGTCCTCCTGGGATTGAGTGGGTGTAATGGGAGCTGACTGCAGGTCCAGACAGGAGATCCCCCAGTCCCCTGGGGCCAGACTTGTCCTTATCTCTGCCCCCAGTGGGACGGGACCCAGCTGAGCTGCATGCTCAGGTTATAGCCATGCCTTGCACAAGAGGCTCGAGGCACCGTTAGCAGGGGAGATGCTGGTGCGTTTGCACAGCTGGCAGTCAGGCCCCAAACGCTGTCCCCAGCCGGGGACACTGGCAATTTTGTCCCGGTGCTTTGCTTCTAGCAATAGCCGGGACCTCCTTGTGCAGAAAAATCCGATTTCCATGGTGGGATTTGCTGTTTGCTCCCCAAGGTGGTGGCTGCCCTGGAGCCAGGGGTCTGTCTGTCCTACAGCTCCATTGCTGGTGTGAGGCGATCCCACTGCCTCCTCCATCCATCCCTGGGGACTGGGATGGATGGCAAAGCCACGCAACCAAGGTGGGGGACCCCAGCCGGCCCGGGGGGGGGCTGTATGTGCGTCAGACCCCTCCGCTGGCAGCACCTACCCGGGGCCGGTGCCAGGAGGGGGTGTGTGTACAGCCAAGATGTTTCCGACCTGCTCTCAACATCTGGGATGCTGCTGCGGGTGTTGGATTTGGCTGGGGCAGGAGGGCTCGGAGGAGCCAGGAGAGGGGCGGCTGCTGGGTGCGCTCCCACCCACGCTCCGGCCTTGGCAGGGTAAATCCAGCATTAAACAGAGCTGGGCTCCATCCCCGCTGACTGGCTCTGCTGGGAAAGGTGGCCTGTTTATTTAAAGCATGTTTTAGTACCTCTCGGCTCCGCGGGTGGAAGGGAAAGCCCTGGGAAGGGCAGCAGGATCCGGGTATCCTCGAGTGGGACCGGCTGCTCCGCTGCCAGCGACTCCTGCCCCAGCTCAGCCGGCGCCGGGCGCAGGAACGTGCCGGCACTCGTGTCGCCCTGCCCTCCGGCACACACGCCAATTTACGCCTTCGTCCCTCTCGTTGACTTTGACGTATTGCAGATGTTTTCTTTTCGGGCTGGTCAGTGGAAGAGGAATGGGTTCGTATACATCGGAAGCGCCGTAAATCACTGCGATGGGTTTCTCAGAAGGGCTTCCAGCCAGGGCCATAAACGTATTGCCTTCAGCCAATATGACATCCGTGGAGCTCTTGGGCCGTCCACCCGGCCGGCGTGCAGCTCAGCGGCCCTCTCGCATCCAGCTAGCACTCAACAGCTGATAACTACTTTTTTTTTTCTTCTCCCCCCTTTTCTTCCAAGAGTTGAGCTGTTCTTCGAACTAAAAAGCTCAAAAGGGCCTCCAGCCAACAGCTTAAAACCCAAGATGCAGGTTTTGGGAGCTGGGTGGTTTAGCGGTTACAAAACACGTGCGTCGGCGTTGAGGTTGCTCCGGGAGCCCATCACAGGCCAGGTACCCCCACCCCGAGCAGGAGCACGGTCCCTCCCCAGCGAGCGAAGGGTTTGGTAACTCTGGAAAAAGGCAATTTATTTCTACTGGCCACAGCAACTCCCACATCTTTAGGGAAAAAGGTAAAAAAAAAAAAAATCTTTGAGCACAATTACATTTTTTTAAACCATAGTCATCCCCCTCTGTTCTTCACAGTGTTTTCGCACCAGCAGGGTTAGGAAATCGTGTTTTATATTGCTTTGGCTGCTGACCCTTGCAAGAGATGCTGGATTTCAGACAAAAGAGCTGGAAGGGGTCTCCTGAGCTCACCTCAGCCCTGGGCAGGAGGAGTCATTTCATAAAGAGGTTTAGTAAGCAGCTTGGTTTAAAGAAAATGGCATGGAAAAAAATTCCTGGGCGATGGATGCCCTAGTTGCGTTTTGGAATATGAAGTCTTCTGCTGGGGAGGTGTTTCTCTGCGAGCGCTGCTGCTCCGTGTTTTGGGGCCACTGGGTCCTTCAGGACCTTCAGGGAAGGGTCACCCTTCCAAAAAAGTTTGCAGCAGGTGCGGTCTGATGGGGTGAAAGAGGAAAATAGGGATTTAAAATTAAACTTCTCAATTTTGAATCACTGCAAACTTGGTGTTTTCATCCACAGGCAGCCTCAGCAGGGTGGCTGGGGGAGCGGGCACAGGGGGCATGATGGGGCTGGGACCACCGTGGGAGCAGGAGGGTTTTCCAGTCCCTTTTACTGGGTGTCTCTGAGCCCCACTGGTGTTTGCAGCAGGGTCCGGCTGGGGTTTTATCCTGGCTCCCCAGTGGCTCTTTCCATATGTGTGGCCGCTTGGCACAAGCCCCTCTGCACAGTGAAGCCACCCACCCTCAGGATGCTTCCGAGAGCCATGTTTTGTCTCCTAGACAGGTATTTGCTGCCCTTTAAAGGCAGGATACTGGCTTTGGTGCTCCATCCCTCTCTCCTACGGCTTCTCTGTGTGTGCTGACCCTGTGGGATTTGGGGATGCCTCCGTGCCTGGGGGCTCTGGCTGGCGGGAATTGCATGCAGCATCCTCACGGCTGGTGCCGGCAGCCTGGACCATCACTGGCGCAGGTGAGCCGCTGGCAGCAGAGCAAGCCGGGAGCTGCTCCCCCCTCCTGTTCTCTCTCTCCCTCCCTCCTTCCCCGCAGAGCATTTGGACAAATAAAGTTCGGAAAAAATCCGAGCTGGAGCTGCTGACTCCTTGTGCAAGCGGTTTAAAATAGGCCACGCTGTTCCAGCCCGGCAGCAGCCAGCTGGCCCCGCGGCCTCCCCGCTGGAAAACAACCGGGAACAATAACATGGGAGCCCCGCGCTGAGCCTGTCACCGCGGCACAGGCAGCGCTGGGACGTGACCTGCTGCCACCCAGCCTCCTGCCCAAACGCGGGGCTGCGGGTCCCCGGGAGCGGGGCACGGAGGGGCTGGCAGGAGCAGAAGGGCGGCTTGTGGCAGGGAGGGGACAACTCGGTGACATTAAGACCTTGCCCTTTTCCGTGCAGGTGGGATATCACTAGGAAGGGGGAACAGAGGCACCAGCACTGGGGCTTCCGGGTGTGCAGAGGAGCATCCCCTGCGATAGCATCTTCCCCTCGAGTCTTGTCCCGGCTCTGCCCATGTCTCTGTTTCCGGTGGGGTCCTGGGCATTCAACCTGCTGCTCTTCTTGTATTTGTGTATTTTCAATACAAAGCGGAGCTGCTGGCGGGGAGCCCGGGGGGAAACGGGCCCCAGGTGGGCTGGACAGAGAGGTGCCACGGGGTAGGACCGCATCCCCCCAGGGGTGGCTGGTGCCGTCAGCCCACGGTGCCTTTTCCGTGCTCGGCAGTCCTTTGGGGACAGGAAGGGCTGCATTGTAAGACGGCCTTCCAGGATTTCCTCCAGCAGTCCTCAGAGCAGGATGCGGCCATGCACTGGCTTCCAGGGGAACCTGCAGCCTGCATGGATGCTGGGGTGGTCTGTGGACCCTCCACAGCTCCTTTCCAGCTGCAGGGAGGAAAGCCTGGGTGCTTCTGGTCCTGGTAACCCCAAGGGGACTCTATGGGCCGATTCCCACGGGACGAAGGAGGGCTGAGAGCTAGCGAAGAGGTGGGAGCCCCATCAGCCCTGACCAGTGCCGCCAACAGGCTCGTTCACCACCCTGGCCCAAAAATGTTGCGTAAAGGAGGCAATGAGGTCCCAGTGCAGGCAGTTAGCTCCTAAAGGTGATCCTCGAGCATCGTTGGCAGTCTCGTGGACTGGCATGCCAGCAAGAGCTTGGCTAGACATGGAGCAGGAGGAGCGCGATGCCCCGGGGGTGGATCCCAAACTGCAGGGACTGCGACGCAGCTTTTGAGGGTGTGAGCAATGTTCTGGGGCTCCCAGGGGACCGGGGGCATCACCCCATCCCAAGCCTGTGTTGCAAACATGGGGGATACCCCATCGCTGTCCCTGGCTTCTTTACTCGTCCCTGGCCATCACTGCTGGCATCTGCTTTCGCTTCCCCTCATCACTGTGCTTGGACTGTTTCTGATCTTCCCTCCAATGCAGTCTAGGAAAGCGGGAGGGCAAAAGCATCCACCCGTGGGGACACACGGCCAGAGCCATCTGCTCCGTCAGCACCACATCAGCCCCGAGCTGGGGCATCAACCGAAACCTCTCTGAGGGGTGCAGCACCCTCCCCAGCCGCCAGCTGCGAACGACATCGGCGCTGCCTCTCGTCCTCTGCGCCCGCTCCCTCCCCACCGGCGGCACCAGGAAGGGCCATCCCTTGTTGCGCAGATTAATGGTTGCGTGCAACTTGCCTTGAAGAGCTCGGCACCTTGGCTGGTGAGGGGGAGGAGGAGGAGGAGGATTTGGCAGCCCAGGAGTAGGGGGATTAGCAGAGATTTGTTGGATCTCGAGGAGAGAGGTGCCAAGTTTTATTTGACGGAGTAGAAGTCCTGTGGCAGGGGACGCTGAAGGATGCTGCGTGTCCCTATCAGCCCGCTGCAGAGCCCGGAACCTGGGGCTTTCTGCATGGGGGAGCCCGGGTACCAGTGCCATAGGGAGATGCCAAAGGCAACACTCCTTGGGATGTGCAGGAGGTGAAAACCAGCCTGGGGTTCAGCCGAACCGACGTGGTCCTGGTGTTAAAATGCCGTTGGGAGTGCAGTCCATCGCTGGCGGGGAGGGGGGGGGGCTCGTACCCCCGGCGTTTCACCGGGCGGCAGGGCAAGCCTGCAACATCTTGTGTAACAAGGAGCGAGCATCAAAGGGAAATGCCTGAGCGAAGCAATAACCCACGCTAACAACAACAGAAAAAAACCCCTCTCCCCTTTCATTTCCCTCCCTCCCCTCTTGACCTTGAAGAATGCTGGAAGGTGTCATGTCATCAGCATTTCCCAGCCGCTGGGAGCTGGAGGGGGGGGGATTTTTTCTTCCTTCGGGGCACCCTGCCAAGAATAACAGCCGACTCCAGCAGGTCGGCACAGGAAGGGAACGGCTGGAACCTGATTTGCAGTCAGACGCTCGGAGAGCCAGAACGCGTTTTATTGAAGAGGTCTCCAGGGAGGCATAAACCTNCTTTAAGATAAACTTGCTTTTAGTTCATGTTGATGTACTGCGAGGGTGGGAGCGGGGAGCAATGAGGAGAGGTTGGGATGGGGACCCCATCCATGGTGCACCCTGATTTGGCGCTGGGCATCGGATGATGGTGCCTTTGCCTGATGGGATCAGGCTTTGCCTCCACTGGCAGAGCGAGCGCATCCCTTGGGATGGATGCACCTAGCAGAAGTCAGAGCAAGACACGAGGGTGCAATTCCTCCCAGGAAGGGAATGTTCTTGCCCAGGAGGCAACCTGGGCACAGGACAAGAAGTTCAGTGTCCCCCATTGTAACCGATCCTCCCAAGTCCGACCATGCGTGGGAAGTGTCCCCAGGGCAGGGACCGCTGGGTGCTCAGAGCATCTGTGCAGCTGGAGGGAGTGAATCCCTGCTGGAAACCCACATTTGTTTGGGGAAGGGATTAGCAGGACACAGGGATGCACTTTATCCGGACATATGGGACAGGAGCTAGTAAAGGAGGAGGTGCCCTACCTGGAAGGTGCAGGAGGATGGGGGTCTTTGTGGCCGCAGGGGTAGCTGCCAGGCTGGGGAGGGGGCTCTGGGAGCTGGTGATGCCTCTTGACAGGCACGCGGGGAGAAAGGCTTGGTACAGGGAAGGGTTGAGCTGGAGGTTTTGGGAATTTGGGTGGTCTGGGCTCACATTCCTGCAGATTAGCCCCTTTGCCTCAGTTTCCCCAGGCGTGATGGCAGCATCCTGTGTCCGAAGCAATGTGTCCATTGAGGCTGATGGGATCCAGCATCGTGCAGGGAAGGTGAGCCCAGGGTGGTGGGGATCCGCGCCCGCTTCACCTGCGGGGACGGCACCTTTCCTCTGCATCAGTACTCGCCACAGGCCCCGCACGGGCAGTGGTTACCACTGCGGGCTTCTGCCCCGTTATTGCCAACGAAAAACTTCCCAATGCCGAAGTTTCTCTTCTCACCTTTTGACTGCAGAAGGGACGATTGTTGCCTAATCTGCTCCAGCCTGCGTTTACCAACCTGCCTTGAAAAAAGAAAGAAAACAAACTCCGTCCCTCGCTTGGCCACCCAAAGGCAGAGGAGAACCTCCCAAACAAGCACTTCCACCAATTCTTAGAGCGAAGACACCGGCAGCAGCCCTTGATCTGCGGCCCCGGTGGGGAACCTGCTGAGCTTCCAGCCCTTGGTCTGTTAATCTCCTCCCGCAGCTCGCTAAATCCCACAAGATGTTCCCAATAACGAGCAGAGGCTGGGCTTGGTTTATATGCAGAGCTTCATCGTTGGGGACATCTGGTACCCTTGGCTCTCCTGAGCTTCCGATAAGCAGCAGTTGGATTTGGGGGAGCAGGGACCGCGAGTGTTTGCACCCCGGGGAGACATCACTGGATGCCAGCAGGGTTGGGGTGATGATGGGTGACAGCCACCGGTGCCGGGATCCTTGGATGCCGCTGGCTGGGTGCTGTGCTGACAGCTCGGCTCCTCCTGGCTGATCCGCATCCCGCTATCAGGAAGCACCGTGGAGGAGCGGGGTCCCTGCTGCCGGCTCACAGCCGGGGCCGCAGGACGCGGTGAAGCCAAACAGCTCTCCAGCTCCCTTTTAATTCCTTTCCCAGCTGCGTTGCCTCATCGCCATGACCAGGCTGTAACCGGAGCGGGTCAGCGTTTTGCTGATGGAATGTTTTTCCATCGGGAAATACCAATTTCTGTGGGAACATCTCAATTTTGACCAAATTTTTTCTTTTTTGGGGGGGGCGGGGGGGCAGAGAAGAATACTTAAAAAGCAGGCCTTTCAAGGAGGTTTGCCTTCCTCCTAACCTTGCTTTTGAGATGAGCACAAACATGGGAGCGGGTAGGATACGTGCTGATGTGGGAGTAAAATCAGGGCTAAGGAAAGCCCTGAGTTGGGCTTTAAAAATGGTAAGCTAGAATAATTTTTAAAAAGTCAAAATGGAGTAAACTGGCATATTAACCTCAGAACGACTTTCATTGTGGATTTGGGAGAAAGATTCAACCTTTCTCTCTCCTGCTGTATTTATACAGCTTGTGTTGCCTTTTCCTATGCAGCACTACTTGGGCATCACCGGCACTGCTGCATCCGCTTGAGTTTGACATCCCGGGTACCAGATATTGGCAAGGGGGGAAAGACAACACCGAGGGGAATTTTTGGCTGGGCAGGAGTTGTAATGTCCACCTGCTTCCCAAGGGGATGAGGATGCATAACTCCCTTGGGCTCTTTTGGAGCTTCACCAGCTCCATCCCCGGCTCCCTGCGGCTGCCCGGTGGGGCAGATGGCATCTTTGACTCGTGAATAACGGGCTGGGAATAGAAAGCTGAAACCAGAGACCGTGTCTTCCCGTTGCATCTTCAGCGTCATGTGAGAGGCTCCTTCCCTCCCATCCCACTCGGCAGCGGCCAGGGCTTGCCTAGAAATAGCTCCTGGCACTCACGCGGCAGGACCTCGACCTGCCGGGGAGTCGATGCCATGCACAGCCCCGCTGTGGCTCCCCGCATCGGTGGCCAAGCGGGCTCAGAAAATACTTGGAGCTTGGAAAAGACTTTGTGCTGCCCATGGAGGGGAGGGAAAGTGGCTGGGATGGATTTGTGCCCCGGGGAGGACACGGGGTGCAGAGTCCCTGCTTGGCACAAGCCCTCGAGGGCACTGCAGTGACCCGGCTGCTGCTCCCGAANTTTTTTTTCCCCCTCCTCTCCCTCTCCTCTCCACCCTTTTTTAATAGCAGCCTCTAACAGCCACACTCATTCTTCTTTGTTGACACGGCCCTTTGGCATCAGCACTTGGCATTTGCAGAGCAGCTCGTTCTGGAAAGGAAAAGAAAAAAAAAAACAACCTTTTTTTTTAAAAAAAGCAAGCAGGCCCTTGAGCCTTGCAGGGGACGTGGCTCCCTCCTGCCTCGCAGGGCAGGGTGCCACGGGGTGAATCAGCGCCCGGCCCCGGCGGGGGGGAACCGGGAGGGGCGGAATGAGGTTAACGCCGCTGGATGCCCCACGCAGGGAGTCGGAGCTGGGGCTGAGGGTGCTGGGTCTTCACTTTGCTTCCACGCAGGGTCATGGACTCACACATGCACTTCCATGCTCCTCCAGGCTGGGCCCTGGGATCCTGCTCCGACCGAGCCACCGGCAACTGCTGGACCAGGTGCCGAATGCGTCCCCATGATGGCTTTGTCCTCTGGCTGTCGCAGGAGCAGCAATTTCTTTGCTGCAGCATCTCCAAAAGCGCTTGGCAGAGCAGAGCGGCTCTGGCTCAGCCGCAGCGTGTCCCCGCAGGGCTGCGGTGGCTGTCGGTGTCCCCCTCCCCTCCCCAGAGTCACCTTTCTCCATCCTGCCTTGTCAGGACCATCCCAGGTCCCAGCAGCATCCCTCTCTCCCAGGCTTGGACCACCCTGCATCCCTCACTGCAGACCCCGTGTTCTGGTCCACGGCTGCAGCTTCAGCCCAGGACAGCTGTGTCCCCTTCCCCTCCACTTGCCCCACAGCTTCTTGTCCCCTGCACACAGCCTTTCTCGGGTCATTTTAAAATTTATTATTTATTTCAGGCTCCAAGACGTGCCGAGGCAGATGTTCCTGCTTGCGCCAGCCACAATCTTGGCTGAGAGCATCCTTGGCTCACCTGCACGGCCACGCGAAGGACCGGGGGAAACAGTTTACAAGCAGGAGAAAACCTGGTTGGGCTTTTCCAGCAAAAGAAAAAAAATATCGATTGTGAAAGTAAAAAAAATCAAAGAAAGGTTAAAGCAGCACATAAAGGATATATCCTGATTATTTCCAAGGACCAGCCCTATCTTTTCCATCTGAAAAAGCAACACCAGCTGAGTGCAGAGATCAGCCTTTTTTAAAAAAAAAGAAAAAGAAAAAAAAAGAAAAAAAATAAGCCTGCAGAGTAAAATACAGCTGTTGAGCGCAGAGTTCAAGGTCATCGAACGCCAGGCCAGTGCCCTGGTGTCCCGCAGCTGTGTCCTGCCAGCCTTGCCCCCAGGCAGGTGACACTGTGGTGCTCAGGCTGGCCTCCCTGTGCCTCAGTTTCCCCAGGTGGCATAGCAGGGATTGTCACCCATGCCTGTGGGTGGTGGCATTGGTATGTCCCCTTGGGATTTTGAACAGGGATGACAGCTAGGCTGGGCTGCCCGGCACGGAGCCCTTCCCGGCCTGGGTTTGCTCTCCGGCAGGACGCCGGGAGCCCACGGGCAGAGGTGGGAGCCTGGTCAGGCGCCGCGGCGAGGCAGCGGCTGTTCTGCCTCCCCGGCCGTGCACGGCTGGGAATTGCCTCCTTGGAGAAATATTCCCTTTTCAAACACCAGACCCCGCGGAGGATTATCCGGAGGGGGTGGCTGGGGGAACAGTCACGCTGTCTCGAAGGCACTGTGTTGTTTGAAATGCTCTTTAAGGCACTTGATGACTCACAGCAACAGCTGGAAGGAATAAGCAGTTGGTAATTTCCATATTAACCTCCTGGTCCTGGGGATGGGGGGGGATCTGCAGCACGTGCCCGCTCATGAGGGTGCCGTGGCACCTCGCCGGCGCCCTGTGAAGTGGGTGCCGCTGGGCACCGTCCTGCAGTGCCCGAGGGGCTGCAGGGATGGGGATGGGGATGGGGTTGGGAATGGGGATGGGGAT
>VXBO01004495.1:51703-76707 GCA_013400135.1 Rhinoptilus africanus | reverse complement strand
ACCCACTGACAGCCACTCTTGGGTTTGGCCGTCAAGCCAGTTCTTTATCCACTGAATTGTCCATCCATCAAAACCGTATTTTATCAGGTTGGAGACCAGGGTGTCGTGCACAACAGTGTCAAAGGCTTTGCTCAGGTCCAGGTAAGTGACATCAGTTGCTCTCTCCTTGTCTATCAATGTTGTGACCTTCTNAGTTGCTCTCTCCTTGTCTATCAATGTTGTGACCTTCTAATAGAAGACCACCAGGTTTGGCAGGCACGATTTGCCCTTGGTGAAGCCACGCTGATTGCACCCAATCACCTCTTTGTCATTCTTCTGCCTCAGCAGTGCCTCCAGGAGAATCTGCTCCATAATCTTACCAGGCACGGAGGTGAGACTCACTGGCCTATAGTTGCCTGGTTCATTCCTCTTTCCTTTTTTGCAAATGGGGATTATGTTGCCCCTTTTCCAGTCAGTGGGGACTTCACCAGACTGACATAACTTCTGGAATATAATAGAGAGCAGTTTAGCAACCTCATCCGCCAGTTCCCTCAGTACCTGTGGGTGTATCCCATCGGGTCCCATGGACTCGTACACTTTCAGGTTCATCAAATGGTCACGAACCCAATCTTGACTTACAGTGGGCATTTTTTTCCAATCCCTGCCATAATCTTCCATGACTGTGTGGCTGGAGCAGAGTATGGCTGGAGCCCTTGACAGTGAAGGACGAGGAAAACAAGTTGTTGAGAACCTCGTCCTCTTCTCCATATCAACTGTCACGAGTTCTCCCCTTTCTTTTCTGAGGGGCCCACACCTTCCCTAGTCTTCTTCTTACCATTAATATACTTATAGAAATTTTTCTTGTTTCCCTTCATTTCCCTGGCTAGATTTAACGCTAACTGAGCTTTAGCTTTTCTAACCAGGTCTCTTACTGCTCGGACAGCTTCTTTATATGCCCCCCATTCTAGCTGTCCTTTCTTCCACTCCTTGTAAAGATTCTTTTTGTGTGTCAGTGTGTACAGGAGCTCCTTGTTCATCCAGGCAGGCCTCCCAGCATTCTTTCCTGCCTTCCTCTTTGTCGGTATACATTGCTCCTTGACACGGAGAAGGTCATCCTTGAATACCAACCAGCTGTCCTGGGCCCCCCTTCCCTCTAGGGCTTTGTCCCACTGCACTTCGGTCAGCAGATCCCTGAAGCAATCAAACTCTGCATGCCTAAAGTCCAGGGTCGTAAGCTTGGAACACATCCTCCTAGTTGCCCTGAGGATCTTAAATTCTATCGCTTCGTGGTCACTGCAGCCAAGGTTATCCCTGAGCCTCATGTTGGTCACCAGCCCTACCCCGTTGGTGAGAACAAGGTCCAGCATAGCACCTTTTCTTGTTGGTTCCTCTACCCTTTGGAGGAGGAAGTTATCAACACATTGCAGGAACACCCTGAATTGCTGCTGCCTTGCTCTATTGTCCCTCCAGCAGATGTCAGGGTAGTTGAAATCCCTCATGAGGACCAGGGCTTCTGAATGCAAAGCTGCTTCTATCTGCCTATGGAGGGCCTCATCTGCTTGGTTCTGCTGGTCCGGTGGCCTGTAGCAGATCCCTACTGTAACACTGCCTTCCCTGTCCTCCGTTTAATCTTAACCCATACACTCTCAACCAGCTCATCGTCCTTCCCCATATGGAGCTCCATCAATTCTAGCTGGACACTGATGTAGAGAGCAACACCTCCCCTGCCTGCCCTTCTTAAAGAGCTTGTACCCATCTATCCCTACATTCCAGCCATGGGAATCATCCCATCAAGTTTCAGTAATAGCCACTATGTCATGGCCTTCCAGCAGCATAATGGCCCTTAATTCATCCTGTTTATTGCCCAAGCTGCATGCACTCGTGTAGAGGCACTTCAGCTGGGCTGGCCGTGTCACCCTCTTGTGTGAAACCCCCTTGATTCCCATGGGGTGTCCCGGTGCATCATCCCCGGCTTGCCTCAGGGCAACAAGTTGAGACCCCTTACTAAGACTCCATCCCTCTGCCTCTGATGTGCTGCCCCACTGTTTGTTGCAGGTGAGCATGAAATTATTGACCCCTTCCCCCTTAATGTTCTTATTAAAATTTGTCTGCCCTGTCAAAAGCGTTATCAGGTACTATATAGCACCATATACTAAGCCTTACTAGAAGTATACATTTGGCTTCCCTCGTGTACTTGAGGACTTAGGATGAGTGACTGCCTTCCTTTCTGTCTGTACATCGCCCAGCATTGGAACTTGGAACTCTGTATTCATTACAGTCTTTAGCATAACTGTTCAATGCTCTTGAACTACAGGTTAATCTTTCTCCATAGACCAAGACCTCACTGCCCCATCAAAACAAAGAATGGAAGACACTGAGGAAGATTTCTGCACCTGGTCCTCCAGCCAGCACCCTCATCACCAAAAGATGTGCAGCAGTACAGTCCTTTTCAAAGCAACCAGAGATGGCAAAAATTGATGGACTTGGAAGGGAGACAATATCAGGAACAGTAACAAACACAATGGGTTAAAAGATCTTGGAACAGGAGAAAGAAAAGGTATTTTAAACAGGTGTAAGTATGATCTCAGTCCTTCAAGCCCCAGGTTTTACCAAAGAATCTTAGCCAGCTGGAATCACACTGATGCTCAGTCGAAAAGGTAAGTCCGATTACTATGAGATAGAAACATACAGTACATATTATACTTACCCCACTGTCCCCAACCTTCTAAGTCACCCAAAGACAATGACTTAATGCAATTTCTTTGTTGTAGAAAAAGCACATGTGCATATAAATCCAACCAGGACTGACAGGCAAAGACAGTGAGGAGTTACCTAAACGGAGAAGTGGAAAGACCATGACCTCTGGCCTCATCCTCTCGACGAACTTCACAGACACGACTAAACACAGATGATGCTTTCTGGGAGCTAGCAGTACAGATTTAAAACAAACAAATAAACAAGCATCAGGGAGTGAGAAAATCCCTTATATAACAAAAGAAGAGTTCTCTAGCCCCTTGTGAAAACAACAACTGGTACTGAGCTTGTTGACCCCCTATAGCCACAGAATGAGTGAGATGGTCTGTCTCAAAAGTTCAAGAAACAAGCTGCAATTGCATAAGCATTTCTGTCATTTCTGCAAACAACCTAACAGTCAAGAGCAATGTAACAACTCCAGGAAATTGAGTGTGGAAAACTGCAGTGCCATCAGGAGTTTCACCAGCTCCTACCTCTGGTATGCACCAGTGGACACAGTTAGACCATTTATGCCTTACTTCTCAGAATTTTCATGACACTGCAAAAATACTGGGAATGACAGTCATAAAGCAAACCCTGAGGGATCAAGTTCAACCTATACCTACAAAGGCAACCCATCCTCAACCAGTGGAGTAACTGCCACTCATCCTTAGCACCGAGGCATTATTACCATCCAACATGCAATCCTGTGACAAGAGATACTGAGTTCATTCCAAAGTTTTCTCACTGTTTCAAACCATTATACTTCACTTAGATGCCTACGGGTCACTATCTTCTGTCTCACATGCTTATGAGTACTTATAAACCATACGCCCTAAAAGCTGAAATCAAGCAATGGTAGGCATTAAATGTGAAACATGACAGATATATATAAATTGAAAGACCAAGGGAGTAACACATGTTTTGGTCACCATGTTAAACTGTGATTTCAGTATATTGTTCACTTGCTTATATTTCTATCAGCTTCATGTCAAAAACAATTCTTTTTCAGAACAACTCTGAGATTCTTTGCAGAAAATTGCACAATAGAGGAAGCAAGCAGAAAAGCATGTATTTGGAATTCAAGATGTGGATATGGCAGACTTGCATTCCAGACTGCACAAGACACCAATTTCTGCTTTGATTACAATCAGGAGGCAAAAAGCTGACATTAATAGGAAGCACAAAGCCTGTAGTGAAAAAGCAGGTGGAGCACCCACCTTGCCTATGCACTTAAAACTTGCTACAAGAGCTAAGGAGTTAATGTCATGGCTACTGCTAAAAGCATTCTCTGCTTCTGTGGTTTTTTGTGTTTGGGTTTTTTTTTTTCCACCCTGCTGGTGGTAATGAGCAGAAAAAGGATCTACCCAGACCTTCCTATTAACTCTGCGCAGCAACAAGCCCAGTTACCTGGCAGCAGCCCCAGCAGCAGCAGAGGATCCATCTTTCCTGTCACTGGCTGTAGGCTCTAAAACAAGAAGGAAGGGAAGGATAATACTGGTGTCACCTGAACAGACTCTCCTGCCACAGCCCTCCACGCTCAGCGAGAAGAGAGGCTGAGTAACATTGGACAACAGGTGCCCAGCCCTCCCCACCCAACTTCTCATCACAGACCTGAGTTTCTACAAGTTTCGTACTATTAGACTGAATGTCACTGTTCTGATTAAAATGCTGTCAAGCTTTTTTTATCCAGATCATACTTTTAAAATCTCTTCTCACACAATATAATCAAACTCCAGTTCCTGTCCTGTGACACTGCCACTACACATGAGAGGTTTTGATCTGCTAGCAATACCTCTCCTCACAACAGAGGCCTGTCCTCTCACTCCATCCTTGCTTAGAGCATTGCAGAAACAGAGACCAAAAATTAAAATGAGAAGAATTAGAGACTCAGAGACTGTCTCAGAGTATGACACAAAGTGGTTGCGAGTTAGGGCTGAGATCTAGTAGGACCTGTATATTTTGAGGTTTCATCCTCTTACTTTCCAAGCTGAATGGCAGGGACTCCTCACTCCCGTCATTCACAGGGGTAACAAGGTTCATTCGCAGAGAGAGTTTTGCATCAGCCTCAGGAACCACACAAGAATCTCCTCTCTCACACGTGTCTGACACATCTGCTGATACCATTGCACTTTCCACAGTGACATTGCTGGTCCCCATCGTGCCCTCTGCTGTAACATCACTAGTTGCTATAGTGCTGTCTGGGCAACTGTCATCCACTGAAAATAGGAACACAAATATAAGTAAAACAAAAAATAGCTACTGTTGTTCACACTGCAGGGCTTCAGGTCCCAGCTCCGTTTCAGAGATGCTTCCCTGCATGTATTATCAGTAATAGTGCAGTGGTGGAAATTCCTATCTAGAGTTCTGAAGCATACAAGTTCTGTAGCACAGGTATCATCCTTAGCTTGGGACAGAATATTTTACTATTACCCAAGCAGAAATGCACACTTCCTTTCATCCAGCAAACGCAGGATATTGTTTTGTGAATCCAGCAAAGTCCTGCTAAAAGATAATGAATACTGGGAACAATCTTCTTTAGTGTAAGCTCTTTCACTGCTCAGAGGGGTCCTTTGTATTCTTTAATGGAGTTGCATGTGGGAACGCAGTGAGTACAAGGAAATGTTCGATACCACCCCATACCCAGGGAGCAAACACCTTCACTACAGACCAAGGAGAGAACGTAAGAAGGAAAGCACGGAGAAAAAGGGATGAGCTCTTTCCAGAGAACACCAGTAGGTTTTGCCAAGGTAAGTTTGAGTTATCCCATCAGATCCCACAGAAAGAATCAAAGGCTTCCAAACAGGCTTTCACTGGAGAACAGAGACATTCAGGTTAAACTCACCAATTGGTGTGCTGTGTCTTCTGGGTCCCATTTTAAGCTGGCCAATAAGAGGTGGTGTTATGCTGGTCAAGGGCTGAATGACATGACCCTCCTTCGGCAAAGTAAAATGAAACGGGGTTCCTAAAAAGACGAAGAGCGCCAGGATTAGTAATCTGAGGGGACTACTTTGATTATATTACCAAAAGGTTTACTGTCCTGTGGAAATGAGGAAAAGCATAACCCTGGTGCTGTCCTGTACAAAACCCCCCTGAACAGCTACTGGTTTCAGAACAGCCAGTTTAACTGATCTTCTGCATATTTTGTGTGGAATATTTCTCTCAGTGAAAATCTGGGCTGTGGTCAACTTGATGCAGTTGTCCCCAGGTGCAAGATAAAAGGGAAACTAAATATCCTGACAAGAATAGGACTTTCACAGAATGCAGCTTTGCTTCAGAAATGTGCAGTATTTTCCACTGAAAAGGGAGATGAGGCCAGAAACAGAAACAAAGGCTAGTACAGAAGTAAATTGGTAGAGGTATATGTTGTCTGAGTTAATAACCTGAAACTTACACAGAATGACGTTTTATTATCAAACAGTCTTGGATAAAAGTTACACTTTTATCCAAGCAGATACACTTCAGATAGCCACTTATGAGCCTGAATAATCAGTAGCTGTCAAATAAGGGTTAGGTGATGACAGCAGAAATGTGCCTGGAAAATAAACTTGAATAAAATTAACAGATTCTGCAGTTTCATAACCAGCTGCAGGCTGCCACCAAAAGGGCTGGCCCCATCCTCCCCAGTACTTTTGCACCTTCTGGTGCAGTCTCCAGCACAGAGGGTCTCCAGAGTCTGCTGGCCAAGGTAGTCTAACACATCAGGGAAACCACACCTTTCTGGATTTACTATGTGCAGAACTTCAGGATTTAACAGGTAAAATATATTCAAAACATAGTAAAATGCTCCTCCTTTTGCCTCATCCCATACCATTTATTTGCAAACCTTTAACATCGCCCGTAAGTAATTTGCAGGCTGCGTTCTTTCCAAATTGCACATAAGTATTTTACAAAACTAACAGAATAACCCTCTCCTCCCCACGCTGAGGTCAAAATAGGTTTTCATAATTTTTGTCACTACCTTTCTTTTGCCCTCTTTCCTAAAACTGTGTTTGTTCTTTGGATTTCCTTCAAGATATTATTTGAATAATGCAAGTCACAATTTACACAACTCCTGAATTTTAAGAAGCATGTATAAAAAAAGCCCCCAAAGTAAACAGTATTGGAAAATTGTTTATTAAGGTCATGAGATCACAAATTCAAGTTACTTGAAGAGCTAGTGCTCAATATTCAGATACAATTTTTAGTTACAGCCGCATGCAGTGCATCATTCTTCAGTTACACAAGTCTCTGACATACGATTTACACAACTACCTTGTGGCAAATGAAACCATAATACCCTCATAGGACATAGTACCCTCACACTAAAAAAAAAGCCAACCAGTGAAAAGCTATCTACAGTGCATTTGAAAACTTTCAAAACCACCACTTGCCCAACTGTCACAAGTTTTAAAGATATGGTTCAGCAATTGCAGCATCCTTGAGATCAACATAAGGACTTCAGAGTATTCTTGCAGTGGGGAGGTATTTCACAGTGCAATGGTACTCACCCTCATGGGTACACCACATATCAAAAGGCCAGCTACCATTCCTCACAAACAGCCTATATAACAAGTATATAACAAATGATCCAAAGAATGTATGAAACTATCAGCCTGCATTTTAATAAGAGACAATATCTAGTTACTAAACCAACAGATACCACTGGAGAAAGCAAAGAAACTTTCACCCTCATAAGACCTGAAAAAATGCATATGCCTGAAAGCTTAATTGCTTTCACATAACTGCATCAACTGTTGTAAAAACGAAACAAGGTTAATTCTCTCTACACACTTTTCTTACGTCCTTAATACCATCAGCCTGTAACTTTTCCTTTTATCTTTCAGCATCAAAAGACTGAGTCTGTCTTTGGCCCACTTAGTCTCTCTCAAGTTTGATAATGCTAAGATATAAAAACTTTCATTTTCTAGGGTAACCCTTTCACAGGGAGAGTTGTGTGTCTCTGGCACAGTGCAGATGGCAACCACCAGCATAGCACAAAACTGCACCCTCGCAAGTGGAGGAGACAAAGGAATCTCCCAACTCTGAGTCAAACTAAGCGAAGCAGAGATATCCTCTTCTCCTCTAGATGAAAAGATAAGTCCCACTGCCTTTTCTGCATACTGTGGTACGTCTTGCACACTGCTACTACACGGATGGCCAGCCTGCAGCTCTCGCAGTTCAAGAGCAGCTCCCTCTGCTCTAGCTCTTCTCTCCTACTCATTAGCTCTACAGGGGACATAGCACATCCACTGTGGCTCTCAGGCACGTTAACATCTGTAGAGAAGGCCAGTAGTCGTGGATGACCTGTGCATACATAAGGGAGGGGGGAACAAAACCCCAAACCACCACCCCAAAGAACTCCATGCCTTCTATTTATGAACTTTTGCTTTCTCTTTCTAAAAGTCCTTTCTTAGCTCTGTTCTTAACTCACTATCACTCTATTAACTACTTGATAGACAGGACAAAAATTACAATACGTAATTCCTATCTAGCTGTGATACATCAAAAAGACCCCATGAGAAAATAAGAAAATAAGCAACAGTTTTACTTAATCTTCCAAATTAAGAATCATCATTCTAGCCAGGCCTGAGGCAATGTTAAAAAGATTGAAGAGCTTGACAACATAGCTCTTAATCCTTCTAATATAAATACTAACTTTTTATTTAACCTGGTATGTTTAAACTTTATTATGTTAACTGCACTGCTTATCTGTTTCTTCTTTATTTTATATTACCAGTAAAAACAAAATTTTCTGAATAAAGCTTTGTATGCACAAAACTGTACCATCTACAAAAAAGATTTCATGGACAACCCCAACTTCTATAAACTCCAGAGTCCTCAAAAAAGATCTATCTTAAGAATACCATACCTAAAACTTCATAATTCAACCTCACGTTAAATAACATTTAAGCTTCTGCAATCTTTGCACTTCCCTAGTAGACTCAATAGAAGGGAAAGAGATTTTCTGATACTAATAACAAATTCCTTCATTTGTGCCATATGCCATTTTCTACATAAAAATAAAGGTCTTAGATTTTAAAGTTTTCAGAATTAGTGGTATCAGATGAAACTAACACCTAGTGACACAGAGCTGTTTTATTAACCAGTGTATAATCTTAAACTGACAAACTTCCTACTGCAGGACACTTTGAAGCCTAAAAGTTCACAGATGCTCCAAAAAAAAAAACCAAACCAAACCACCAAACACGCACAGCAATTCCATAGTGGGGGAGGAAAACACACCTATCCAAGATATCAAAAAGAAAAAGACATCCCTTCAGACTCAGTATGTTCCTAAACCATACTTTCTTTGGTGGTGAACCAAAGACTTCAGAAGTCTCTCCACACTGCATTTTCGCCCTTATATTCAGTCATATGCATCTGCCATTCAATACTGGGGGAACTTGTATACCAAGTTGGATTGATGCAGTATAACTGCTCTTCTGACTAAAGCAGTATCTTAATTCACAGAGACCAGGATTTTCGGTCTTTAGCTCAGAGTTATCACAAAGGCACAATGACCTATTGCAGCCACTGAATGGGAAAGACTGAAAAAAATCCCACTCTAACAATAGTAAAAGTGTCAACAGAATAACAGTAACAAAGAAGGGGTCTTCTCAGTTCACAGAGTATCTCAAACCATGATTCAGATTTGTGTGCAGTCTCTAAAATCTGTCACTGAAGCTTTTTTTTCCTAATTTGAAAAATACAGTATGATTCAATTGTACCACTTATAAATAAATACTCAAAGCTTTCCCTAAATATCATTAGAGAGGCAGACCTCCAAACTTCCGATACTATGTTGCTTTGGATACAATGTTTAGACACACCTAAATAACAAATTAAGAACTTAAAGCTGAAATTGATGACACTAATGTCTTGTGATCTTAGTGATGACACTAATGTCTACTTTCACGCTTACCAATGAAGCGGTTTGATATAAAGTTCTGAAAGAACATGATGGTCACTACTTATGGGATGTTAAAGAATGCAAAACCAAAAAAGCCCCCAAACTGGTCCTACCACATTCAGGAAAATGGGTGCAAAAGTTACATCACTTAAATTGCTACAACAGCTGGTATATCAAGCAGTGCTCAACAATACAGATGAATTCATATTGAGTTTTTAATATACAAAGATGATATCAGAACCCCTAAAGTATGGGAATTTTTACATGACTAAACCACATACTTAGCTCAAAATAAAGTAGCCGTTGCAGAAGTTCTCAGATGTCAGTGATATTAAAAAGCTGCGGCCACAAGGATCCATATTCCTTGAAAATAACTTGAACTTGATTGTGTTTTAAAATAGGTCAAGAAATAACTTTAGCAAAGTCTAGTTTGAGAACTGCTATTACCTTTTGCTGTAACTCTCTACAAAACTGATGACCTGCAGAAGCATTCAAATTTCTTTTCCACACCTTGCTGTAATCTAACTTTTACAGGTATCAATATTTACCTGTCATTCTTACCTTACAACTTAAGATACTACCTTCATCCTATTTCTTAGTGTCTCGAGATTCTTCTCACCAGCCAATTCCATACTATTAAATGGTTATCTTTCTCAAACTTGTCAGCAAATTTGGTATTAAGAACACACATAAGTATTACACTCAATCCCTCTTCATCCGATTCTCCATCTAGCACTTCAAAGTCATCTCACCTACTTCTGTTCAGACATAAAGAAGAAAGCTCTTCATCTTGCTCCTTTTTGAAATCTGCCATTTTGACCTTTCCAAACAGGATCACATGTTCCAGAAGTCAGCACGGTTCAAGGTCACAAGAACTGAAGAAAAGGGGAGGGAACCATATAAGAACGAGTTCTAAAGGCTTTCAGGAAGAAACAACCAAAGCTGCCATAACCGGCAGTAAGGATCAGTTTGTAACTGGAAAAGTTAAACAAGTAGTTCAGAAAACAGTAATAAAAAATATTGCACTGATGAGAGAAGTTTTGAAGAAATGTACAGCTTTTGGAAAAAAACCCCAAACAACCTGGCAGAGAAAATAAGAGATGTTCCTCACTGACTAAGAATAGAAAATTATTCAGACTGGTTATTAACTGAGTACATAAAGGAAAAAAAAAAAGGCTGAGTGTTAGAAAATGGGGTTTCCAAGCAGTATATCTTACACTAATTTCTCAAAAGGAAAAACTAGAAAACATTATCACTTGAACAACACTCTGCAGAACAGACTATAGGGCTATATAACAATACCACGACCTTTGTGTGGTAAGAGACCTTCTATCTAGTCCACAGTTTTCTAAGTTCTACAAATCAAAATCACAGACCGGTCAATCTGAATCTATCAGATGGTTCCCAAACATCTTCCCAGCTAGACATCTCATTTAATTCTCATAGCACTGCACAATTCTATTGATTTTCCACTGTGGTCCACTGAAGGACTTAGATACTTCACAGAGCATAAATTAGATAGGAAATCAGTGTAAAGAGTTAAATAAACCTCTACTAACATACTGGTCTGTTCAGAAGATATAAAGACAACCATCACCTACTGACAACTAACATTTTCAGACCCTCAACTTCCATAATCACCAGCTTCAGCAGACTGAAAGTCACCTACTGTCATCTTAAGAAAGGGAAAACTCTCACTCTCTGCAGTTTAATGAAAGGCTACGTAGCTCTCAAAAATGCATACAGCTGAAGACAAAGCTCTAGTAAAACTTTGTTTTCTATCACTTTCTCATTTGAGGAGTACAGAACTCTATTTTAAAATTAAGCCAACCAAGAGGTAAAAGCTCCACAAAACTCAGATGTAGCATCCCACATTTCTTGTATAACTACACAACAGCATGTTAAGGGATTCCAACATATCGCAACAATACCTGCCAAGTAACAGCTTACACACGAGTGAAAAGCCATTTTACTTTAAAACAATCTCAAGATAAATTTGCTGTATGTAGCTCAAAGCTGCTCTATACACCCCCACAAATAAAATTCTCCTCTGAGAATGAATAAAAAAAAACATAAGGAGACCTACAAGAGAAAAAGGACAGATTACCACACATCCTTTTCCTTTCAAGGACACTACTGTTGCTGCTTCTGGGGGAAAAAAAGTTACAAATATCCCTGAGCATTGTCAAAGTCACAACATTGAGTTCTTAAAGTTGCTCTGCATTTCTGACATAAAACAGCGAGTGTCAGGAACACAAATTACTTTATCATTCTTACCTGCAGTAGTGTGACAAAGGGGAAAATAGTAAAGGCATGCTATGCATGTAACACAGTAACTTGTAATGCTGCTCTGAAGCCACTGTTCAACGTGCATCTAAGATCCATGCTCCCTGAAAACACTGAGGATTGTACACAGCTGTCCTTGACATTATTCAAACCATACACCTGGGAACTACTAACCTAAATTCACTTACCACTGGAAGGACTGGGGGATTTAGCTGTTGCCTTCTCCTGTGGCTGCATCTGCTCTTCTTGCTCTGGGTTCCCTGTCGTAACAGTGTCCTCCGCATTCTCTGGCGCCCAATTCTCCTGTTGAGTCACCAGCATGTCAACCCCTCTCTCTTGAAGTGGTGACTGATTCCCTATTATTGTTATCTGTTCTAATTCTGAACAACATGGATGTTTTTTGTCACACAACACCACTTCTGATGGAATGTCACTCTTTAGCTTAGGAAATAAATTGTTGTGCTGTTCCAGAAACTCCCCTATAGAAGGCTTCAATAAAACTTTATCAAGCTTTGGCACGTTTTCCAAAGCAGCCTTAAAGGATAGTTTATCCATACTCTTTGTGTCTCCAGCGCCAAAAGTACAAGCTTTTGAAGTTTCTTTTCCCTGGCTCTCTGGTCCAATCTTTTCTAATTCTTGGGCCCGATCAGACAATTTTTTGCTATTTTTACAATCGTCAGCAAATTCCACTTCTGTATCTTCATGACACTGTACTTCCCTTTCAAGAATAAACCTCTGAGGAAGGGACCCATCTTCATCTGTTTGCTTCTCTCTTACTTGCAGTTTTTCTTCTTGTTCTTCACATTGAGTCTCAGGAACTGCCTCAGGTTCAGAAGTCTCTTCCAATGGACAATCCTCAGACTGTGCTTCTCTACCCTGAGCGTATGACAAAGTCTCAGGCTGACCGGACTGACATGCATGAGCCTGGCTTCCAGAAATACAGTCACTCTCCTGATGAGCTGTAGGAGTTAATGACCCATCTCCTTCTACATCTGCACTAACTGCCTGCATTACAGGCTTTCCTGCAGTCTGTAAATCGTCCTTTTTTGCTTTTTCACAGTTTTCAGAGAGGGCTTGGTCACCTGCATCCAGCCTCACTTTTATGCTGTTATTCTTCACAGAACAGAGGCTCAAGTCTGAGGCCGTGCATCCAGAAACTGTCTCTACCTGTGTGGTTTCGCTCTCTTGGCCCACGTTCAGAGAGCATGAACTAAGGTCTGTGTTTGTGGGCTGGCTACATTCACTTGCAGAAAGCATCAGCTTACAGGATTCAGAAGGCTGTGACACAGAGTCACCTGCAGGCATCTTTGACAAAGCATCTGTGGAACCAGGGAGAACTCCTGGTAAGCACAAATGTGTTAAAGCAGCAGCTTTTTCTTCTCCTTCAGGCTTCTTTTCTGGGCTCTGAGTTGGAATAAAGATATCCTAAAATTAAAAAAGTGGGACATGGAGCATCAGGGCATCCTGGGTAGGACTGTTTATTTGTTATTCCAAGAACATTACATGGGATTATGGAGCAGAGCAAGCTCAGTACAAAGCTGCAGATAAAAAAGAACTCCACAATTCCCCGTCTCCATTTGCATAAGTCAAAATCACCCCATTCGTGCTGAGAAAAACTATCACCACCCATTACTTTTTAGTACCTCTGTGGAAAAGTCAGACAGAATCCTTGGTACTCCTCTCACACTACCAAATTATGAAGTACAGGTCAAGTATTGCAAATTAGTAGCTATTTTTAGTCAAAAAGGTTCTGGGAAGATTCTCTAGAGCAATCTATTATATTAGCATGAAAGCCGCTTTCAACTAAGGAGAAGCTCTGCTTCAGCTACTGGTCTCTAGTACAACCTTACTATTTTCTGCCTAAACTCGTAGCATTAAGCTATAAAGCCAACAACTGTCTGCTAAAACCCATTTCAACAGTAATAACTTCCAGAGAATCAAAAAGCACAAAGGAAACAATAGATAATAAGAATAAATAACTTGAAAAATGCAGAAAATGAAATCTAGCCTTGTAGGAGAATACAAAGGATTCATTACAAAACTGCTTCACTTTCTCCATGACAAATGATGCTAAGGACTATCCTGATAAAAGCCTAATTTATGACACAGTTTGAGATGCAGGATGCCCAGTTCAGCATCAGAAAGCAGCAGCCTTTCAAAGAGAGAAAGGGAAAAAGCACAAAAAAGGCTTCTAGCATAGATTAAAAAGACAACAAATATTATGTTCAGTAACTCACTATGCCCTCTTAAGCTGTTCCACATTTTCTCTGCAGGATCAACTGCCACACAGTATGATCAACATAGAACTCCGACTGGGGGGAACAGGGAAGCTCAACACAGAAGCACGGAGGCTGACTCAAACACACATCTTCTGCAACAGCCGTATAAAAATCTGTGAAAAGATATCTACAGGAGCCCTTACATGAGAGAACTCTGGTTGTGATGGTATAGGTATAGATCCAGGAAAGAAGGCCGGGGCACTCTGGGACACTGGAGTTGAAACCTGTGGCAGGACAAGAGGTCCTGGTGGGACACACGGGATGGCCACCTCCACTAGCGTATCTCCTCTCTGGTTCTGCATCAGCTCTCTTCTTTCTGCCGGGGTAGATGTATCCATCTGTTCATCTGGTTTGAAAGAGCAGAAAATACATTACTAGCAAACTCTTGGTCGTACCTGAAGTTTCCATCATTCTATTAAGAGACTTGTCTTCTTGTTTTCAAGAGAAACTTTTAAGTTTCCCATACTTTAATGGGTGAATCTAAAATCCTCTCTCCAGGTGAATTCTTTTTTTTGCTTTGGTAGGGAGGGGGTAGAGTGCACCCTCAGCAAGTTTGCTGATGATACAAAGCTGGGAGGGGTGGCTGACACCCCGGAAGGCTGTACCGCCATCCAGAGAGACCTGGACAGACGAGAACCTTATGAAATTCAGTAAGGGCAAGTGTAGGGTGCTGCACCTGGGGAGGAATAACCCCCTGCACCAGGACAGGTTGGGGGTGACCTGCTGGAGAGCAGCTCTGAGGAAAGGGACCTGGGAGTCCTGGTGNGGTGGTGCAGTCTCCGTCTCTGGAGACATTCAAAACCCGCCTGGACGCGTTCCTGTGCAACCTGCTCTAAGATGGCCCTGCTCTGGCAGGGGGGTTGGACTACATGATCTCCAGAGGTCCCTTCCAAACCTGTGATCCTGTGAGGGGGAGGCATCATCAACAAAAACATCCCTATCCTTAAAAATGGGGAGGGGGGAAGTGTTTTGTTAAGAATTCATATAACTATTCTGCTACACATCTAGAACTTCTACAACTAGAAAGAGATATCTGAAATTAATAAAAAAACATTTCTCTGGGGTTCTTTTCCCCCCTTTTGCTATCTTCATTAAAATGCAATCAAATTCAGATCCTGACTAACAAAAGATCTATTCCAAATGTATTTCATATTCTGTGACAGGAATCTCAGAGAAAAGAATGGCAATTTTGTACCATATTAAAACTCTGTGTAGATGGATATCTTATCCCTGATGGCAAACAGTGCTTAGAGAAAATGTGTAAGAACCAAGGCATCATACAGAGCAATCCTTCTTTGGAATGGTGTTCTAGAATAAACACATACAACACACGAAAACTTTCTATCATGCATGTCATCCAAGTTAAAGTAAAATAACTGCTATGATGCAGTCCTCTGTCCTTTCTATTGCCCTAACAGCATATACTTAATACAGATACCTGATACCTGCCTGTAGGAAGAACAGCTTGTCCCTAAGATAGAAGGACAATCGCAAGCAGCAATTCGTACCCCATACTACGTACTTCCCATCTTTCAATTGAAATGGAGCTAGGCGACAGTACTAATTTTAGTATGATAGCTATGCAGGAAAACATCAACAGCACATCAGCATCTAACTCAAACATAGATCTCTCTTCATCTAACTCTTTCAGTGTTCTCAATCTTGCTTTACTCTTTAAATATCGTTTTAGCAGTTTTTGAAAAGGCTGCATGCTCAGACTAAACCACAGGGCACAGAAACACAACCACAGACCCGTATGCGGAAAATTTTACCTTTTGCTTGCTCCTGTTCAGTAGGACTGCTGGGGACAAGCACACTGCATCCAAAGGCAACAGGAGGAGGAACAACTAGGCCCGAAGAGACACTGCAGACCAAGAAAAGGGAACATGGAAAAGACAATGCATCACCAGAAAATGCATTAACTTCTCCCCAGATGTAGCTCCAGCCTGACACAACAGGACCTTCTCATGAAAACAGAGTGTCTGGTGTTCACTAGCAAGAAACTTGGGAAATGGTCATTGACCACATGGGCATCATGAGTTCATTTCATTGCAAAATAAAGGCATGCTCCTCTCATGGCGCAAAATTGAAACACCGATTGCTTAAAATCAGGCACAAGTCCTTGAACAAAGAAAAGAGAAATGGAAATGCACTATGGCAGTTACACTACTGCAATAGTTTGGGGACTTCTTGCTTACGTGGAATGACTTTCCTGTACAAGGGATCCCTGTCCAGAGAGCTGCAGCAGTTGCAGGCTGCGGGCAGGGGTGCAGGCCAGAGAGCCTCCCTCTTCCATCTTGGTAATCAGACAGCCGCTCCCTGCAGCAGGTTTGAAAAGAAATGGGATTAGGCATTTGGCCAGTAACCAAGCCCATCAGAAAATTCTGAGGAATGATACTGACTCTGCACAGTTATTTCTCAGATAGGCAAGGACAGGCTGATTTTCATACAGAGTTGGAGAAGGACTGCACATGAGAGTTCAGTATGTGAAACGTGAGTGTAATAAGTTAAGAAGAAAAAGGTAAGTTTGTACCTATAGAATAGATTTTTATTAGGCTAGACTGTACAGGTCTTTCTGCTTGGGAATTTTAAAAGAAAAATCCCCAGTGGCTCCGGTACCAGCACATTTGATCAAGCACTGGAATGCAAATACAGACAAGATTCTTACAAGAAGAGACACCATGCATTGACCACTGGATCAGTGTGAGTAGGAGGTTGTTACCAAACTCTATGGTTACAGAGGGCTCATGCACAAAATCATACTGGTACAGACACAGTTGTGAACAAATTAAAACTAAACAAAAAGCATAAGGTGAGACTTCATTTAGCTCATGCCAAACTGTAACAAAGTTGCCTTTCAAAACTTTATTTTAACTATTAAGACTGTTAAGAACCCTCCTATTTCTTTATTAGTCTTTCAGTTACGGATACCAAAACCAGACACAGACATCCTCCTAGCAAGACGTACAGTGATAACTTCACTCCTGATCCTATTTCACATAATCTCTTCTCTTACAGGGAAGGAACATTAACCTAAATGACAAGTAAGACTGACCAAAACTGCAATATGATGATTTCGATTGCAGGACCCTGTCCTACCCCAAACAAGAAGGCCATCTCAGAGGAATAAGGTGGAATGTTTTGCCAAAGTTACCCAGCATAAGAAAGTCTACAACGTTTGCGTACACTATTTATCCACAGTTTAAAACACTACATGCCTAAAAAGATCAAGTAGGGATGATGATCTCTGGGATGGACGTTTTTGCTCTGCTTATCTATTGTTACCTGTTGCATTATTCTCAGGAAACATCTCTTCCTGACTTGACAAGATATCTGACTCCTCTTGACCAGAATCAAGGGATTTCTCAGTTTCAGTGGGATCACGGATAGGCATTTGTTTCCTGGTATAGTCTTGTGCTTCCTGTAGAGTTCTGGAAAAGCAAGACACAGTCAGGGACCTGAAAAATTCCAAGTATGAAGTAATACTGCAACATTGTAAAGAAAATATATCTGCACAGATGAAAGGTATTCACTTGTGTATCCCTCAGAAAAAAAAAACACAAAGAAAAAAAGAACAAGGGAAACAGACTTCTCTCCTGATAAAATAATGTATTCATGCCTGATAACTTACAAAACAACTCTGAAAATGTAACTTTTGTAACAATCTAAGTGATGCTTAAATGGCATTGTTCTAATGACTTCTACTTAATGTGGTTTCTAGGAATTTTGTTTCACCTCCTTCTTAATATCAACTTGCACCAGAATATAACACTACAAGCTGAACTAAATATTATTCTATCATCTGGCATAAAAGATATAGAGTTTCCAACAAACTGAAGTTTCACATTTAAAATTAGTTACAATTATAAAGCCTACAATAGCAAATACTAAAAAGCATCCTAGAATAGCACTGCTTCGCCTCTAGATTTCTCCTGTGAGACCAAAGCCTGTGCTGCAGTGATTTAGTTTGAAGTAACTTCCGTGACTAACTTCTGTGATTAAAACAAATTGTTAATCTTAATAGATTCCAGTCGTTTAAGAAATTTATTAGTATGTTTTATTACCCAGTGGACTCTCCCTGAAATGTAAACCTATTGATATCTTTGTGTGTACGAGTTTGACACCACCTCTTTTCTCAGCTAGGAATGGTGAAAGCCCTCCTTAGTCAGCACTGCTGCAAAAAGGTCTCAGCAATACTTTATCTTTCCCTTCACTTTTCTCTTTTGCCTTAAAGCCTGAGCATTCCTACAACTAGAAATATAGTAAAAAAAAAAAAAACAGACAGAAATCAACTTCCAGAACATCAGCAAGAGACCTACAAAGAACACAGACCAGTTTACCTTTCAGACTTCTCTGGCTGGCCTTCTAAGGCAGTATGTGCTTCTGTGCTGGAGGCAGTTTTCATGCCCTCCCCACGCAGTTCTAGCAAGAGAGAGGAAAAAGACTCAATATATTTGTTACTCAGGTCACCTGAATTAACATACAAAGAGAAGAAAGCGTAGTTCTGTAAATTACACAAATATCAAGACAACCTTTAAGCGAAAAAAAACCCTGATCCTGAACTACCAACAATAACAGCAACAAAAAACGACAGGATGAGATTTTTTACCAGGGAAAGAATTAATTATGAGATTGCCTGAATATTCTCAAAATAAATTAGGAAAAAGAGGGGCACGAATCAATGACAGCACAGGGACAGCTACAAGAAAACAAAGGAACTAGCCCAAAGAAAAGAGAAGGCAAAGTTCTTTTCAACTACCAATGAGCTGTGAACTCATTTCTGAAAACTATTAATACTGTATTTCCTGTCAAAGAAACGTAACATCTACGATTTCAAGAAACCAGAGAGAATTGACAGTGCAACAAAAGGCCATCTAAGGTCATTTTCACATACCATCTTTAGATTCATTCTTCACAAGCGTGGAAGAAGGGACAGCAGCTCCAGGGCTAAACTGGTGCCTAGCGTTGCCTTCATTGGGCACAAAGTCACTCTCAAAGTCCTGGCTCTGTGAGAGCTCTAGAGCTCCAAACTGCAGCTGCGACATGCCTGTATCCAACACCAAACATTCATAACTTATATACACATATATATATACACACACATATATCAAAGAAAAATATAAAAAAAAATAAACAAAGAGCCATCTATCACTTGACAAGGGCAAAAGATACATCCTCTAACAAGAGAAGTATTTAGGCTACTGCTGAAACTGAATAAACTAATAGACTCTGATCTCAGCTGTACTAATTAAAAATACAGTAGCAGAACAGGGACAGTTGCCATTCACTCAGAAACCAATGTTAATCAACAAGGTCTTATGTAATGCCATTAGGTACTGCAGTAGATTTGGATTCTGTGATGAGAAAACAATCCTGATAATATATATCCTGTGCCTGAAAGGCCTTTGATGACAACAACCATTATGCCAGGAGTTCTTCACTCTGCCACAAAAAGGCTCCATCTGCTAACGGTCACAATGCATCAACGCCTCTTCTAAGCTATTTCCTGTCTCCAAGATCCTTGTTAGCAACGATATGAAATCACCATTTTTTTTCCAAACACCAAAGCATACAAAACAACTTCTGGAAAAAGACAACAATTTCTGACTGGTTATAACCAGCACAACTACCCTCAGCGAGATAACCCAGGCAGCTGAACTTCACAGCCCCGGGAAGAGACCCGAAATGGAGACGTTACCTTCCACGCATGGCGATGTGGGACAGTCCTCGACATCACCTTCGCCTCTTTCTCCAGCCTTTCCAAGGGCGCTGCAACACACACACGCGTTCCCCTCGCCCCGGGCTCTCCCGCAGGCTGCCTTCCCGCGGCCGCCCTCTGTTCCGCGGGGGTGCGCTCGGCCGGCCGCCGCCCAGTCCGACCAGCCGCCCCCCGGCCCTCCGAACCGCGCCCCGCCGCCGGCCGGGACACCCACGAGGGGCCGTGGNNCGCGCCCGTGCTCTCGGGCTGCGAGTCCTCCACGATGAGGCGGGGCGTGCTCTGCAGCGAAAAGCCAGGGTCCAGCAGGCTGCCGTTACCGCTGCCGCCGCGCTCCATACAGGCCGCCCCGCCCGCCGCGGCCCTGCGCCGCGCCCCCGTCGCCGCGCTTCCCGCGGCCGCCATCTTGCAACGCCCCGATTGGCGGCGCTCGACCCGCCCGCCCCGCCGTTACCAGGGTGAGGCCGGCGCGCGCACCGCGAGACCGGGCCGGGTCTGGCGGCGGCGGCGGCCTCCGCAGCGGGAGCGGTAACAGCGGGGGCCCTGCCCCGTCTCCTTCGGCGAAGGGAGACGCCCGCGCGGCCTCTCCGGGGAGGAGGGGCCGAGGCCGGAGGGGCGAAAGGGCGAGTGGGTCACGAGCTGAGGGGTCAGAGGGCGAGGGGTCGCAGGCCGAGGGCCTCAGCGCGGTGCCCCACCAACCCCCTTTCCATCAAAGGCACAAAATACCCCCCGGCTCCAGCTCCGAACTGAACTGTTTATCCCGGACAATCCCAGCCTCCTATGTCAATTTTTAGGTATCACAGCAAAGTGAAATCTGATTAATTTCCCTGTGCTTGTATTAATAAACAGCAGTTATTGAAGAAATCTTGTGCACAGATTGTGACTGTATTGTCTTTCAGCATTAAGGTTTTGTCTTACTCAAGTTAGTTTGAATTGATGAAAGTCTATTCAAGTTACCTTCAATAGACTAACTTAAAACCGCTTTTGCAAGTTCTCTTTTTTACAGACGAGTATTCTACATTATTCATTTAAAAACCTGTTGTAGAACCAAAAACACAGAAGACCGAAAAAAATAATTATACCTGGCCTGGAAGAAACTGTTGTTATGCAAAGTTATAGACAAGAGGTTGTTCTTAGAGAAACACTAAATACAAGTTTGTGTCAACAATTTCTGTGTGCAATCTGAAATCCAAGCTTGCACATGCATGTTAAGAACACTAAACAGGCTCCAAGTATTTACAGTTCCTACACAGGAAGGTTGTTCAGCTCCCAGAAGATGCTCCTTTAGCGCATTTCAAGCTGTATTATTGGAAAGTTTTTCTGGTATACTAGTTTCAAAAATACATACAACTTCAGCTATTGACTGAAATACGCCCCAAAGCTGAAGACCACGACAAGGCCTGTGACCACTAATTCCTTCTTCTGAAAGATTATGTTGTTCATAGGCTTTTGCTAGCCATCTGGAGAAGCCAGATTTCATGTTCACAAAATATTTTATCCCAGGGAACGGAAAGCTTTATCCCAGGAACTGGGACCATGAGGGGACAGTCATCAGCCTACAATCCTCACGTCTCTCAGAGGTTTTAGAATGGGCTCTTGCAGCTGTTCAACTCCCTTCAAGCAGAATTCTGCTTCTATCACAATGAGAGCATGCCAAATAGTCTTCCTCTATGCTTACTCTCAAAATCAAAAAAAATATAAAATTCCTCTTTTTTTTTTTTGACAAAACAGAAAGTAAAGCCATGTTCTAAACACAAGTATAGCATGAGCCCTCATTTTTTTAAGCCACTTTGTGGTATTCCACCACTGATCCTTGCTGGACTTACTAGTGGGTTTCCAAGCTTGCTGCTGTTTTCCCCTTAATTATGTAAGAATAAACTCATTTTCTTATTGACAGAACATTAAACAGCTATATCCTTCCTCACGTCATCTTCTGTTACACTTCAATCCTGCCAGCACCTCTTAATTAGCTTCTCCTAGAGAATACAGGCTCCTCAGTGCATTTGAAATGCCTACCTAAGCCAAGCCCTTCTTCAAACTCTGGATTTTCATCTGAAGGTGTTTTTACAATAGATACAGTTAGCTATAAACCACAGGGGGAGGAAAAGACAAAATGCTTGTGTTTATAACAACACAAGAAGTATGTGCAAGTCAGCAGACATTGGCCATGCCTAATATATCTTTGGGAAGAAAATAAAGACAGCAGAAAAACAATGTATTCTGAGGAACAGACATCAATAAACAGATAACTGGAGGCACAAAAAGTGTTACAAAGATGGCAGTTTCTTTACTGCAGGCACAAGTGCAAACTATCTTAATGTGAAGAAAGGATAAGAAAAGTAATAGGAGAAGGTGATTTGATTCAGGTGTGACAAGAAAACTGAGGAAAGGAAACAAGCAAATCAGAACTGTAGCAGCTTTCTTAAAGGATCAGTATGAAAGAAAGGCAGAAGCATACAAGGACCACAATAAAAAAGGCCAGAGATATCAAGAGCAACAACAAAATGATCTATGGACACACTGGCAGGAAAACAATGGCAAGAACTGTGGGGCTACTGTTCAGAGGGAACGCTACTGGGCGGCTGATGTCAAGAAGGCAGAGGCATTTATTGTTCTTCTCTGAAAATGTAACTGAGTTACCCCCCATTTTCAGATAAAACAACAACAATGAAAGGCAAGACTTCAGCCTTGAAACAAGGCTAAAACAGGTCAAAGAGGCTTATCTGAGACGATGTTTTAAAAACTGTTGAGTTTAGACTTCTTCCCAAAGGATCTTGTCTTAGAAGTGTCAGCAGTTACTTTTCAAAACTCCTGGAGGACAATGAGTTATCTGAGGACTAGAAGTGGCAAATGTGCCAGTCACTCTTTCTCAAAATGCCCTTCAAATCCTTGAAACCTTTCATAACAAATCACCAAACAAACTACCAGTTTGTATCTAGGAGATAACATTGAGAGGAGTTAGCAGCCAACACAGATCTGCAAAGACAAGGCATGCAACATCCACCTGATTTCTTCTCATGTCAGAGCAACAGGCCTTGTGGACAGAAAAAAAAAGCAGAATAACAACTTTACTGTAGTGAGACTTTGAGCAGTATCTAGATGGGGCTCTTATAAACAAATGAGGGAAGCAAAGCTGTGATGAAATTTCAGTAAGTAAAAAATCCTGTTGAATATCCATCCCCAGAAAGTAATCATCATCAGTTCCATGCCAAAACAAGTGAGGGTCCACACATCAATGTGCTATTCCTGTTCTGTCCACTGTTTTCTTTGAGCACCTTGGGCACAAAATAAGGAGTACACTTATAAACCCACGAGTAATCTGAAACTGAGAGGGACTGCACATAGCTGAAGAAAAAAATTTTAAAAATGGTCTGAAAAACAAAGTACAATGAGGAAGACCAATATTCTGCAGAAGGAAAGAACTGACTGCACAACTTCAGGATGGGGCTGCTGGGCTACGAGGCATCACTGCAAAATAAAGCAATCGGGGGTCATCGTGCCTGAACAACTAACCACCAGTCAGTGTTGTGTTGCTGACACAAGAAAAGGTGCAAACAGCAAGTGTTATGTAGAGTATGCAGGTATTTAGAAGCATGAAATAACTCTTGTGCTCTAGACTGACAAGGCCTGAGCTGAGCACTACATCTAGTGAAAAGCGGCAAAGGAACTATCATTTCAATTAGAAACAACTTGATGGCAAATAATTTGTTTTTCACATTCAAAGTTTAGAGGACAACTGCAAATTTGTTTACATAAATTGTAAAAAGGTTCAAATTAAAGACCCAACAGAAAGAAGCAAAACTGTTCAAAAAGTAAGGCTAATTAAGCTCTGAAGATAAAGCAGTTTGTAACAGTTAAGACTTTTTTTAAGTAGTAACAAATAAGCAAAGTTGATCTTGGTCTGAAACAGGAAGCGGGACTACACATCTCCAGGATTCCCTTCCAGTCTCATTTTTATAAAATTCAATATATTGCATGAACCTGCTGGGACCAAATTGAAAGCTCAGTTCAGGCAGTCAAATCAGAAAATGCCCAATCTGCATCTGAGTTTTCAACTTGACAGTACATTTTTTGTGTTAAATATGTTATCTAATTTTTTCACATTTTTTATGCTATTAAAAAAAGCAGCCTGCTTTCCTTACAATATACAAACCTTTGATCTAAATATCTCCCTCAGTTTGCATACTGCCTTTTTTCCTGTGTCTTATGATAAATCACAAATAGGGTGTGGCCATATTTACTCAAGAAAGAGTATAAAAGAGCAAAATTAATCTTTGCTTCCCTTCCCTTCAAACAAAACGTGTCCAGCACCAGACTTCCAACAAATGTATGGAACATACATGTATGTACGAATGTATGCAACTCCAGTATGAAAGCTGCCTGATTTTTCACATTTGGAGTATTTTTTCTGAATTTCTTGTATCTTACAGAATTTGCAATGGGCAGTCGAAACTAGTTTGTCTTGTTCTCCTCCTTTCCATTGTAGCCTACTGACCAGGATGGAAGCCGAGGCACTGGCCTGCAAGGACTCATGCTCATTTCTTCTCCTGCGAATCCATGGTCCCTCTGTACAGCCCCAGGCCCCTCTTCAAACCAGGACGGTTTTCACGTGAAAACCACCAAATATCAGACACTAATTTCAAGTGGGAATTAGACGCCTGAGCTAAAACACCTAACAAGGCAGCTATACTTGCTAAAGGAGCAAAGATGCTATCTGTCCGCGAAAATCCGGGTTTAAGCTCTGTCCTGCGTTACCACACCCGGTACTGTACCACGCACCTAACGACGCCCCGGGGATTTCTGCCCGCGTTACCCCCTCTCTGGCGTCCGGGGACAAACGCACGCAGCGAGCACCTCCCGGGCTCCGGCGGCAGCGGGACGCGCCGCACTCCAGGGAGCGCTACCCTCGCCCACCGACAGCCCTTTTTCGCGGGCGGCCCCGGCCCCGGCCCAGCGCCTCGCCCCCGCGCTCCCACCGGGCCCGAGCCCCACCAGTGCGGCCACCCCGCGCTCACCGAACCGGGGCCGTACCCCCGCCACGTCCCGAGTCGGTCTCCGCCGGCAGAAGAAGAGTGGACGGGACGGCCGCGGCTGGTTTTACCTGCCGCCCCGTGACGTC